>CM053788.1:1145000-1330000 GCA_028749045.1 Cupressus sempervirens | reverse complement strand
TTTCCTTGTATATCCATTTTTTTTCAATAACTTAAGTTTTTATGTTGATTTCTAAGAAGATTGATTATTTATATTTTACATGGTCCTTCGCCTATTATTGTGGGGCGGGCATAGGCCCCCTAGCCCCCTAGCCTAAAATTATATAAGTCTGGCCTATAAATAATAGGATGGTCTATCATTTTATGGGAGGCCTAGCCACCTATAATTTTATGGTTTTATGGCCTATAATTAATTATTTTAAAAAGTATATTATTTTTATAATAAATATTAAACTTTTGACATATAAATAGTTGTCAAATTTAACTTAAAAATATAAATTTTAACATTAACACACTCAAATCACCCCACTCCACCCTTTCTCCCATTGTAGAATGCCTCTTGACATTAAAAATATCAAGATCTAATTTTTTGATTCATAACAAGAGCTCTATTCGAACTTGAGTCCCTGCCTTCTACGGGGGGTATGTAGGTGTGTGTGGTAAATGATGTTTTATCCTGAGCAATGATTTTGTTGGTGTTCAACAAAGAGAAGATGAGGGCCCTCATTCTAAACAATAAAATGCTCAATGTTCAATAGTCCATATACAATCCATATACAACATCTCCACAACATCAAATGTTAGAAACTCATGTTTTAAAATATTACAACCCAAAGAGCACGTAAAACAGAGCCCAGGTTATGCATAGAAAAAAGAAAAGAAATGCAGCTTCAAAATATAAATGCACAGATACAACATAACATATGTTGTAAAGGGATTAATACAATAAACTTGAAATGTTTCTTATTCTGATACAGTCTCAAATCCATGTGTAGCAGTAACTGTAATAAGGAGGTGTATACTGAGAGCATAAGTGTGCAATTGGAGTAGGAAATAGTGATATTATAGACAAGTTCAACCTTGTATTATAAAGAGGTCAAAATTCTAAAACATGTTGCTACCAGACTTTGATTGTAAATGTAAAATAACGTGCCCGCTTAAAAAATGAGTTTTTTGTTATGTTGATCAACCTACCTAAGGACAACATCAGTTTTTTGAGGCATTTTATCAAACAGTTGCCATTTCCTATTGATAATTTTATTTTTTCTGTGCACCATTGACAACAAGTAGTTATCTTAATCGTTCATTCAATCATAGCTATACGTTTCTAAATATTTCCAGCATCAATAACAAGGGCATTTTTGTAACAATTAAACTTGAAATATTGGAATCAATTTATGTTGCTAATTGTCTATTTGTTTCGACTGAAAACAACTTATAAATTGAGGGTTTATGTCTTATAGTGATTTTGACTTATTTGCTTGGGCGAATTTAATTTTTTTTGGGTTGATTTATAAGAGGCTTTTTCCTCTGCACATAATACAATAAAACCCAAAAATACATATTCCTGTGGATCAGTCACAACTTTTCCCAATATGCTTTCAATTAAATGTTGTACTCTATTTGCAGGCGCTCATTATCAAACAACATCAATGTAGGGCTTCTAGGCATGCCATGTTTAAGCCCTAGCAAAAAAAACTAGAGGATTTACAAATGCAAAAATTTACAGATGTCGTGGTTTGGGAGTTGAGAAGGAATAATCCTCCACTTGGCCTTATACTACTAGGAAACTATTGTATTCCCAAGTGATTTGGAAAGGACATCATGAAATAAATCCAAGAACCAGGTGTCCCATTCAAACAAAAAATATGTCATATGGGTATGTCATAAGTATAGGAATCATACTATGTAGAAGAAATTGACAGCTGCCAAATACCTTTAAAAAAAATAGACACCAACTAGAACTTACATTTCTCTATGGTGTGGGTTGAAAGATCATGTTTCTAGTCTCGTTGTTGTTGCTAGACACAACTTCAAATGCCAAATCAAAAACTGTAAGAATTTGCCTTAGGGAAAAATTCACCCAAGATCAAAGAACTCAAGCACAAGCACAATAGTCGACCAGAAACAATATGATTAGAATAACAATATGCATTCAATTCAATGTGAAAGTACACTAGGAGTGCCTGTATATAAAGGCCTCTGGAATGCTTATAGAATGCATAGGAATCAGCAAAATGATAAGTCATACAACAAGGTGCATGTCCACTAGGTGTGAATTATCCTCCATTAAGCACAAGAGTAAGTGTGATGATGAGAGGGTAAGCCTACAAAGGTGTAGCATGCAAAATAATGTTGTAGACACCATGTGCTAAATTAGGAGTGTGAATAATTGTGTTGTCTACATGACAACTCATTTAATTATGCAAACTCTAGTGTTGTAGACACCATGTGTTGAATTAGAGTTGCTCACTTTTGTGTTGTCAACATGACAACTCATAAAAGTACGTGAACTCCTAAGTGTCTCATGAAATAAATAATAAAATAATACAATATAATAATAAATTAACCTAAGTAAACTTAAGTAAAGTATAAATAGTAAATATATATTTACACCAACACCCCCCCATACGTGCAACTTAGGGGAATGCACTTAAGTTTACGAAAGCTAGGATGTAGAATGCATAATGGATCCCAACTACTAGGCCATGTTAGGTACCATGTACATAATGAAATGCAATCTCTCATAAAGTAGAGAAAGAGGGAAAACCTCATGGGAAAAACCCTCCCCCAAAAAGAGAGATGAAAAGACAAGATGCATGGATGGATGGAGTAATCAAGACCCCCCCATTACGACATACATCAAGTATATACAATAGAGAAATATGAGAAGAACAAAAGCTCATAAGAGGAAAAGTCCCCCCCATAAGAAAGAAGAGAAGAAGAAGAGAGAAAAGGTAGTCCCCCCCCCAATGAAGAGTGTCAATCAATGATAGTTGCTCCAAGGTAGAAGGTAGTCCATGAATGCTGAATAATGTTCCTCTCCATTGGAAGAAACAATGTCAAAGGTACTAGTGAGATGCTTTCGGGCTGTGTGTAGAAAAAATCCTAATGATGAATGATGCCTCTGGAACCTGGTCAACTGTCCCTGTGTCGATGCTGATGGTTTCCCCTTCCAAGACTGCTGAAAAGAACAAGTGCAAATCTAGCAAGGATGGATGTAGAACCTATCCCAAAGAACCTACTATCTCCTCAAATGATAAAGAGACCTCCTGCAACTGTTGTACATACGGATCCACAATCATATCAACCTATGAAGATTGATCATGTAGAGAATGGATATGAGGGTTAGAGTAAGCCCTTGCAACAACTGAAGAAGGATCATCATCATCAAAGAGAAGATGTAAATCATCAAGGATGTCTCCCAAGTCTACTATGTGTGACTCCACAAACAATCCTGAAATGTCTACCAAGAAGTTATCATTGATGCTAGAGCTAGAAGACAAGGTGTACGCTACTGTGTTGGACCTATAACTATGGCAATGTATGCATGTGGACTATGTTGATATCGTGACCTCTTGCTACAACTATTGATAGAACCCCATGTATCTAAATCTGTTGAAGCACTATCGCTAATGTCACTATTAGTTTCCACATTATATGAAGTGCGGAGAGGATTAGAGGATAAGTTAGGCAAACTTTCCTCAAAGTGTACATCCTTCTCCACAAAGATCTCATGAGTCTCAAGATCCATAAGTCTATATGCCTTAAAACCATCTTCATATTCGATGATAGTACAAGGCCTAGGCGTCCGTACTTTGCATCCCTTGGAAGATAGGTTTTCCCATGCTGGACAACTGAAGACTCTAAAGTGACTCACAACTGGTTTTTTGCCACACCATGCCTCAAAAGGAGTTTTGCCATCTAAGCCATTATGGGGAGACTTGTTAAGTATGTGAGTGGCACTGCTAATAGCTTCGACTTCTAGTGAAGGATCAAGAGACTTGGCTTGTATCATGCAACTTGCGATGGACTTAAGAGTTCTAATCCTCATAGCTACAACATCTGTCTTGTGTGGACTAAATGCTGGTGGATTCTAAAGATCAATTCCCTCAAGTTTTCAAAAGTCATTAAATCTTCTGTCCACATATCTGCTTTCATTGTCCATCCGTAGAACCTTGATGGCTTTCTTTGTTTGTTGTTCAACATAAATCTTGAAGGCTTGAAGCTTATTAACCACTTCATTCTTGTGATGAAGAAAGTAGATCCATGTGTAGCGTGAATAGTCATAAATGAAAGTAAGGATGTAGCGACCTTAGTTGACTGATGTCACTACAAAAGGACCTGCTAAAACCATGTGAGCCGACTGAAGAACAACTGCTGCTCTTGAAGTTTTTCCTTTATCAAATTTATCCTCTAGATGCATATCCACTGAAGATGATGAATATTCACCCTTAGAAAAGTTGATTATAGGTAGACCTTTGACCATGTTTTTTGAGAAAAGTTGCTAAAGATAGCAGAAGGCAAGATGACCATACTACTCATGCCATAATTTCACTTGTGAATGTGATTGAGTCAAAAAGGCATGTGAAGGAGACTTAGACACAAAGTGGGAGAAGGAGTAAAGCCTCTTTTCATGATTGGTTTTCCCCACTGTAACTAATAAATCATCTTTAAGACTACGCACCATCACTGAATCTAGAAGGAACTCGACTTTGTTGCAATCTCCAAGGTGAGTGATTTGGTAAATTGAGAGGAGATTAGAGCTAATGTTTGGAACATAGAGAACGTCTTTGAATTCCCCATTTTCCATCTCCACATGTCCTTTTCCTTCAACTTCCATTTTTGTATCATTTCCCACAAAGATGTGCAGTACTTGTGGCTGCTCCAATGAAGAAAAGTCTCCCTTTGAAGACTTAGACTTGGCACTTGAATTTTGTTCTTCCTGAGTAGGTTTTCCAACTCATCGATCATCATGATTTGGATTTTTGCAATATGCACAAAAAAGTTTATCCTTCTTTTCATTGTTTCCTTTCTTGTTGGAAGAAGAACTGCCTTGTTGTGAGGAGGATTTTTGTGTCTCAGATTATGATTTTTTCTTCCACCACTTCTTCTTGCTATTGTTAGAACTTTTTCCTCCTTGACTTGATTGGTTCTCATCACTAGCCACCAATGCTTTGGTCTTTGATGTCATGAGAAATCCCATATCTATCAAGTGAGATTGTTCAAGAATCAACATCTCTATAAAGGCATCAAATGTAGGCTTCTCGAAAGCACTTCCCATGGTCAACCTGTGAGTATTATAACTCGAAACAAAGGAAGCATACTCTGAAGGTAGCCTCTTCAAGATATGATGAATCAACTTTTCATCCTTCATGAGATTACCACAATCTTTAAGTAGTGCCCTAAACTCATTGGCTTTGTTGATGTAATCTTGAATTGTATCAAAGTTCTTTGGATCCAATAGAAGTAAAACGTCCTCAATCTGGAATCCATTTTCCTCATCTACCTTACCATACAATGCTTCAAGTTTGTCCCATGCAGGTTTGGCTTCCTTGAAACTGGAAATGTGGAAGAAGAGATCTCTATGTACACAACTCCGGATAATTCCTAAAGCCTGTTGGTCTTTAATTTTCCAATCAATGAGTGTTGTAGCATTAGTGGGTTTGGGAATTATACCATCAACATAAAGACTTAGACCTTTTTCCATTAGTCTACCCCATGCAATATCTTTCCATGTAGAATAATTATGTGAAGTTAGGAGTGGACCTTTAGGTGAACCCATGATGCAAAAAATTAAAAAGAGTACAAAAGAGAGACACAAGAACACAATACACACCCCCCCTTTTCACTTAATCAAATAACACCCCCCCCCCCGCGAAAAAAAATGCTTTTGACACTTTATATGTAGTACATGTACAATAGGCCACTTGTCAAAATGTACAAAGTGGACTTCTAATTTTGCTATTTACAACTACCTTTTGAGGCTCAAATATATTACTAAGTATTGTATCTCAGATGTACAACAATTTTGAAAAATAATCAAAGCATTACAATGTAGAAAAGGCCCTAAGTCTGAAAGTGAGATTTTTTTCCACACAAGCCTATAATCTAAATGTAGATCTAGAAAGTAGACAAAAAATAATGCACTTTCAAAAAAAATATAACCCAAAAATGTGTCCAGATGAGCCCATACAGAGCGTTTCAAGTTGCAAAATGCAGGATCGGACAAGTACAGTCACCAAAAAATACAATTTTTGACAAATACTTGTACCAAAACCAAAAAAGAAAACCACCACTGAAAAGTTTAGGAAATTCTACCCAAAATTTAAAAAAATTGCACCTAATTTGGAGTCTGAATGATTGAGTTATGGCCTCCCAAAGTCAAACTGTCAAATCAAAACTACATCTAGAGACGAGTCTAGGCAAAAAATTGTGAGTTTAAATTTGATGGTCAAACGGTCATCGTTGTAGTTCAAAAGTGCCTGGGAATGATGGTCAGATAGTCATCAAATTTAACACCATGAAATGCTGACGCAAGCAAAAAATTAACCTCCCTTGCTAACGTGGTAGGCTGACTGGACCGTACTAAACTAACACATGTTAGTGTACAAATCCTTGCTAGCAAATGCAGATGTCTCTCCTACGTGTTGGTGACTGTGCAACACTCAAATCTGAGGTGGAGAGGGTTCTGCGATCCAAGTGTCAGGTGTGCGTGGAACTGTGTGTGCAGGTTGGGTCCACGTGGACAATGTTGCTGGAAACTTAGCAATGTCATCGAGAAATGGAGTTCACGGATGTTGAGGAGGATTGCCAGTGTTGGGCTTGTCTGTGGTTGCTAGAGACCCTTTTTGTGGTGGTCGAGTGTACAAGGACAGCACCGGAGCTCTTAAAACAACGGATAGAAACTTCGTAGAGCTAAAATCTTCAAATGCACGAGTGCCGAAAATAAGTTTTGGCCGTCGGGGAGGGTTTCTAGTCCACTGGGAGGGTGATTTGTGGTGGCTAAGAAAGGAAAATGACCAGGAGTTATAAGAATTAGTCCCACATTAGTGGGAATAGCGAAGGGTTCACTATTTAAAAAGAACCCCGCACAATATGAAAAACAAAAGCTTGCCGCCAGTAGTTTAGGAGACTTCGCCGTAAAGTAGAAATGTCGGGGTTTGAAGCACGGTCGAGTTTCAGTCTTGTTGAATGTCGAGTAATATGATTTGCTCGCTTGTACTTGTAGATGTCGTCGTGAAAGGAATATGCTCTACAATACTAAATAAAATATTCTGCAGGTGCAAGGCCAAGGTGTCACTCCCCGATACCTATACAAAAAAAATTCTTTGCTGCCTAAAGGGCAAAAAATATATTCAAAAAAATCTTTCGAAAATAGAAAAATAATGTTATCAAATTGTATAGAAAATTAAATTGTAGATCTAATAAAAGATCATACCGAACTTGCAAATCGAGCCTTCGAGTGCCGATTTGCAAAAAAAATTTGCCTCAAAATCGACTTTGGCCTAGGGTAGAAAAAATTATAGTTGATTTTCACTTAATTGACATTCTGGATGCAATGGTGAGGTCTGTTCTAGCTTTAGATGCTCCCAATGACTGTGATACTCCAGATTTGGGTCGAGGTGCTGAAGCAATAATGGTCTCAAACGACTATGTGAAGAGAAATTCTCCAAGCTCTGATACCATGTAAGAATTTGTCTTAGGGAAAAATCCACCCAAGATCAAAGAACTCAAGCACAAGCACAACAATAGACTAGAAAGAGTATGATCAAAATAACAATATGTATTCAATTCAATGTGAAGGTACACTAGGAGTGCCTATATATAAAGGCCTTTGGAATGCTTCTAGAATGCATAGGAATCAACAACATGATAAGTCATACAACCAAGCACATGTCCACCAGGTGTGGATTATTCTCCATTAAGCACATGAGTAAGTGCGATGATGAGAGGATAAGCCTACAAAGATGTAGCACGCAAAATAATGTTGTAGACACCATATGCTAAATTAGGAGTGTGAATAATTGTATTATCTATATGACAATTTAGTTAATTATGCAAACTCCAGTGTTGTAGGCACCATGTGTTGAATTAGAGTTGCTTACTTCTGTGTTGTCAACATGACAACTCATAAAAGTACACAAACTCTTAAGTGTCTCACCAAATAAATAATAAAATAATGCAATATAATAATGCATTAACTTAAGTATTAACTCAAGTAAACTTAAGTAAAGTGAAAATAGTAAATACATATTTACACCAATAGAAATAGTTGTAAATCCCTCTGATTTGCGCAATAATATAAGTTTGCCTCATCAATCAAATGTAATAAATGACCTCCGGCTATAGTTTCTGATATCATTGGTTGTCATAATTAATACGAGCTTATCGATTGGAGATTTTTTGTACCATTTTTTAACAATTAAAAACCAAATTTACCCATGGGAAAAATCAGTTCAACTAATAGAAAATTAGAATTTAATTTTAGAAAAAGATTTTTTAAATATTCCATGCTTAAACTTTAGGTTAAGATAATCTGTCTAATTTGAAATAATTATCAGCCTTAAAAAAGTAGTCTCTATATATCTTTCCCTTTTTTTCACAACATAGTTATCTGAAGAGAAAATATAGTCTATTGATATTTTAACTACGCCAATGAAATAGTAACACAAGCACCCTTATAAATTGATAAGAAGCATTTGATTCCTTTTCACGTCTAAATCACATCAGATAAGCTCTTATGAATTCTAGCACCTTCCACTAGATATCAAAACCCTTATAAAAGAAAAGAACATGCTGGCTGGAAAACCAAAGTCTCGTGAAAAGGGTAATGTAGGGTGTACATTCATTCCAAAGAGTTAGGAGTGCGTGGATTGATCTGTACTAGACACGAGTGTTTTCTTTAATAGTAAATCTAGAATTCTCTGAGCAAGTTCGAGGGTTTCAATAACTGTCTATATATATAAACCGATATATTTCTGGATTCGATTGTGTAAAGATAGACAAAATACATATATTATCAAAACCATCACTGACTAGAGAAAAACATAAAAGAAAGACGCCATGGCTTCAATATTAACCAAATATCAAAGGTGTGTTGTTCTAATTACAAATTAGTCCATCTCTCGGGAATGTCATACTTGAACTTTGGTACTGATAAAATCAATTTGTATTGTTTTTGGGTTAGTGATGAGATCAATTTGAATTGTCTTAGAGTTTTGCAGTGATGAGATCAATTGATACTATTGTTGGGTTTTGCAGGTATTTGAAAGGAGATTATATTCCTGTTTATATGACTTGTGGAGCCATTTTGATGTCTACTTCTTTGGGAGTCTACATTGGCATGCGAGAACTGGTTACTGCTCCAAATGTGATGGTCAGCAAACAGAAGAGAAAAGAGATTCCTGAAGTAGAAGAGCCTGAATATGTTCTTCATAAGTCTGAGGCATTTGTAAGTAGCGGCTTATTCAGGAGATTGGCTCATATTTCAGGATCTTTTGAAGAGGTGAGGAGGAGAATGTCTTCAGGCTTATTTTCCTCTGACCAAGGTGGGTGCCCATTGTTTTCTTTTCTTCAAAGTAGGATTTATTTGCATGAATCACATAGAGCTTTTGAATTCATCTTGAAATGCAATATATATATGCTTGGAGAGTTGTTTTTTAAGATTTGATTGTGTAGTGGTTTGTATCAAATAATTTAAGTCATATTTGGCAAAGAGTTGTTTTAAGATCAGATTGTGTGAGGGGTTTGGAGAAAAAGCTATTTCTAGCTTAGATTACGTGGTGGTTTTCTTTGAATTATTCAAATCATATTCAACGACCTATTATTAAATGATCTGAGTGCTATAATAAATGATGATGTGAAATAGCTCTTCCAAAGGAGATATTTTTCTTAATTCTTCAAGAAATAGAACTTTTCCCTCTGTTCATCTAATCTTTAGGCCATCATGAAAGAATTCATTTCATCGGTACTTTTCTAGTTGCTGAGGGTTTGACCATTGTGTTTTGCAGAGAGAAGGTTCTAAGTAGAGAAACTCTGAGAGCAGTTGGAGAAGAAACATGATGAGATTGGAATCGTACTTGTCTTTGAAATGGGTTTTTTCATATGAATGGATATGTCAATAGCTATGTATGTTTGGGTTTCTTCATATGGATGGATATGTCTATATCTCATATGTTTGAGGAGAGAATGTAATTGATAAGCAGGAGAACATCAGAAGAATATGATGTATATGTGTCCTTCTGTAGTGAGAATACAATGTATATATGTCTTTTCCAAAGTGTAATGTAAATATACTTTTGTTCACTAGAATAATGTATACGTGTGTACATTCGTATCACCAGAACAATGTATACGTGTTTACATTTGTGTATATAACTTTATGAAATGACAGGAAAGGATATCCATTTCCCTCGAATGTACTAAAATATTTTCTAGAGTTTTTTCTCAAATAAAGTTTTCTTATTAGGGCTCGTTTGGCTCCGGGAATAGGAATAGGGGAATAGGAATAGCTATTTTGGAATATTTATTCTGGAATAGAAAATGGGGCTACGTATTCATGTTCTTTGTTTGGTTCAGCCAATATTTGATGAGGAATTTGTGGATCCTAAAATTTATGTTTTCTAAAATAAATAAAAATGGAATAGGAATATGTATTCCAATAATACCTATTTGGGTGGAATCGCAAAACCTCATTTTCGAGCCAAAATTGGAATATGTATTCTTATTTTACTTTGTATTCCAATTCCAATTTGGGGCATCCAAATGAAGAATTCAAAATTTTAAGAATTTACATATGTTTATTCTGCTTGTATTCCCATTGCCAAATGGTTCTTTGCATAGAATATCCCATTTAAATAAATAAGATTTTTTTAGCGTTAGGGAAGGATTTATTATGTGAATGTATTTTGATAGTTGTGATAGTAATTGTTAATGATGATGTAATATTTGTATTTGTTGACTTAATCTTCAATTTAATTTTCAGTAATTGTGATTACTTATAATAATTAATCAAAATATATTTTTAAATGTTAAAAACAGTTGCAATAGTATTAGTGTCAATGTTTGCATGACTATGAGTCTTTCTTTTTTATTTGGCAATATGAATTTCATTTAGTGAACTTGGGTCATGAAACATAGTAAAGAATAAATTTGCTTAAAAAAATTGTTCTTCAAACTCTCTTTTTGTTACCTCTCCAATATTACCTACACCAGTATTGCTTTATATAAAGACTTGGTAATCTACTACGCTAAACCTCACATTGTCCCACTCGATATAGACAACATATAGCTCTATTATTTGCCCATGTGGAACTCTCCAATAAGAATAAATGTGATAATTGTTGTCCTGTCAGTGAAGCCTTTATGTTGTTTATGTTGTTTTTGACAGCTTGACAAAATGCATGTTAATCAACACAATATTGTATAAATGATTATGTGGTCTTCAAACCTTGGTTATAAGAAATAGATTGTCAGGTAAATTGTTGTAGAAAATAGAAATTGACTTGAAATATTCTCATATGATTTTGAGAGCTCTGAAATTAAGATGTTCCCCTACTAAATATTCTCTCTTATTACATTTTCTTAAATTTATGATATAAATGACAAAGTAAAATCAAGATACAAAAACGAAAAAGACCTAAACAATACATTCACATTAGAAAATTGAGTACCAAAACGTGGGTGTTCAAGGCTAACATTTGAAAATTGAGTACCAACATGTAAGTGTTGAAGGCTAACATTTGTATAGATAGCGTCTGCAATTTAGCATATAAAAAACCTCTCATAAAAGTCTCAAATAATGTACAATTAAACCTACATGTGATCTTAACAATATTAATAAGAAGCAAGTTGTTTTAATATCTAAAAGAATTTGAATTCATCTTATGAAATACTTTTGAAACGATCTTATATACTGTTTATTCTAGGTGCCATCATAGCTTCCTTTAGTTCTTATTACTTAAATGTTAATTGAAAGGAAAGACTTAGATATAATATTAAAGAAAAAAAACCATCATAAAGATAGTTTTTAGGAAAATTTAATATAAAAACAAGATAATTATATATCTCACACACATATGTATCCAAAACAACTTAAATATCTCATTTAGCATGTGTTTTTACTAAAATTTAAACTTTTATACCAATTTGAAAATTTTAAACTAATACTTAAAAAGAAATGTACAATACTTGACTAAAACTTCTTATTTATAGATGACTTTGAACTAAAAATAACATGAATTGTATGAAATCAATCAATTTTAAAACTAGTGTGTACTAAAAGGAATACAAGTTGTGTAGTTGGCAATTAAGTCAATTCAAGTTAATGTCACATTTGATAAGAGGAGTGGTGACCCTTTATGTGACTTCTTCAAATTCATATGAGTTAGAAAAGAACCTCAAAGTTAAGGACAACCTTAATTTCACCTAAGGTAAGGGAAAAGTGAAAAAAAAAATGTTATATTTTGCTTCAGTATTTAGTTAGTTAGGTTGATCCATTTGTATCACCAAATAAATATTTATATAGAACCTAAAACTTGTTCTCTTAAATGTTACAAAAGTTTTCACATATTAGATCATCATCACATCTTAGTTGTGAGCATAGATACCTTAAAGTATGGGTACATTACATTAAACTTTAGGATCTTGAGAAATCAAAAGGTCATGTATTTTAATTATTAATTCTACTTAAATTACGTTGGCATCTTAGCACCTAATTTGGAGTGAGTTCAAAATGACATTACATAACACCTATGTTCATGCTAAAATCAGTGCTCTAATTTCTTTTTTTCACAACAGACCACCAATTGTCACCCTTTCATATTTAAGATTCATTGTGGGAAGAAAAGGATACGAGATAACATTTCTTGCTAGCAGAATCAATACTACACATCATTCATTATAGGTATTTGACTTCTTTTCCCATAATCCTAGATCAATATTTGAAATAGATTTAATAAATGATTTCTTAGTGCAATTTAGAGACGATGGATAACTAATAGCATCTTTTGGAGGAGGCCTATGTACAACCTTGAAAACTAAAAAAGGTATAGCTTCCTCAAACTTATTATTTTCATATTACCAGATCTATTGATGTCTTGTCTCCAAGGTCTCCCTCAAAACAAATATGAGTCAATTCCTAGATTATTTTTTGCATGCTCAGTGCTTTCTTTGTTTTCTAGGCTTCATGAATCCACTGTGACATTCTTGCAAAAGAAGAATAGGAGGAATTGTTTGGCTTGAGAGAAGTCCATCTCGTTTTTATGTATTTGGGGGATTAACATGATCTTGGGATGTAAGTATAAGATTGATTACTGAAGGCGACAATGAAGGGAAGTGGGGGGAGAGGGGTGAATTAGTAATCACCAACCAATATAAATTCAGGGCCAATTAAACTTATCAATCTGATTAACCTTTAACCTTTTAAACTTCTTATCAACACAATAGGCAAAATAAACTTTAAAGTAATGTGAAAAACATTCAAACAAGTATAAAACCATATATATCTCATGGAAACTTGATTAGGGTGAAAATCAAGGTGTGATAATGATGCTCACAATATTTGTACTCTTCTAGAATATTCTTTTCTAAGAGCATGCATGGTTAAGGGTTACAAGCAACACTGTTAGGTGCTACCTAGCTAAGGGATTTCCCTAAAAACCTTGGAGTCTTAAACCCCATTATGAGTAATGTTGTCAGAGGATTTTGAACACTCTTTTGAGAATGTTACACAATGATAGGATTTTACAAAGATCTATTAAGATCACCCAACTAAGGGATTTTTTTGCTACAATGGTTAGACTGTAAGAAATAAGAATGATGTTTAATTTTCACTACCTATGCAAGATTGGATGCAATAAATTTCTCTAACATGTCAACACACCATACTTGATCCTCTGTCTCAATCACAATCAACACTATGTCTTCCTCTATGATCACAACCTTCAATTTCCTCTGCCACGATAACTACTCATTCTTTCTTCATCCTTAAGTAGAATAGATTCAATTACAAACCTTAAGCCTAAAATCCAACAATTTAGATTTAGCACAATGAATCTAATCATTCTTTCTTTCTTTCTTTCCTCTTTCCATGTCGGCTTGCACTTGATCTTTATTTTGAAAATTGTTCCAACTCCATAAGTCATTTTGACCTTGTATAAACTTCTTGAAGAATCTTCCTTAAATGTATTACCTTGATCTTTATGTCATCAATTGCTTCCATAAACCACACATCAACATTCTAGTTGTCCAATCCAAATCATTTGCATTATGAATCTTCACTAATTGTTCTTTATTCACCAATCGATAATCCTTCTCTGTTTACCTATTATTCCTTTGTACCTTTTCATCTAATTTACCTACTCACTTTCCAATTTACAGATATAATTTAGTTTACCAATAAGACCATGCTTACCTATTTGCGTCACTTTCAACTAATCAAATCACCTTTACCTTTAATCATTATAGGATGTTATCCTAATTGTGTCATCTTAACATCATCATGAAGCATATCCAATACTCAATTCAACTTATTTTTTTATAGATTTAAGGAAACATTCAAATCATTCAATTGTTCATCATTGACTGTCTCAAGAGTTACTTGATTTAGTTTTTGTCTTTATAACTAACTCAAATCTTCAAATAAATGGTGTTAGAATGATTTAGAGTAAGAGGGGGGGAGGGGGGAGGGGTGAATCAGTTATTCTCAGGTCCAGATGTACCAATTCAACCTTTAACAACTTCAAACAACTTAATCCAATTCATTAAATAGCTTTGTCTATATAGCAACTTATTAGCAATTTAACATTCTTTGACTCTATGGTCTATGTATGTGTGGACTAATAGTAAAATAAATGTCTATTAAAATAGCATGCATAAAATAACATTCACACAAGTAAATGAAACTTTGACATCAAGATTTACTATGGAAACCCAATTTAATAAAAGCCACCAAGTAACATACTATCAATTTTCCACTCTTATGAAGTGAGCTTGGTTAAGAGCCAACCTTGTTAAAGGTTACATAACAAAATGTTTAAGTGTGACTCTTTTAAAGGATTTAATCACCCTATTACCTGAGTGACTTTGTTAGAGGACTTTGGATCTTTCCATTAGAATGTCACCTTGATTAAAGGATTTTAACTACCACAATGGTTAGGATGTAATAGTAGGTTTGATCTGTAAACTACAACTCAATTTTCAAATTTGGATCTCCATTCGCTTGTTTGTTGATTCATCGATTGGCCTCCATTATCATCTCCATCACTGATTTGCTTGTCATCCCTTCAAGCAATCACACTTAACTAATCTATTCCTCTTCTCCTCTGCTACTCTACTCTTCACAGGTTCTCCTTAAGATCTTCAATCAACAACAAACCAACCTTAGAAAATATCTCTTATGTCTCTTTAAATAGATAATTTTGATCTTTTTCCGCTTAAACATCACCGTAGGATTAGGTCAGATTCATCGAATCCTTCCATCATTGTGTTCTCCTTCTAGAAACTTCTTATCAATTCCTTGCCTTTGATTACATAACAAAATCTCATCATGCATTAAATACATCAGCTCATCAATCTTTATCATCCACGTATTTTGATTAATCCAAAATTTCAACTATGTCGGCCTCAAACTTGATTCTTTCACAAATAGTAACTTTTGTTGTCACTCAAATATCACTAAGTTCGTCTACTCGGCCATCATTGTGTAGCTTGACATATATTGTTCTGTCTCTCTCAACATTCATTATCATGTTTAGTTGTTACTGACGCTCGGTCAATACTAACATTTCCTTCATCAACTTGCTCAAAAGTAACTATGACTCAAATTATTATATTTGTTCAACTTCTTCTTAAGTTCCTCTATCTTCTACTTCACTTGCTTCATTCATCGATCAACATTGATACTTGGTCAAGCTTAGAGTTTAACTCAACTTCTTCTTATTTCACTCATACATCAACTCACTTATCTTTTTAACTTCATGTACTAGTTAAACAACACATTATCTTGTCAATCAAAAACTTATCAAGTTCCCATTGTAATTCCATGATACTTAACTTCTCTTCCTCAACAAATTGACTAGCTCACATTGTTATCTCCTCTTTTCAAATCCTCTTCATCAATCAAATGATATGACACTCTACATTGTTAGTAAATGTCTCTCTAGTAGGTTTGACATCAATGACAACATAACAATTGTTCCAATTATAGATTCCAACAAATGGGTGTTATCATAGACTTAGCATCCAAACACATTTCTTAACAATCTTGTACGATAGAAACACTTAACTCATTCGTAAACTCACTCTTTTCTCAAATGAATACATGGTAACCTGTTAAAATACTTAGTCAAATAGCTTGACATCAATGACAATAATATAATTGATTATCATGTCATCAAATCATCTTCTAGTCTTTACCAACTCATCATCAACATTATCCTCATCAAGTAATTCTGACAATTAGCATCATTAAATCAATGATGCCAACAATCTCCCCCTTTGACATTGATGACAACATTATAGAGTAGATATAAATAGAAGTGGAAATTTTTTCCTCTACATTCTACCTAAGCTCCATCTTCATCCTTCACTTCCATCCACTAATTAATCACATCCTACGTGATCCAATACTCCCTATGTAAGTATTATACCTTTTCTGACTTCATTTATGTTCCTATCATATCTTTTGTGACTACTTTTTTTACTCCTCATTCTCCCCCTTTGATATTTTAATTTCATTTCTATCTATAGAACATTTTGTCCCCTTTTAACAACATCTATGACTACTTTTGTCTATAATTACTATTCTCCCTCTTTAATATTTTTAATTTTATCGATAGGACCTCTTCTCCCCCTTTGTCAACAATGCCAAAGGTTATTATGTTTTAGCATATACCTCTTATTATTGCCTTTCTTCTGATATCTCTCATGTTTTGCTTGAACTTGTTTAGACTCCTCCCTCTATGCAATAATCCATTTGTAAATCAATTCATGCTTATAATTTTTTGTTTTATGTCATGAACTGATGCAATCAACATCTTTCTTTTTAGTTAACAATAGATAGGGGTATGACCCCTAGTCTATCTCTAAGATATTCAAAGCTTTTCTTAGGTAGTGGTTTAGTAAGAATGTCTGCAATTCACCCCTTTGTAGGGATGTATTCCAATCTAACTCTTTTCTCTTTTTCTTGCTCTCCTAGAAAGTGATACTTTATAACTATATGTTTTTTCTTTAAGTGCATTACAAGATTCTTTGAAATTTTTATAGCACTAGTATTATCACAATCTATTGTGCAACTAGTTCAGTTACCTTCTCATGTATTCCTTCAAGTATTTGCTTGATCCAAATTACTTTATGATAGTTAATTGCAACAACATATTCAGCTTCAGCTATGGATTGTGAAATACACTTGTGTTTCTTGCTTGTCCATGAAACCAATCTATTTTTAAAATAGAAAGCTCCTCCACTTGTACTTTTTATGTCATCAACATTGTCAGCCCAATCAGTATTTGTATAAATTAGAATCTCCTTGTTCTTCATACCATAAACCAAAATCTTCAATTCTTTTTAGATATCTAAATATCCTCTTCACAACAGTCATGTGTGTCCTTTGGATTTGATGATAATATACTCACTATTCCAACTATATAAGCTATGTCTAGTCTTCTATGAACAACATAATGCAACTTGCCTATCATTGATTTATACAATGTTTCATTTACCTCCTTTGGTAATTTGTAACCAGTGAAAATTTTCGTAAATAACAAGTAAAAGCATAGTCACATGTGAACACATTAGACTTTACTAAATTATTCTTAACAAAATAATAAACATGGAGCCAAAACATAAGGTAGGAAACAAATTAATAAAGTACAACAAAATATATAGCCATATTAAGATGATCTCAAATAAAAGTCAACACATTGCATCTTTAATGTACATCATTATCTCAACCATCACTCCACATTTTATTCTTCTCTTCCTACAAAACTATTGAATTGGCTATAGGAATTTGATCAAAAGAGAATATTTCATGCCTTGCAAACTCTTGAATCATGTTTTCTAACACCAGCTCTGAGACGCATACCCAAGGGAGAAAGGTGATTAAGTTCTAAACATTATGTCTGTACATATGATTTTTAAATATATTACTATTTATAACATTGGAGTTCAAATCCATGGACAACAAATTGAACTAAAAATTTTCCAAATCTTCATCAGATTTTAAATTTAAACATTTATATCACTACCATTAGTACATTAATTCTTAATCTACTGTATTGTGTATTTACTCTGTTTGATTGTTCAACGTGTGAGATGGGTATTCTTTGCATTCAATTGCGCAACAAATGGATCCCCAACACTCCACCACCGTGCTAATTTTCTCTGATGTGATTACAAAGATATGCTAAATGAGATTCGAGGCATGAATTACTCCGCAACAAATTAGAAGGATTCCAAATCTCTTAAGATACTTTTTTATCCACTCAGCTAATTTGACGTTTCCCTCAAACATTTATCATGTCTGAAAAACACCCATCATCACAACGACATTTCATTACACCAGGAAGTGGATTTTGCTGTTCTGTTTATTACTCTTCTGCCTACATTGATTCTCTATGGCTTCCATAGTTGTTGTTCTCATAATAGTAATGACTAGTATGGGTGTAATATCTGAAGGAAAAACTACTGAGCCTCTTGTGCCAGCATTGTTTATCTTTGGAGACTCTCTTGCGGATGCGGGAAACAACAATAATCTTACTACACTTGCTAAAGCCAACTATTTGCCTTATGGCAGGGACTTCCCTGGAAGAATTCCCACTGGAAGATTTTCTAATGGATACAATGCCATGGATTTTCTCAGTAAGCACAATCACTAATAGTTTCATGAGTAGTTTCTTTAAGAAGATAGAATTCAATATCATAGTTGTAATGGGTGTTGAAGTGTGTTGTTTTATTTAGAGTTCTTACCACCATTCGTGTTTCAGGTTTCAAGCTAGGACTTCCCCTCATACCCATTCATGCTGATCCCAACACCAAGGGAGAAAATCTTCTCAAAGGAGTGAATTATGCATCTGGTGCTTCAGGAATTGAAAACTACTCTGGAAGGACTTTTGTAAGTACCAATAGGCCTTTCAAATTGTATACAACTTACGGGTTTTAGGTCTTTTTGTTGGACTAATTACTAATATTTTTTGTTGGACTAATTACTAATATTTTTCTTTGGGATTCGTAACATGGCTAAATCATTTCTAGTGTTCTATAAGTCTAGGGCTTATATCAGACATTGACAGGTCGATTTTTTGGTACAATAGCAACCCTAGCTTAGAACAAGTGATATCAGAACTTGTTCCATACTTCTATTGATTATATTAGACATTGACAGTAGATCTTTTAATAAAAGAGTAACACTTTCAAATTATACAGTGCTAATGAATTTAAGACCTCTTAAATTGTGTAGAATTTATTGGTTTAAGGCCTTTCAAATTGTATAAACCTTATGGGCTAAAGGCCTTTTAAATTGTGTACACCTTATAGGTTTAAGGAATTTAAATATCTATGTTTTGGGTCTTTAATCTTTCAATACATGTCCTTTCGTTTATTACTCATTTCCAATCCCATTAGTTTACTTTGCTCATTGTGTACTAATATATCCTTTTATTTGATATTAGAAATGTATTTCTCACCTGTTTGAATGCTATGTGTAGGGTGAAATTATCCCTTTGGAAGATCAGATCCAGAATTTTATAAATACTAAAGAGGAGATCGTTCAATCCATAGACAAACAAGCCGCACACCGATTACTATCAAAGGCAATCTTCTACATTATTACTGCACACAATGATTGGCTAAATACATATTATTTTCGGCTCTCTCCTCTTCCTGAGCTGTACAATGAGTACGAATACAGAGACAGTCTGATTAGTAAGCTTCTCCAACAAGTGGAGGTAATTAGCAATGATAAACTCTTTGTATTGTTTATAACTTCTTAGCCATTTGAAATTAGATATTAACATAATTTTGTATAATGTTTCTCAAATGGTCATGTAATAAAGGTAAATGTTTATTGGGTTTTGTGGTTTTTCTTAGCAGAGGCTTCATTCTAATGGGGCAAGAAATATTGTGGTGGCCGGACTGAGTGCAGTGGGATGCATTCCTTCACAGCTGAATAAATATAATAGCAATGGTTCCTGCATTGATTTTCTTAACAAGGTTGCCATAGACTATAATAAGGTCTTAAGACAAAAGTTAAGGGAACTCAACAACCATCTTGCTAATTCCACTCTACTCTTCAACAATATGTATATCCCAATCTATGATGCCTTTCATAATCCTGCAGCTTTTGGTAAGCACAGAAAACTGTAAGCTAGAATTTGTGATTTGTAATTTAGAGTTTTTTCTTTTTTAAGTAAAGGGGGTGTTTCAGGTATCTGTCTAGCAATCTATTTTGGGGTCAGCGAAGCTAAACTAGTTCCCCTTAGAGCATGTGCACATGTGCATGGAATAAACTTGAGACAGTTGAACCCGAGACCATAGAGATAACCCACGACCTCACGGTCAATTTGTAATTTAAAGATTGATTGTTGCTTTGAATGTTGTGCAAGGTTTCAAGTATGTCAATCAGGCTTGTTGTGGCATTGGAAGATTTGGTGGGTTTTTAATATGTACCCGAGAATACCCAGTGTGCGGCAATGAAGGAGACTATTTGTTTTGGGATGCCTATCATCCCACAGAGAAAATGTTCAAACAGATGGTTGATCTTTTGTGGGAAAATGGCCCTCCGTACAGTTACCCAGTGAGTGGAAAAGAGGCAATTCACAGGCTTATCAGACAAGGAGAAGTTAAATGAATACTGCTCACAGCATAAACATCTTTTCAGTCTATTCTAGCGAAGCAATATTCTTTCTTGAGATCTACACATTTCACTAGAGAAAAGATGAAGGAATAACTCACTTGACTATTACAGAATGATCTATCTGGATTGATATATTTAGGTGACTTGTTAGTAGTTAATTTTGATTTTTATATATCCTCGGCTTTTATTAATGTTGGCTTTCTTTTTCTATAGTATATTTTTTATAATTGACTGTTCGTTCGTGGTATAGGAGGGTGTATCTTGAGTGCGTATGTTGATGTATTTTATTTTTTACTTTGGCTTAATCAAGAGTGTATATACTTTAGTCCGTTTGGTTCGTGGAATTTAAAAAACTCGGATTTGTACAAATCTTGGTTTAGTCAAATCAAGGTTTTGTATATCTTCATTCCGATTTTGGGATTTTCCTGAAACCGTTTTGTTTCACTTGGAAGATGCGTGTGAAGACATATTTTTATGCGTAAGCTTGGAGTTGAAGGCAAATTTCAAAAAATAGTTCAATCTATTATTTTTACACTCATTAAAAAACAAAACCAGGTTTTGATTTTCAATTCCTACTTTTTTTAGGAAGTCGGAAAACCTGGTTTTGAGACAAAATTGGAAGTCTCATATGCTAATTCCATTTTGCAAATTTTGAAACAAATGCACATATTTTCAAATCAGGATTTTGAAAAAGCCAATTCCTATCATCTTCCAAGAACCAAACGGACCCTAAATTAAAGGAACAGTGTAGAGAATTGAGACTAATAGTTAATCTTTGCCCATCTTTAGGAAATTTCAAATGATTAATCATGAAATTATTCTCCTATTCATCATGTATGACCAATTGCATCTTCTGTCTATGAGTTATCAATCTTAAGCCTTGCATTATTTTTTCTTGTTTCTTTATATGTACCTACAATATATTTAATGCAATCATGAATGAAGAGTGAAGGAAAGGATTTTTAACATTGCCCATAGTAACAACGTTGTTGAACAATGCAAGTGTTAAAATAACTATAAATAAAATATTGCAAAGACAGCAATGGGTAGGGACAGAAGCTATGTTGCCAATATGGGCACCATGTGAAGGTATGGGAATCCATCGGCTAGATGAGACTGGTGACAAAAGGCAACATGGTCATCCCTTATTCATTAAAGGCCTAACAAACTTCCTAGCCAATGTAAGGAGTAGATATAAAAGAAATATATTCCTTATTCTCGGGCTATGTCTTCCAGCTCACAAACCACAATGAGAACTAATAGGACATGGACAACGATAAAATCATGAGAGAGCATATTGATGCATTGTTTTTGGAGAGGGTGTGTAGGTTAAAGTGAGAGGATGAAAAGAAGGGTGGAGAGATAGTCCATTAGAGAGAGAAAAGGCAAAAAGGGAATTGTATAGGATGGGCATGCAGAGGATACAAGAAAAATGACGAGGAAGAAATAGATATTGACGAAAAACACATTAAAACATGAGTAGAAGAAAATGAACTTGAATGTCAAAAATATGTACAACATCATGTGTCTTCTCACAGGGAATGAAATGCACAAAATTCTACTACTACAAATACATAATCATGTCCTCTTTGTGTTCTTTGAAAGCCTAATATGCAATCCATGATGATGTCCTATTAAGGTCTTTCTAGTACTATTTCTTATTATAATCAATAGCCTAACAAGGAGATTGACCCTTACACAATCACAATTCAAGCCGTTAAAGAGAGCAACAAAACTGAAACATGGGAGTTGTCTTTTACAGGTCATCAATGACTTATTAATAGTACTCAAACAAAACAAGTGTTGTCCCAAAAAAAGTACACAAGCACAAAGGAAAACTTAGCCCTCCTCAAGAGGGGGAGGATTGCTCATTCACAATGTGTGAATAAGAGTGTGAGTTTGTAGAATTATTTTCCATGTATGATCAGACAAATGTCTGGACAATGTTGTCATCAAGATCTCCCTAGTGGGGGGGGGGGTGGCGGGGCTACTAATGAAGCACCATTTGGACTTATGTCAAAACAATGGTTAGAGTGTTGAGGAAGTTGTACATTGTCAATTGAATCTTGGAATAGAGTTGAAGCAGGAATAAAAGAAAGGTCCACATGGCTAGAGGGAGCTACACCAATAGTAGCAGGAGTGGTGTCCACATAGTTTATTGTAAGGGCATCAACCAAGTTTGCAGTAGGAGCATAAGCCAGATTCGCTAGAAACAACAACAAAAATAATCCCATCAGCACTAGCATTATCAAGAATGTCAAACATCACCATAGCACTAGGAATGGAAATCACAACAACAATGTCAGTTGTTGCACATAACCATAGCATTCTTTGTATTGCACAACCCATTGGAGCAAGAGCTATTGTAGAGAATATTGGATTTCCTTCACCGCAGGAAGCCCTAGCAACCTACTCCCCCATAAGAGGCCTAGATGCAAGTCTTCTCCAGTGGTTGGACATGCTAGGTAGGAGAAGGTAGCAGACAATATTTAAAAAAGTTGGCTCATTTCTCTAGTATTATTAAAGATTGATACAATGAGATATTTTGTCCAGTTCCCTTTACAACTTCACAACTATTACACTTTTGAACAAACCTCCTTACATCCTTATGTATTTGAGACTCACTTACCAAATCCATAATTTTATCAATATCAAAATTTCTTGCTAATTCACCACTATGTTTCTCCTGGATCAATTTTTTCCTCATTGAGCTTACAAGAATACACAATTGATTTCCTTTGAATAGAAAACCATCCTTAATGAAACAATCCAATTACTCATTTTTATTTTTATTGGCTCCCAACTTCCTTTCAAAAAATATTTTCATAAATATCTTTGAGCTCTAAAAAATCCATTATTGTACTACTATCATTTATGTCAATAAGTTTCTCCTACTCAACACCTGTATAACCTTGTTAGATTTTTCACTCCTATACATCAACAAAAATGTAAAACTCTACATGAATTTTACCCATATGTATTTTTTATTCAAGTTTCCTTGATTGTTCAAATATTGCGATACTTGATGACCAATGTACAACATAATCTTTACACATGTAATTATGGCTTGAGTATCTATTTATTGCATCATTCAACATTTACTAAAATATATCATTGGTATCCCTTCTTAACACTACTCCTAACAATTACTTCAACTTGAACTCCTATCAATTTCACCCCACTATTTTTGTAAACAATTTATAGATGGCACTAAAAGTCTCAATCAAATTTATGTATAATTTTTCAAATGTTTAAAAATATCCCCATTGATATTTGATTGTGTAAACAATTCAACAATTTCCCTAACTTTCTCTAGTCCATCTTCAAACTTTTCTTAGAAATAATTAAACTAAAATATAGGTCAATTATATCCCATATAAACTATATTTCCTTATGTTTATCAATAACTTCTCTTCACACAATATCATTTAGAAAATAATATCATCATGTAAATAATGATACACTAACTCATTAATTCTTTCAATATATCATTCATCAACCACATGAATGTCCTTAGTATAATTGGCAATTGCAAATAGTTGGGGACCAAAAGGTATTTTTAAGTGGTCATGTTTTTTCCTAAAATCATAAAAGTCTAAATCTTGAATGAGACAAAAATAAGATTTGTATTGCTCAAGATCTACTTTCTAAATTAGTATTTTTTTAAATGGTGGAGATTAAGGGGTTAAAAAATAGGGCCACACATGGTAGACATGGTTTTTACAAAAAAAATACCATACCATGTATAGATTCAAAAATAGCAGACACCCATTTGCAATTTAGGCTACAATTTTGTAACCACTTTAGAGTTGATTCCCCTAGCATCAAAGTAGGTCCAGTTTAGCCCTACATCACCCTTTTCTCTCTCAAGATGCTCAAAGTCCTTGTCAACAATTATCTTTTGGCATCAATTTTCTAGTAATCGCATGTTATCCTTGCTACTCGTTGTATTTGAGCAATGATTTGTTTGGACACTAGCATGTCATGTGGACATCCATGCACCATGCACTCGTCCACCAACATCTCAACATTTAGATGTTGGTCTTTTGTATGTTTTCCACTTGTCACTTTCTTTTGTCCATTGGAATCTTCTAGAACTTCCCAAATCTCTTTTTTGCTCTTATTTTCTCTTAAAATTGAAGTGCTTTGGAATTTAATCTCTCTCTCTCTCTCTCTCTCTCTCTCTCACACACACACACACACACACACACACACACACACACACAATCTTGGCTCTTGCAGCGCTCTTGCTCTTGTGTTCTCTTAAAGTGATCTCAATAGCAATCTTGACTTTCTCAAGCACATACAATAATGTTTGTCTCTATTGTGTCTTTGAGCATCTTGGGATTCATTACATCCCTTTCTATCCATATTATTTGTTTCTCATGTGATAGGGATTTTCCTCCAATGGGTTTATTTCTATTTGCATATCTCATGTAATAGGGATTCTCCTCCATTTAGTGGAGTTTAGTTCTATTACATTATCATTTATTTATCTTTCAAAAAGTAAGAACTTGACTAAGGCAAGTCTCCAAACAACCACAAACAATTTTCCCACTTCTGCATGTGTACATGTTTATTGAAAGTTTTCAACCCCACAAAGGTTTCTTGTATTTAAATATATTATACATTTATTTTATCTTTTTTATATATAGTATTTATCGTCATATTTCTAATTATGTATTTTACAGGTTATTTGAAGCATAAACCTGAGCTTTTGTCATAGTATGAGTGTTTTCTATCGCAACTTGTACAATATTAATGCGCACCACACCGACATCCGAGGTCGAGATGTTAAGACTTGGACCAAATATTCATTGTCATCTAGTGTTTCCAATTTGGGACCAAAATATTTATTCTCCTTGTCTATAATAACATATTTCCATTGGTTTATACAATTTGGAGAGTTGCTAAGTCTATAATAGCTAATATCATATACTTTTTGTACTTTTTTAATCAATATATAAGTTTTTACTAAAAAAATTAGTTGACACATCTTAAAAAAGAAAATAATATTGAATATGCCCCACATAATTAAAGCTAATTGGAAATCCTTTTTTTGATGAATGTAGAATAGAGTCTATTTTCTAAAAATGTATTTTTTAAGAAAAAAATCAATGAACTAGCAAACAATGATACCAAAAATGACCCATATTGGCTTTTGACAAAAAAGGATACACCAACAAATGGAAATAAAAGAAGAAAAGCTTAACATACCCAAAACATGTAGGAAATTACATGGTTAGAAATTTAAGAGAGCTTAATGTTATCTTGGCATTTTGTAAATTTGAAATGAATACATGCAAATGTGACCAAGAGCATGTTCAAAACTGTATATTTCTTTTTACAATTCTTGACAAGATTTGAATAATTAATAAGTAGGAGATATTTTCCACAGTAAGTCAAATTGTGGCATTGCTATCATAAAATATGGGTCAATGAATTTAACTCAAAAACTAGAGGGTTAAATCTTGATAACAATATCACAATTTGACTTCTTGTAGAGAATATCTCCTACTTATCAATTGATGAGCATAAGGAGCCTTATAATGAATGGTGCATAAGGGATAACACTTGAAGGTTTTGCAAATGGGGTTCAAGCAAAGTGGGCTTAACCTTGGAGGAAACTCCATGGTTATGTCTGCTTGAGTGGAGTAATATTGGGATGGGTGACCTCTTAGGAAGCCTCAATGCTTCACCACTGAGCATCACCTAGACGAAATGAGTCTTAAGAGTTCCATTCATTCAAATGATTGATTGTTTCTTGTGAACCACTACTCATGAAAGATGGGTCAATGAGGTTGACTTAAAAACTACACACTTGAATCCTAATTGAAATGTCACAAGACGAACAATGTTTCCATACAACATATCTATTAGGAGGTGAACTCGTTTAAATGTTTTCACCATCCGCCTGTGTTGGTGTTGTTGGTAGAAGTAGGGAGGTGGTGGCAATATCTAGTGGTGGGGATGTTTTTCCCAACTTCAACTTCATTGCAAGGAGGCTGCAAGGTGGTTTTGCGAAGTTAGGGTGGTGGTCTTTCACGATGATCAAGTTTCAGTGGTGGTTCGTGGCTTTGGTCTCATGTCACTGAAATATTGTTTCACGTACTATTTGGGTGATGTTGGTTATATCCAAAATTACTTCAAATAAATTGTAATACTATCTAAACAAATTGTACATTACCTCAATATAATTATTACCTCAATATAATTCTATGATTAAACTAGATATAAAAAGCAACATAGTTGACTCCCCATTTTAAAAATGTGGGATCGTAATACCAAATCTTGACTTAGCCACTACAATATTGAAAATCATTGACCAAATTAACTCTTGCATCTCTAGAGAAATTCATAGGAAAAAATGAAACAATTTTCAAATGACTTTGTTTATCTTGTTTTCTAATTTTTTTTTTATTAAAGAGGATTTGAACTTGGCATCCTTTAGGTACCTACAACATGACTTTACTAGTAAACTAGATGCCTATTGACAAATTATTTTTCAGTCTTAATATTACTAATTATTATAATTCTTTATTATTTCATAAAACCTTATTTTAAAAATTAAGGTTACTTTTATTTAAAATATTAATTAATTAAAATTACTTTTCCAATATTACAAGTTTAGATAAGACTAAATTGATTTAGAAAAATATGAAATCAAACAAATTTATATATTTTTCCATACGCTGATTAAATAATATAAATAATCATCACGACTGGCAATAAAATTTCTATACCATGAAAACCATCACATTGAGAAATTATATCATATAAAGTTTTCTATTGAACATTACATGCCAAAACAAAACAAAAAAAAAAAGGTTATACTCTTGAAAACTGGCTGAACATTATAAGCGCCAATCAATTAAATATTAATTTAAATTTATTATTTTAAAAAAATCTATACTAAAAATAACTTTTTTAATATGAAATGCCATGTGTTATATTAAAGTATTTTTAAATTATCATTAAAATAATATTTATTTTTATTAATAATAAATTTTAATAGATAAAGAGATCAGTTGTTTTTCTTAGAGGTAAACTTAGTTTAAACAATTATATACTATAATTCAATAATGTAAGTTTATACATGATTTTAAAACATTATAGATATCAGATTTTCACAATTCATGATTTTGTACTACAAAATTTCTATATAAGATTATGTACAAATTTTTATATTGACACTTTAGATCACACTCCTCCAATTTTGGAAGATCAAAGATTGTGATCTGATTCCCAGTATTACAGAATTACTAAGTGTGATCCAAATCATTGATGTAAAAACTTCTAAATAATCTTTATCTAGATTGTACCAATCAATCAACCCATATGAATCTAGCAAGAAAAAAAACTTACCAAACTCATCTTAATATTAAATTACTCTAAAATTTATACTTATATCATACCCCAGAAGTTGCTGAGCTGATAAATAGTTCATTTCCTTGAAGAGAGGAATTGCAGAATTACTAAATGTGATCTAAATTATTAATATAAAAACTATTAAACAATCTTTATCTATATCATGTCAATCAATCAACAACCCATATGAATCTAGCAAGAGAAAGGTTTACTAAAACTCGCCCTGATTTTGATTTATGCTAAAAATTGTACTTATATCATACTAAAGTTATGTATCATCAATCCAACCGAAAATAATTGGCAGAAGTTGCCAGGCTGATAAATAGTTCGCTTCCTTGAAAAGAGGAAAAAGCAGAAGTTCCTAAATTAATCTCTAGGAGACAATACACACGTGTGCAAATCTGAGGACTGATCTTTTGGGGAAGTTAGACGCATGACTCTAGGTGATAAATTTACTTGCTGTAATGCCTGGAGTCGAAGTTCTGGGGGAAGATCTGCAATGCATCCTATTCGAGGACCAGTTCCAGTTGACCACTTACGAGATAACCGTTTTCCAAGCTGATATGACTTTGATGACTTCTGAGAACTAAGCGTTTTAAGTAACTTTATAGGCGGGATTTCTGTGAGTTGATTTTCAATTTCCTTGCTTGAAAGGCTTCTTTTATAATAAACATTGTCTTGACTCTTCTCCATATCTGGACATTTTACCATTTCTTCCTTACCCTCAGCTGCTGGGCTCACTGTATAATCTTGTAGTCTCTTGTTTTTATTGCTTTTAGATGTTCCACTTACATCCACCCAATTATGGAGTATGAAACTAACATCAGTTTGCTGACCATTACCGACTGCATGTGTCTCTTCAGAATTTTCTTGCCCGTTCTCGCGCGCCTGCTCTTCCAAATATATTTCCGAGTTTGTTGCACGCCCATTTCTTGAAAAGTTTTCCAGTTCACTTGACTGTTCCTCGTAACTTGTCGTCTGAAAAAATGGGCACCACTTCAGCTTCAGAATAATTGCAAAAGACAATGACTTGCATTTGAATAACATAGTAAAAATACTGGGCAAAAGGAAATATTATTGCACACACCAGACTACAGATTTTCAACTCCATGAGATTGAAGAGAGTAGAATTGGACAAGAAAATTATCTTTTTCTCCAGCACCTAATGAACATATTACCTTCTGCAAATAATATGAACTGATAAAACAGCAATCATGTTACACAAATAAAGCTATGTCCCATGGTGAGCATTTCAGCGAAGAGCACAGGGACGGGGGGTGGCCAAGGACATAATGCACGAACAAGAGTCCAAAGGACATTTTTAGGGAAAGAATTCAACCAAGTACATTATGCTTCTTATTGATTTGTTAGCAAATTGTGTGTTCTCTCTAATGCTCAAAGATATCCTCAATCTATTGCAATACTAAAGGCTATCTTATGAACCTACAACATGTTTTTGCTGCACCATACAATTTTCATTTTGCGTTAAACATTATTAAACTAATTGAGCAATTTTCATACAATAAATTTCTCAATTTCCAATAAATTGTAGAATTCTACTTTAGGCAGAAACTGTCATTAATTGTTGTAAATCAAATTGTATGCAAGCAGAAATGAAGTTGCAGCAGGCATAGATCATGTAAAACCTCATTCAGAACAATAATATGGTAGCAGGAACAATTGTTTTCAGTAGTTCTAATGGCTGAATCCCTTAGAAACATGCAAAAGGAAAATCTCTTAAAATCTACCAACCAGTGGATATATAATATTGATAACAACAGTCATATAATATTGATAACAACAGTCCAAAATCCGAAACACTATAAATCAATAATAAAAATGGGACAGCAGCTACAACATACCCCAGCAGCAGGAGATGCCTAGACATCCCCAAAGGGCATGGGAATGTTTCCCCCATTTCCTGCAAATTCCCAGATGAGGGGGCAATAGGGGGACATCGCACCTAGGAGATGGGAAGGTCTGCTTCCAGCACAGGTGACACATCCCCATGTATGTTTTAGTAAAAGCAAAGTACACTGAGATGTCTTAGACAAGAAAATGAACAGTGTTCTTTGACTACAGGAAGTTCAAGAGGCATATCTTGGACTCACTCTCCCTTGCTCTTCCTTGATTAACTCTCCCTTACTCATCCTTATAACTCTCCCTTACTCATCCTTGTTGGCACTAAACTCTCCCTCTTTGACATCAAATGCTTAAGGATATGAACTTTGAAGTTACTATGCACCTCATGTACTGATTTTATGCAATATGCTCTGAATTTCACACATGAAGCGTGACAAGCTGCACAAACTTGATAGATCTTCAATGGAACTTGGTTGATGCCTCACTGTCTTTTTCTTTAGTGAGCATCAGATGGGGAATAACCCCTAGTTTACCTCTTAGATACATAAAAAATGCATATTTAGATAAAGCCATAGTAAATATATTTGCTATATGCTCCTTGGTATTCACATATTCCAAGCTCACCTCTCTTTTGAACCAATTCCCTTAAAAAATGATATTTTATTGCAATGTGTTTTATCTTTGTGTGCATTACAGGATTATTGGATATATTGATTGCACTTGTATTATCATAGTAGATAACTACTGGTTCCTTGATTTCCTCCTTCATTTCTAACATTAACTGTTTGATCCATATTATGTTAGAACAATTGACTGTTGTAGAAACATACTTTGCCTCTACTGTTGATTGAAAAATACAATTCTGCTTTTTGCTTGTCCAAGATACTAATCTCTTTCCAAGAAAGAATTCTCCTCCACTAGTGTTTTTTCTATCATGAATTCTTCCTGCCCAATCTGCATCAGTAAAGGCTCTTAACTCAAGATTTCCTCCTTTCTTATACCATAAACCATATTCTTCAATTCCTTTTAGGTACCTCAAAATTATTTTTACTATCATCATGTGATTTTCTTTTGGATTAGCAAAAAACCTTGCAACTATGTCAATTGTCAATGCAATGTCAAGTCTGGTGTGTACCACATACTAAAGTTTCCCAATCATTGATCTGTAAGTAGTCTGATTTACCTCCTTTGAATCATCATTCTTTGAAATTTGATGTCCAATAGACATAGGTGTTCCAACTGGTTTGGAATATTCCATACCAAGTATTTCAATGTTTCCCTGATGTACTTTGATTGAGTGATGTATATATGTCATCCTTCATTGGATGAACTTGAAGACCAACAAACAATTTTATCTCTCCACACATTATTGGTATGTGTGCTTCCAAAATCAACTATGTAGATTTTATTTGCATCAACATTTCAGATCATACTCAATGATCCATTAATCTCTTTCTATAGCTCTATTGTCCTGGTGAAGGATCATTGAGTATGATCCGAAATGTTCATACAAATAAAATCTTCCTAGTTAAATCCAGAAGTGCACACACTAATTACAATGTATTGTGGAAATCTAATATCTGTAAGGTAATCATTCATCAGAAGCTTCTAAAATTATCTGCATATGAAAGAAGTTATTGCCCTATGTTTTGAATCCTAATTTAAGACATCTTCAGGGATGCTAGCACTCTGCATACAAGATAGTCTGGAAAATAGAACATAATTATTACATGTGTTCTGGATATACAGGTATATAAGCACTCTGCAAACAAGATGAACCGAAAAAGCACTCTGGATAGCTTGGGTGATTTAGCGTTCTGCAAACGAGATAAACTGAAAATAGTACTTAGTTATTATATGCACTCTTTACCCCAAGCATGTCTGTGATGTAGGGGAATAAACATTTAAATCTAGTCTTATTTTGGGATTCACCTTTATTTTGGGTGGCAACCTTTACTCTTCATCCCCTGGTTTTCGCCTGTTTTGGAAGTTCCTGGTGGAATAAACATCACAAAATTTATGTTCTTTTATGCATTTCTGATATTTTGATGGTGGTGGGAATTTAACATCTGGGAAGCATTTTCTTTTTGTAGCGGGCCGATCTTTTTTCTTTTTTGAAAGGAGAGTTTTGAATATGGTATGTAGAGGATCACCAAGCATTGGGAAAAAGTTGAAAGAAATTCCTGTTGCATGGGGTGGTACGGGTGGTTTTCACTTGGTCAGGAGTGGGGATTAAAAAAAGTTCCTGCTTCTGAGCTTAGTGAAAATCAAATTCCTGTTGTTGGACATCTATTGACTCTATTGAGTCTGTGGGAGTGTCATTATCATCAATTTTAGGAATCATAGCTGTGGTTGTCACTGGTCATTGCCCTTCAATGGGTTCTTGACTCTCTGCTGCATCAATGTGCACTTTTTCTTAAGTAGATGTTCATATTTTAAGAGCGAAGCAAATTCATTAGCCCAATCTTGGTAAACAAAAACACAGGGAGGCTGGGAAGGATCTTTCAGAACACTTGAATCATTACTATCCATGCGCCAAGACCCAAATTACAAAGTTTTCAAGATCCATGCTAATTCACTATGTACAAAGTACTACTTAGTATTAACATCAACACTTGCATACCCTACTGCTGCATAACTGCTCCTGATGTATCTCCCATGCCTCTACAAACAAGGTGTAAGATAATTATGCTATATAGATTTCTTAAGGTGTTGAGGGCTGTCGAGCTCAGATAAGCATGTAACTAGAAAGTAATATGTACAGACACACATCCCTGGAGAGAGTAATTACGTCCCCCATTGAGAATGTCTTTGGAACAAGGAGACCAAAACATAATGTCATTCCCATGCCAATTTATTTTATGAACAAATTTAACATCCTCCAGTTTGAAGGGCGTTCTCAAAGGCATCCTCTTTGTAGACTGATACTTGGAAATGATTTTAACACCCCCAATGATCATCTGACATCCTGGGGTCATCAGATCATCTCCCAAGTCAAAATACAGTAAGCAACAATGAAGTCTTAAAACTAAAAAAAATTAAAAAAATTAAAATCCCTTAGTGGTATTCATTAAGATAATATCTTATACTTTCTATAATAGTCAACTACTTGTCTGTAGTCCGTCTTTCAGTCTAGATAGGAATGTTTCCTATCCCGTCTCTTTTGTCTTCAGTCCAGATAGGAATGTTTCCTATCCTGTCTCTAGTTTTGTTTCTAATTCCCTCTTCAGTCCTTGTAATTCTTTATAAGGAACACATTTGTTCCTCTGTTAATTAATCAATCATCCGGAAATCTATTAATCTGCCAACTCTTCTTGAATCTTGTAACATGGTATCAGAGCTATTACTTAATTTTTTCAAAAAAAATTATAATTTCTTCGTGAAATTATTTGTTTAAATTTTTTCAAAATTATTTCTGTTGAATTTCTCTAAAACCCGCTTAGGGTTTTCGGCCTAGAGAAATTCCCGAACTCGGGTCTGCCTGTGTTTGTTCAGCACACTCTAGCCCCATTCGTCCATGCACATTGATCCTTAAAGAAAAATCTGCCATTTTTTATCAAGAAATCTGAAGTTTTTTCAAGCTTTTTTCAGCTAGGGCCGTTTTTTTTCGAAACCCTAGTTTTTGGGGTCGAAAAAATATTTTGTTTGCAGATTCTTGGTGGGTTTTTCGAGAACTCAACTGGGTTGTCCGTTTTTTCTGGGTGCCTCGATTTTTGTGCCTCAATTTTCGAGCCAGAAGATCCAAAAAACGACAACAAATTCTTTTTGGGTTTTTCGAGCTCTCTTCTGGGTCATTCTCTGATTCTTCTGGGTCTTTTGTATTTTTGTCTCGAAGAACGTGCCTTCACAAATTTTCACAGTTTTCCATTGAAAAACGTGCCATGGCATCTCTAACAAATATTTTGCTCGAACATAATTCTAAATTCAATGGTCGCAATTATGGAACCTGGAAGCAGCGCATCATCGGAATCTTCGAATATCGAAACACCGATCAACTTGTTCTGGGTGTTACGCAGCGTCCGACTTCTCCGGGTCCTGATCAAGATACATGGGATCTGAACAATCAAGAGGCAAAATGCTTCCCAGCCAACTACACAAGTTGTCGAGCTTCCTGATCAAGGCGAAGCTGCATTTTTCGCCTTCTGAATTTGTTTCTGTTTTTATGGGTTTGTTGATTTTCTCCTCAAAAATCATTTCAAGTTGTCTGTAATACGCAAGGTTGCGTGAGATTCTAGGTTTGTTGATTTTCTCCTCAAAAATCATTTCAAGTTGTCTGTAATACACAAGGTTGCGTGAGATTCTGGGTTTGTTGATTTTCTCCTCAAAAATCATTTCAAGTTGTCTGTAATACGCAAGGTTGCGTGAGATTCTGGATTTGTTGATTTTCTCCTTGTTAGAAAGGTTAATCTTTCCTTGGATATATTAATTGGGATATTCCAAGGGTCCCTAAATATAGTTTGTCCTCTTGTACACATGTGGAGGACATGTCATTGTTTGTCTTTTATTCCACATGTAAGGACAACTCTTGTTTATTTCTTTATTTAGTTTATCCTCCTTAAGAGGATTGTGACACTTTGCACACACCTATTATGAATGTGGCATTCATAAAAATGGGAGTTACAAATGCAAATCCTTTCTCATCTCTATATAAGAGATGCTCCTCCTTCTTTCTTCTTCACTCTTAGCACTTGATGTTATTGTATTGAGCTACTTTTGCTCCAACACTCTCTCTCTCTCTTCTCTAGGCATTTGCCTTCATTCATAATACTCACAAGGGGTTTTCTTTGCTTTCCCCTTATAAATCCTTGTCTCCATTGTTGAACCATCTTGGTGTATGCTCTTGGAGTTTGCTTATCTTATGGTAACATTGTTTCACACTTAACTTACTTGGATTGTTTCTCGTTCCTTGCTCAATATTATCATTTCTTACACTCCTCAAAAATCATTTCAAGTTGTCTGTAATACGCAAGGTTGCGTGAGATTCTGAGTTTTACCGTTTTTTCCACAAAAACGAAGTTTTGTAATTGCAACTTATTTTGAGTCATAGCACTCTTCTGGCAAAGCTTCTTGGTTTCAGCATTCTGTAGATCCAAGGAGGGTCTCAGTTATCACAGAAGGTTCCAACATCCGTACGTTGACCATTAAGGGAGGGTATTAAGCTAATATCTTATACTTTCTATAATAGTCAACTACTTGTCTGTAGTCCGTCTTTCAGTCTAGATAGGAATGTTTCCTATCCCGTCTCTTTTGTCTTTAGTCCAGATAGGAATGTTTCCTATTCTGTCTCTAGTTTTGTTTCTAATTCCGTCTTCAGTCTACGTTGTTTCTTTTAGAAACAACGTCCTTGTAATTCTTTATAAGGAACACATTTGTTCCTCTGTTAATTAATCAATCATCCGGAAATCCATTAATCTGCCAACTCTTCTTGAATCTTGTAACAGTATTATTACCACAATGAAGGAAGCAAAATCCAGATGCAAATAAGTGCAACTCATTGGCACCAAAGACACGCATTAAGTCTAGTAAGGCAGTAAATTTGGCTCTTACGTGCACAATCATTCAAAACTCCAAAGTAGAAACAATGGAGCAAGTTCTTCAATCGCCAGCTTAGAAAGGCGTCATGGTTGCAAAATATCAAGCATCATTAAGGAATAATAGTTAAGATTGACTCCCATCTGGTCCCTGTGAATGAAAAGTAGGACAAAGCCAATGTCAAGGAGACCGAGGTGCTGAAGAAGAGACTGGCAAAGGTGCTGAAGAAATTCCAGCAACTGGACGGGAGACCGGGGGAGGTGGATGAAAATCTTTACAATGTTGCAGGTTTGTGATAAAGGTCATGCACAGCTCATCTACTATGCTGTACACGATGAAGGCTGACAGTGACAAGGACCTCAAAGATGCTGAAGAGAGGAAGAACCACTTCAAATTGCTTACAGAAGATTGAGTTTCCATGATTCTGACCAGTGAATGGAGGAAGACGAATTGTAGGGCTGTGTCCCTCTGTTTTTTGGTTTTTGGCTAATTGGTAATTTCAGCCTTCTTGGCCAAGCTACTGTTCTTCAGCTGGACTAATCCTGTTTAATGGTTGTTATGATCCAACAAAGCCTATGTTAAAAACTTTATTATATCATGTGCTTGACACTATGATGGACTATGTTAATTTCTTGATCAATGTTGTTATGTTTGCAACTACTCTGGTTAATATGCACTACACCAGTTTTAGTTTCAATTATGTTGCTTGGTATTTCTGCTGGTTTTTTATGAGTGATGTTACGGTGCTTACTTTTAATCACCTCTGGATGGATTATACGTTGGTCTTATTATTCTGCCGAGGTTATCTTTTTGTGCTGACAATGTTACTCTGCTGATAGTCTGTTTGTGTGATTCCAAGCCCTAGTAGCTGGTTGTATAGGGTCAGCACCCTTGCTTTGCTGCATTATTTATCAAAAACAGTTAAGAACTTGAAATTCCACCAAGGAAGAAGGCTATTGGATGTAGATGGGCCTTCAAGATCAAATACAAGGCAAAAACTGAGACAAGTAAAAAGTCTAGCTTGTCCCTATAGGCTACGCTAAGAAATAATGCATCAAAACCTCTGCCCTCGCTACAAAGATCAGAACTACCAAAATGTTTTGACCATGGTAGTGTAGTTTGGTTAACAAGTACATTACATAGGTGTTGAGTGCCTTTCACAATGGAGATATCAACAAGAAATTGACAAGAATCAATTCAAGGAGTATGGTACATCTAGACAGTGAGATAGCAAGGAAAAAGTGTGTAGACTAGTGAAATCCTTCTATTGTCTGAAGTAGGCTCTTCAAGTGGTATATCAAGATCAATAAGCATCTCCTCTGATATGGATCACCAAGTACAATATGTTAACAATTTGGTCAATTGAAAAGAGTGGTCTACATATGATTGCAACAAAAAAGACTGATCCCAAACGAAGTATGCCATGACATTGCTCGAAAAAATTATGATGGTACATTGGAAGCCCCTGTCGATGCCCATGGAGAAAGGATTACAAATTTCTAGGTATGACCACTTCTCACGTGAATGCTACACTTTATCATCAACTAACTAGGATTCTCATTTAGCTAGCCTACACCATACTAGATATCACCTATGTTGTCAATTATCGTTTGAGGTTTATTTAGGAATATGCTCAAATATAAGGCATGGAGCTTTCTCCCTTGCTACAAAGATCAAGACTAGTAAAAAAATCTAGGTGTCGAGTGCCTTTCACAATGATGATCTTAACAAGAACTTAATAGGAATCAATTCAAGAAGTATGGTATATCTAGACACTGAGATAGCAAGAAAAAAGTGTGCAGACTTACGAAATCCTTCTATGGTCTGATGTAGGCTCTTCAAGTTTGGTATTTCAAGATCAATAAGCATTTCCTCTAATATAATTCACCTAGTGTCCATATGTTAACATTTTGGTCAATAAAAGGAGTGCTCTACATATGATTGCAATAAAAAAGATTGATCTCAAACAATTGTTCAACATGACAAATCTTGGGCTCTACATTATGTCTTGGACTTGAAATGTGGCAAAAGGAAAGTCAAAATTTTGTATCTCAAAAGAAATATACCAAGACATTACTCAAAAAATTTATGACGGTACATTAGAAGCCCCTATTGATGCCCATAGAGATAAGGATTACAAATTTTCCTGGCATAATCCCTTCTTGGGTGTATGCTACCCTTTATCAAACCCTTTATTAAAAGGAAAGTCAAAAATTTGTATCTCAAAAGAAATATACCAAGACATTACTTGAAAATTTTATGATGGTACATTAGAAGCCCCTATTGATGCCCATAGAGATAAGGATTACAAATTTTCCTGGCATAATCACTTCTTGGGTGTATGCTACCCTTTATCAAAAGGAAAGTCAAAATTTTGTATCTCAAAAGAAATATACCAAGACATTACTCAAAAATTTTATGATGGTACATTAGAAGCCCCTATTGATGCCCATAGAGATAAGGATTACAAATTTTCCTGGCATAATCACTTCTTGGGTGTATGCTACCCTTTATCATCAACTGATTGGGAGTCTTATTTAGCTAACCTTCACCATACTAGATATCACCTATGTTGTCAATTATCGTTCAGCATTATGTACAAACCTAAGATTTCAGATTGGCAAGCAACAGAGTACATTTTCAGATACATTTGTGGTGCAACTGCATATAGCCTAGTCTAAAAATAGATTGAATATTTATCTTCACAGCGATACAAGGAATGCAAACTATGCAAGTTATTTGGATGAAAGCAAGTTACTTCAAAGTCTGTTTTCTTTTTGGGATCTTCTCCAAATATCACGGAGACGAAAAAAACAAACCATTGTTGCTTGTTCTTCCACTGGCACACAATATCACATTGTGCAATTTTGTGTGAAGTAATATTAGTCTACAAATAGATTGAAGATTTATCTTCACAATGATACATGAATGCAAACTATGCAAGTTACTTGGATGAAAGGAAGTTACTTCAAAGTTTGTTTTCTTTTTGGGATCTTCTCCAAATATCATGGAGATGAAAAAACAAACCATTGTTGCTTGTTCTTCCACTAGCACACAATATCACACATGGAATTTTGTGTGAAGTAATATGGTTATGTCAAACAAACTGAACAACATGGGTGCTCCCGAAACACATCCTATAGTTTTGTTATACAATAATCAAGAAGTGTTGAAAATTTATTAGAAATCAATTTTTTTATGAACACATTATACACGTTAAAGTTCAATGCTGCATTTGCAAAGACCTCCAACAAAATATTCAGCTCCAATATCGTTACACTAGAGCAACATGCTAACATCATTACCAAACATCATTACCAAATCTCTTATTGTAGCAAGGTTCAAAACATTTCAAACTTCCTTAATTTATCCTCTTTAGAAAATAATGTACCAAGGGGACCGTTGCAGTGTTGTTGGAATGCTATAATATAACAAGAGATGCAATGCGTCAAAGTCCCTGCCAATAATTGGACAAGAAGGAAAATAGAGATTTATAGATAGCTAAGAAGGATATGAAGAGAGAGCTGAAATAGAGAATGATATGTTATTATAAGGACAAGTAAATGTATAATGATAGAGATAGTTGAGGGAATTTAAAATATATTAATAATTATATTATTTTAAGAAATATATAAGTAACAATTGAAAGTGTATTATATGAATGAATTAATCATTTCTACCAATTCGATTGTAAGTTGAAATATTTAATTTTCAAAAATAAATTGTTGATTACTTAATTCAAACTACCAAAATATCTAGTAAGTTTGAAGGGTACTATTAGTTTTACAATTTGTAAAATGGTATTAAAAAAATTAATGTCGTCGGTAAATATTCTGTAGCCGACAAGGTGTGTGTCAGGATGTATGTCGTCGGTATATGCCCCTTTGAGAAGGTTCTTGTTATGTAGCCGACATGTTGTATGTAGTCGACGGACTCCTTCGAGAAGTATATATATATCCTCCGAGATCATTGTAATCATCATCAGAAGCATAATGTAATATCTGTGGCATATGCGATTAATACAAGGAGTCTGCTATTCTTATCTATTGTCTGTATGCATTAATTTCTTTAACCCAGTACGGTAAACATTTGGCGACATTGCCCATGAACCTGGAAGAAGGGAGGAATGAAGATTAATGCCAAATCAGCTTAACAAGGATTGAAATAAGATAAAGGGAAAAGATGGAATACGTACTGCGCAGGAAAATTTAATCTTGGCACAACAAGCCAAATGCAAAAGGAGATTTCAGAAGATTGCCGACAAACACCAGAGCGCTAAAGAATTGTTGGGGGAGACTCGACAACCGGTGGAATTGGTGGAAGAAGCAAGGGAGGAGTTTTTGAGCCTGTATTCGCCAAGGGAAGAGAATCCAAACGGAAGGGAATCGACTTGCACGGCTCGGAGTGCCAAGGGAGCACGAGCGTGGAGTGAACTCTTCGTCCACAATAAACTTCCCGAACGAACAAATTTGCTTAATGAAGACCTTTCTTCACCAAAAAGCACAGTTGCCAGGATACAAAGCGTTGGTGTCGGGATACAAAGCGTTGGTGCCGAAATGCAAAATGTCAGTGTCCCTACACATCCAGTAATAATGGCAGGACCAAAAGAAAAATTGTCAAAATTTGATGGTGATGGAACAACCGATCCGATCTGACATTGTAAAACATGCGAAACAATTTGGAGAGAAAATGGCATAACAGATACAAACGAATGGGTCCGACAATTCCTCGCCACCCCACGGGGTGTTGCAATTGATTGGTTTACCGATACAGATCCCCAAAAGCTAAACAATTGGGACAACATCAAAAAGAAATTCATTACGGAATTTCAACTATTACGCGACGACAACGAAATTGTAGCGGAGATATACAATACAAAACAAGGGAAAAATGAAATGGTCCAAGTCTACCCAAGGAAATTAAAAGATTTGATAAATAAAATGGAAAATAAGCCGGTGGACGGACTGCAAAAAAGATGGTTCATTGAAGGTCTACACCCGAAGTTGCGGAAGAAGATGAAGATTGTGCCACCATCGTCGTGCACTGAAGCATACAATCGAGCAATGAATTTAGAAAGCGAGCAGAAGATGAAAAGGAAAAAGAAGAGTAGTTCATCCAAGTCCGATGATGACGCATCTTTAGAAAAAGAAAGCAACGATGATGAAAAGGGCAGCAAGAAGGTCCGTGCCCTCCAAAAGGATATGATTCGGATGATGAAAGAATTCAAGAACATGCAGAAGGAGACTAAGGGAGATGAGCTATGGTGCACTGAGTGCAAGAAAGAAGGCCATACAAAGGGATCCTATCCGAAGGACCAATTTTGCGAGACTTGCCAAATCATGGGTCATTCCACAAAGGAATGCCCTTTCAATCTAAAAACAAGAGGACCTCAGCAAGTGTTCCTCACACAAGAAGCTTCCGTGTCAAGAGGGAGCGGGAACACCAATACGGAGGGTACCACATCATATGGTCTGCACAGGAAACAAAGAGGAAGGGTTTAATAAAAGTTGCAGCTGTACAGAGTGGAGGTGTTATTGACAGCAAGAAGGGGCAACTGACGGAGTCCATGGTATCGAGCTTTGGGAACAAACTGGGCGATATGGAAAACCGGATGGAGAGATCGTGTACCTTAAATAAACTTGATGAGCGACGATTGCAAGCACAAGGGGCACAGAGGTGACATAGAACAAGCGCAAAGCATGGCATGATAGACACTTGAAATTGAACAAGTTCCAACCGGGGCAGTTGGTGTTGAAGTATGACAGACGGAACGAGATCAAACTAGGCAAGTTTCAAGTGAAATGTGTCGGATCGTACCAGATTCGGGGAGTGGGTGATAATGGAGCAATAAAACTATGGATGCTAGACGAAAAGGAAGTGGCCAACGCAGTGAATAGGTTGAAGTTGAATGTCTTCCATGAAAGAAATAACGCACCTCCGTGGATGAACAACTGAGACAAGAACGACTGTAAATATTGTATATATGTAAATATTGTATATATGTAAGATAAGGACAGAGTTAATCAAACATTTAAAAAAAATTTAAAAGGGGAAAAGTACCATACGATGACCAAAGTATGCCTTTACCGTACGACCTTGTGTAACGCCGTACTACATAAAGGGAGCCAAACATCAGCCGTATGAAAGCATTGTAAGCTTTGGCACCATATGGACATCCAGAGACATTGTACGACACAAGACAGCACCGTATGGAGGCATAAGGGAATATAAAAAGGCTACGTATGGCATACAAGCAGTTCCTGGAGGCACCGTACGGCACAAACATTCTAAGTCCTGGCACCGTACGACATTCTAAACTCTTGGTACCGTACGGCTTCATGTTGTCACTCGCCAGCGTACGATGATAGAGGTTTTTTAAGACAAAGTACAGCAGCAAAGGCATATCGCCGTACGATAGAAGATATGCACGACAGGGGCATTTTTATGGTGACGCCAAGCTGATGAGAACGCAGTCTTCCTCGAAGCAATCACAGGGCAACCGTACGGCCGTATGGCGTACAAGGAAAGAAAGATAATAAATATATAGGTAGCCGAGGATCCATATGGTCAGAAGTCAAGAAGAGAATTTGTAAGGAGTACACCAATAAAAATAAAAAAATGACAGATTGAAATAGTTCAGAATGAGTAACGCATGATGCCACAAGGAAGGGGAAACATAACTAGTTGCCAGAAAGAGTGTGGGATTAGCAGAAAATCACAAAAATAGTGTGTTCCATGCAGTTTTGTGTGGGTTTTGGAGTGCTAATTTGGTCTTGCGCTGCCCCTCGACCCTGTTGGGAACGATGCCCCCTAGACCCCTAGTTGATGCGGTTATCAATCATGGGAAGTGTGACCAGTTGATGAGACCTAGAGCTACTGCAAGCATGGAGCAGTTGAACATCAGAGCAAGCCTTTCGAGAAGGGTGATATGCTTGAGGCACTTGGAGTAGGTGTTGGATGTGAAATTGTCTTGGTGGATGCATAGAGAGCTTGGGCGGAGCGAATCATCTAGCTAAAGGAAGTACAACAACACTTGGCTCAGTGTCCCTAGGAGTTGGAAGCAGAGAAAGCGGCACAAGAGGCTATCAAGGTCAGCTTGAAGAAACAGTATTGTGTTAGCAGAGGCTACAGATGCAATGCGGTTTGGAGACTAGTTTGGTGCAAGCACGGGACGACTATGAGAGTTAGATGACAAAAACAGATCTATCTTGTTGTAGTTAGCTAGTTAATGTATTTCGGTTGTTAATTTGTCTCAGATATTTTGTAATTGTCGTCTGAAGACGACGTTTTCTTTTGGGGGGGGGATGATGTCATCGGTAAATATTCTGTAGCCAATAGAGTGTGTGTCAAGATGTATGTCGTCAGTATATGCCCCTTCGAGAAGGTTCTTGTTATGTAGCCAACATGTTGTATGTAGCCGACGAACTCCTTCAGAAAGTATATATATATCTTTTGGGATCATTGTAATCATCATCACAAGCATAATGTAATATCTGTGGCATATGCGATTAATACAAGGAGTCTGTTGTTTTTATGTATTGTCTGTATGCATTAATTTCTTTACCCCAGTATGGTAAACAATTAGAGCACAATTGTAAAAAGCTACAAAAACATAGTGTAAATTTAAAGAAATAACATTTTACAATTGACAAAAATAATGTAAAACTAATAAATATATTTGAAATAATAAAGATAAAACATTTAACTCTATATTTGAACTTGTAATTAAAATAGATTGTGATAATTAATATTGATTAGACATTCATTTTTGTCCAAAATGGTATGAGGTGGATGATAAAAATGATTATTTTTTTAAAAATCTAATCAACTTGTCACAAATATGAAAAATATAAAGTTGTAGTTAATGCATTCATTAATGAATAATAGAGTTGCTATAAAATATTTGCATTTTTTTTTAAGAAAACTGAATTTTCTCCCTACCAAAAAAAGTATGGTCCAATAGAATGAACGAAAAAATGTGATTTATAAAATAATGAAAAATTAGAAAAAGATAACAAACATTTTGAAATTTCTTTTAATCTTTTAAATTCTATAAATTGATTGGTCAATTGAATTGAATGAAAGCAATAGTGTAACATACCAATTTTCTTAACCAAATTATACAATCTCAAATTAAACTAATTTCACAAGTAACTGAATTCATTTCACCTAACATTGATTTATACCATCTGATTATAACTGAAAAAAACTCTTTTCAATCTATCTTACATATTTACGAGAACCAAAAGAGATATTTAAGTATTGCTAACATTTTAACTACTTCTAAATATTCAACTGAAAATAAAGTAACGGCTAATTATATCAATTGAAAAGCTTATTAACATAAAATAAATGTTTCCTCTATCTTGAAATGAAAATAACCATCTATTCATTCAGGAGTTAGAAGTGAAAGAAACATACAATATAAATGAAAGAATTTCTTTGACTCGTTGTCCAAGCCTTGGCATTGGTGAGAGGAGAAGCATTGACATAGGCTTAACCTCTCAACCGCAGACCATTACTTATCCCCACATATTCTAATTTATTAGAACGGCCCTCCCTACCTCGAGATCAGACTTGGGATGTTCATAAGCCCAGCCATTAGAGTAATCGGGTGGGTTGAAGTCCCAACAGTTATTCTCCAAAATAACTTAAGCGTCTGGAGATTCAACAAAGATCACATGTTCAGCATATCTGCCTAATTCTACCCTGGCCAAGGATTTCAAATTGGGTCAACAAACCCAATCTCCACCACTCCACTTGACAACTTTTTACATAACTGGAAACATGCATGAGCTATTGTAGTTTTTAACTTATTATTTATTAAATCTGATGCCATTCTTATTGTGCAGATTCTCTACACCTCACCTTTTTCAGGCTACCAAACCGGTGATTCCTAGGTGCTTTCAAGTTTATATTCACAGCATTGCTTTACACATTCTTCACCTATACTGGCATCATTGCCTAGTGAATTCCTCGATGTTCTGATTTCATGATATCATTTTCACCTCTATGAGATATAAATGGATGTAATTAAATCTGAGCTAAGATGATTGATTTTACATGATTGATATACCTTCATGGCAAAGAAAACATCAATATTATATATTTCAGAATAAATATATTTATTATCCCTAGAATTCAGTTTGGAACAATAGACAAAGTTATGGATTTTATGATTCGATGGCACAATTGCTATACTACTGGTGCTATACTAAGGAAAGAAAATGCAGAAAGAGCCCACGGTATATGAGTTATATTCTATTTGAAATGCATCAAACTTAGCATAAAAAGAACATAAAAATTAAGTTCATGTTATGGCAGATGCCTTACGTGACTCCTCTAATGAAATCCGAAATGCTTTGTGCTCGGAAGGAAGGACTTCAATTCCTGTTCTGAAACCCGCGGCAAGGTATGAAAGAAAGAATGGTATGGGCAGTATATCAATCAGAAATTGAGCTCTGTTGTTTGAGACACACCGGTAGTAGAGAGTTGGAAGGAAGAATGAATATGTTTGATACGATTATGGGATTCTATTAAAAAGAAGATGCTTGACTCTACGGCTCCCTTCAGTTACAGAATTCATTCAAAACCATTCAAATCGATAAAAAAGGAAAGAAAAGGAGGGGGAAAAAAAGAAATAAAAATAAGAAGTTAAAGGGTTATTATTATTACATATTCTTATCTACGTTCGTGTGTACGTATTGATAAGGTGGCATCATTAGATTATTATTTATAATGTATTGGTGTCACCTTATTTTTATATACATATGTTTGTATTTAAGAATGTATAATAATGATTAAATAATAAATTCTTTGATAATTATTTAAAGGCATGGTTACCGGGAGACCCATCTCCCCCCTAAAAGTGGCGTCTCGGAGACCGAGACGCATCTCGGAGACTTTTCACGTCTCCGGAGACCTCAAAAAAGGTTGGAGACTTCATGACGAAGTCTCCTGAAGTCTCCCCATTTCCTAAACCAAAAAGTGAAGTCTCATGATAAAATATAAATGTAAAATATAATATTAAATAATTTTATATATTTTAGCCCTCATTTTAATGTTTTTAATGCAAAAATTAAAACCACCGACAATTTAAATGATTAAATCATTTAAAATATTTTATTTAATAAATTAATAACTTTAAAAACATTAGAAACACTTTTAAAAAATTATTTTTATTCGATAATTTAAATGATTAAATCATTTAAAATATTTTGGGAGAGTGATGATTTTTTGGAGAGCATGATAGTTGAAGACCTTGAGATGGATGATCACAACCTTGTGGAGTAGATGATAGTACCATCGATATACTAATACTAGATATATTTCTGTTTTTTGTTTATTGTACAAAGTGTTCCTTTTTGTTTGCATATTGGCAATTCAGCATCAAACTATACTTTTTTGAATTTAAAATTTGAATATGTAACGATAATCTCAACGATTATCAATATGATATGATAGTGATCATATGCAATATTCGAAAAACAAATATGTCTATGAGATACAATATTCTGATCATGTGAGTTTTGAAATCTTTGACTCTATGAGTTTATTTTAATTTTTAATGTGACATTACTATTATTATTTACTTTAGTCTTACACTATTACTATTTTCAAATTTTGTATTTACTTTTAGTATTAGACTCTTTAAACTATTAAACAAAAATTTCCGTCTCCAAGTACCCCCGTCTCCTATTTGAAAAATTGTCATACCGGTACCAGTACCAGTACCAGTACCAGAGACCTCGAAGTCTCCCCGTCTCTCGGTGACCTTGTTTAAAGGTAAGAATTTATGTTTATTTTATATTATTTATTATAATGTTCCTTTTATAGCTCATGCGGTTCCACCATGTAACATGTTGTCAAGTCCTAGTAACCTTGCCAAGATAGTCTTAGGTCAAAACTGTCTATTCTGATGACTGGAACATTCGAGCATCCCCTTCCGATGACCCCGTTTAGCAATGCTTCCCCTCTCTTCAGTCTTCTTCCTGCAATCACTCAAACATACATTCTTGCCAAGACATTAATTCAAGATATATATTAATTGTTAATTTCAAACCATTGCCGATCATTTCATCAATGTCTAAATAACTAACTCATTTCACATGATCATGAAAATATCTTGTTATCAGTTAATACCACATATATGCTTCACATGATCAAGAAGAAATAAATTGATACAACGGCTATAATTAACTAACTCGCTTCACATGATCAAGGAGAAATAAATTGATACGATGACTATAATTAACTCACTCACTTCACACGATCAAGAAGAAATAAATTGATACAACGGTTATTATTAACTAACTCGCTTCACATGATCAGGAGATATAAATTGATACAATGGCTATAATTAACTAACTCGCTTCGAATGATCAGGAAGAAATAAATTGATACGACTATAATTAACTCACTCACTTCACACGATCAAGAAGAAATAAATTGATACAACGGTTATAATTAACTAACTCGCTTCACATGATCAGGAGATATAAATTGATACAACGGCTATAATTAACTAACTTGCTTCACATGATCATAATTTGTTTTAACCAACGGCTATGTTCAATTTAAAATTTAGCGCAAAAATTTGGGATGTAACAAATAGTATCATGCCTTTGGCAGGGACTAATAATACGTATATGTATTAATGGTACATCATTATTAATATTACATCATTGTATAAATATGTTAATATTAAATAATAATACACATCATCATTATTATTAACATAAGGTGGGTCACTAGGTGGTTGGCCAATTTCCTCTTTTACAAAAAAAATTGCTATTATTTTAATTTTGTTTCAGACTATCAGCCATCAACATTCTACATGGAAATGCTATTTTGTACCGACTTTAAAACAATCAAATATAACTATACTCAGCTTGTTTCTTTAATGTACGTGGTTATTAGATCACTGGATGCATCTCCTCATTTAATTTTACAATTAGAATACATTTCTAATAAAATTTAAGCATATTTTTTTCTTACTAAGCTTTGTTGAGTCATATTCCAGGCCTCGCCGAGTTTTTGCATAGTGCAAGTTTTTGAACTGCAGGTACAATTAAGCCAGCCAATGTATAGGCTACAATATAGAGGAATGGTAAATCTAAATTCAACAAAATGCATTTATTATTGAGGTCATTAGATCCATATGAGGGTTTCCAAGATCAGGGGATAATATTTCCCTCATTGGTTGAATCAGAAGAAAAGAAAGTGCATTTCCCTCACAAAATGCTATAAGTTTGAAATATTAATGAATAAATGAATGAAAGATTTTAAAATAGAGTCCACAAGACCAAAGCAACCTATTGGATGTAGGGACAGTACACTATCTCCTAGTACGAAAGCCCTATAAAGAACAATTGACCATTCTTCTGATAGCTTTTGCAACCCAATTGTGCTTACCTGAAATTCAAGCAATGTAGTAGATGAAACATAGAGAAGCTCTATATTTTGCGTATGGGCCTGAGCTTCACTGACACCTTTGATTTGGAAGGGTTTTTTAATCTAGTCAACCATGACACGTTGATTGCAGTTGCATTTGCAGTCCAGAAGTATCTTTAAGTATCATACATTTAACATTTGCTCCTACATAGGGTTTTTCCTCATGGTCCCACATGGAATTAAATTCTTTGTTATATTAAGCTTTTTTTGTCCTTTGTGCATGGAAGCAATATCACAATCTGACTTCTTGTGGATAATATCCCCTACTTATCAACTCATGAGCTAAAGGGGCTCTATGATGAATGGTTCATAAGGCAAAACAACACTTTCTGATGGTTTTGCAAATGGGGTAGCAAGTTAAGCAGGTTTAACCTTGGAGGAAACTCATCTATGCCCTTCTTGGCTAAGATAAGGAAATAGGGAATTATGAAATCCAAATCCCAAGGACATTTTTCCTTAAAATCCTTATTTACTGCTATAAATCAGGACTTCTGAAAATGGAAATGGTGCAAATGATAACACGGGAACAACAATATTTAAATAGAGATTAATGGAATATCTGATATAATATGGAGGATTGTTCAAGAGTATGAGCCTTCTCTGATATAACAATAGAGAATGTGCTTGTCAACTTATTCTATCATCACTTATAGCAATCAGATTGCTGTTTCAATTATATTCCTTGAGTGTATGCAATAAGGTAATATCACCTATGACAATTTATATATCTGATTTGACCTTTATAGTATATGCAATGATGATTGATCTGTCACATATAGTAATGTTATTTCCATCTCAGATGTGAAATTAAATATTTGCATTGTCTGATATTAGTCTCGCTTAACAACGATAGAATTGCTGCCTCAGAGGGAGATACATGACCTTGCAATATTATTCTGATGATGTGTTTGATTATGAATGTGTCCAACTGTGTCTACACTCTCTGATATATCTGCTATTACTGTTTGCAATCGATGGTGCTGTATCTCATGTCAATCAAAATTCTTGCAACCAATTTGTGCCTGATAAGCCAGGAGTTCAATAAGAGTAAATCCAAATGGATTGACAAAAGAGGTAGACTTCATGATTTCCTTCAATAGTTAAAATGCTTTCATATATCTTGATTGTGGATATGATGGGCTATGTTTCCAAAACACACCTCCCATATCACTTTATAATCACTTCTCTTTCATTTAGACTAATCACAGCCTTTAATTATTGCTCAAGTGTTAGCTCCTCCTAAATTAATTAATAATATGATGATTGCCGGTTTTACTATCCTTAATTGCTTCTCATAATATTGATTATTAATTAATCACAATATCTTATAATTTGTGCATCTGCTGCTAACTATCATTGGATTAGCAGATTCAATAATAATTATTAATTTATTATGCTTCTCGATAATATGCTTGACTATGCCATTGGCTATTGTCTAGTATTCATTGTTTGCAATTTGTGTAGCATCACTCTTCAGATATCGATCGCTTGATTATATGATGGTTTGTATCAGCAGAGTCTTTAATCATGCCAGCCATCATTTTTTCTCCATATGGACGCTATCCTTGTTGATCAATATGATTGCATGAAGTACGAAAACTTCCAATCATACACTTTTACCTTTAACCATCATATACTCTAATTGTATCATTATTGCGGTTTCCTTCGAACAGTTCACATATGAAGATGTCCTAAGCATTGTCCACTACACAAACTTCATCGACAAAAATGTCATATAATGATATTCTTCACAAATATAATAGCAATTATTTTTGACATGGCTTTGATGGTTATGTTTGATAGCTACCATTGGATTCACTATCAATATCTTTTTTTTTGTCAACGTTGGTTAAGATATTTGATAGCCATAATCATGACATTGATAGATTGTTGACCGACTCCAACACTTTGCAAATAGTCTAATATGGCAATGCTCACAACTAGGGTCGTTATTTGTCGAAAGCATCATATTGATGATGCAGTACAAGGCAAGTGTATCACCAAAGAAGATGATCAAGCCCCCAGCAAATAACAACACAACAAAAGTACAACAAGTTACAATTGAAAACAATTCTATTATTAACCATAAATTTTGAATTACATCAAATGAACCATATACATGCCGGGTTCAAGGCCTTCCCAGTTATGACCAATACATTTCAGATTACAAACTAAACTCAACTTGCAAGCTTCTATCTTGCTCTTTTTGCCTTTGATGCCTCTACAAGACTCAATTGCGTTACATATATAGCCATCTAGACACACAAGTCGGCTTTGAGTTCACAATCTCCAATAATAGGAAACATTGTGATATTGCTATAAGAATTTAACTGTGTGATTTTTGAGTCAAACTCATTGACCCATGTTTCATGAGTAGTGATTCAGCATGAATCCATCTCTCATGAGAATAAATGGAACACTTAGCACTCATTGGATCTAGGTGATGCTCACAGGGGTGAAGCATCGGGACTTCTTAGGAGGTCACTCATCCCAGTACTACTCCAACCTAAGTGCACTTAACTACGAAATTTCCTCTGTGGTTAAACCCAAAGCTTGCAACCCCATTTGCAAAACCTTCACCAAGTGTTGTGCCTTATGAACCACTCATTAGAAAGCCCCTTAAGCTCATCAATTGATAAGTAGGAGATAATTTTTATAGCAAGTCAAATTGTTATATTGCTATCAGGATTTAACTGTGTGATTTTTGAGTCAAACTCATTGACCCAGAGTAGCGATTCAGCATGAATCCATCTCTCATGAGAATAAATGGAACACTTAGCACTAATTGGATCTTTGTAGTTAAGCGCGCTCAAGCTGGAGTAGTACTAGGATGGATGACCTCCCAAGAAGTCTCGGTGCTTCACCCCTGTGAGCATCACCTAGATCCAATGAGTGCTAAGTGTTCCATTTATTCTCATGAGAGATGGATTCATGCTGAATCACTACTCATGAAACATGGATCAATGAGTTTGACTCAAAAATCACACAATTAAATCCTGATAACAATATCACAATTTGACTTGCTGTGGAATTATCTCCTACTTATCAATAGGAAACGTGTTATACAATATAGGACTGACCCTTTATGAATTAATGACTAAATATATAAAATATTATAAAACCTTCAGTGGCCTTGGATATAGGTCCACACATCATCCATCTATCTAGGTCCAAGAGCACGTAAGCTAACTCTTAAATATAGAACCTCGCCGAAATAAATACCAAGCATTGTATGAAGAACAACATAGGAATTCAGCACCTGAGAAGATGAAGCATATATTCAACCAATTGTAACATTAAATTCTACGATCATAGAATAATGATCCATGATAGGTCCACAATAAGAAGCCAAGCTCACAGAATCTGGAAAGGACAAACACGTGTTTGCCAAATCAAACTATCAGATAGATAACTAGAAAACAGAAATAAAACAAAATATCTTTTTGGGTGATGTAAGATTGCCAACAGCCCAAGGATGCTCCTACGTCAAACACCCAAGGTGACAAAAGATGTTCCATAAGGAATTCATCTAAAAGAATTCAGCACATAAATCCCATGCTCATTCTTAACCCATAAATCCTCTTCATCAATCAATACAGAAGTCTGCCCAAGCTTACTGTTGCAACCAACTATTCCATCAAATATCTCAGATCCACTACTGCTGCTACTTCCAGAATCAAATGAATCATAATTGTTTCACGCCTTCATCTGATTAGAAACCTTCTTTCCTTCACCTCTTTTCTTAATCACAGGATCAGGTAACTTAACCTTAACAACAGGTTCTGTTGTTCTCAAACTAAAAGTTTTGAATACACTTAGGTTCTTTGCTTTTCCTTCTTCCTTATCCTTTAAAGGAATCAAAACAAACTTCCTGCCATCCTTCTCAACTGTAACAGTATTCTTTCCACAATCATGTATAGCTACTCTATCGAATTGCCAAGGTAAAACATGATAAACACTCATGTTAACCACATCGCATAAAACTTATCCTTAAAAGGTCCAATACTGAAATTAACCAAGCATTGTTCTCTAACTTGCACCCACTGATCATCTTGAAACCAACTGATACCATAAGGAGTACGATGTTTCAATCTTTGTAACCCAAGTTTCCTAACCATTTCCTCATAAACAAGATTATCAGTACTACCTCCATTCATAATAGCCTTACAACATTTACCTCCAAACTTGCAAACGGTTCTAACCAAGTTTTTTCTTTGCACTAGTTCCTCATCATGCTTAGCCAACATGTTTCTTCTCATCAAAAGAGATTCTCCAACTTCAAGTGAAGCAAATCAACATCAAAAGTTTCCTCTTTTCAATCTTCCTGTACTACCAAGTTTTGTTTGTCAATCTTCATACCAGGACATTCAAAAGCTTGGTGTCCATTTTTACCACAATTAAAACAAATACCTTTAAACACAAATTTCTTATCAGAAATCACTTGCTTACCCTTATCCACTTTTGTAAATTGTTTACCTTGTTTTCTTCCTAACTTATCTTCTGCCTTCAATCATATTGATAAGCATCTTCAATTGAACTAGTTTCAGCATACTCAATTAATCCTAAATGTTAAATTTCAAGCCATTAACACAACTTGCAACCTTTTCTTGAAAAGGTTCATGATGTCCAGATCTGATCGGTATCTTGTAAAATTCTTTAATATATTCCTTCATAGACATATCCTTTTGTCTCAAATTCTGCAACTTCTTAAACAATTCAAGATCATAATCTTTAGGAATGAATTTGGCCTTCAATCTAGAAATCATACATTTCCATCTGCTAATTTTAGGTTCATCATTATCTTCTCTATCCTTCTGTAATTCTTTCCACCACAAGACGACATGACTTTTCAACTTAGCTAGTGCCATCCTAACCCTATATGGATCTACAATATTCTCAAGCTCAAAATAATCCTCAAGTTCATTAATCCAATCTATCAATTCCTCAAGATCTAGAGAACCAAAATAATTTGATACCTCTATGGCTATGATTCTTACCAACTTGTGCCAAGGCTTTCAACAATCTTTCTTCTTTTGCAACGATCTCAACTCCAAGTACTTCAAGATCTTCAACAACTTCCAAATATTCATCTTTTGTTTGAAGAGTCCTTCTTAAGCCATTCAAAACATTCTGGATCTCCTTCCTCATCTCTCCTCTGAATTCATCAAACAAATGTTCTATCCTCCTAGGACTCATCCTTCTAAGCAGCATACTGAATCAAATCAAAGTGCAACTGCCTCAACTTCGATGATCTGTCCACCAAACAAGAAGTCAATAGGTCTGCAATCAGGTCACCAACAAAACTTGAACAAGTCCTCTGCAATTGTGATCCCAAACCACAATCTGCCACCTCACAACCAAGAAGTGTAGACCTTGAAAAGTCACCAACAAGATCAACCTTCGCTTTGATACCATCTGATGCAGTACAAGGCAAGTGTTATACAATATAGGACTAACATTAAATGAATTAATGACCAAATACATAAAACATTATATAACCTTTGATGGCCTTAGATATAGGTCCATACATCATCCATCTATCTTGATCCAAGAGCGTGTAAGCTAACTCTTAAATATATAACCTCACCCAAACAAGTATCAAGCATCATATGAAGAACATAGGAAATCAGCACCCGAGAAGATGAAGTATAACTTCAACCAATTGTAACATTAAATTCTACAATCATAGGATAATGATCCATGATAAGTCCAAGACAAGAAGCCAAGATTGCGGAATCTGGAAAGGACAAACAAGTGTTCACCAAATCAAAATGTCAGACAGATAACTAGAAAATAGAAATAAAGAAAAATATCTCTATGGGTGATGCAAGATTGCCAATAGCCCAAGGATGCTCCTGCATCAATTAATGTCATCACTCTTCATATTCTTTGACGGTAGTGATACGTATTAAGGTTATGACTATTCTGCAGACCTTAGTCAATCAATTTGCTTGTTGGATGTATTTAATAACATACCTAACTCCTTTATTTAGGATCTTTATTGCAGTTTTGTCACTCTTCATATTCTTTGACGGTAGTGATACGTATTAAGATTATGACTATTCTGCAGACCTTAGTCAATTAATTTGCTTGTTGGATGTATTTAATAACATACCTAACTCCTTTATGTAGGATCTTTATTGCAATTTTGTCTCTTCAAAGACTACACAAAATTGAGCTCCTTGTCAAACATTACAGTCTACCCCTCTTCAAAAATGCTTGCCCACAAGCATTCTTACATTGCCATAATGATTCCCAAATCCCAAACTTGGTAGTGCCCTCTATGCATAATATAGTTTTGTTGAGTAGTCTCCACCATTAGGTCATGTTATATCCATCCTTTAGAAGTTTGTCCTTCAAATACCTCAAGCCTTAGAAGAGAACTTATACTATCTTCTTCATTGGCCATCTTGATTATTAGTTTCCAAATTAATCTTGGGAACAAATGATCATGCCAGTATTGTGCTACACTGAATTTGTAATCAGATTCACCCCCCCAACTTGGAATTGCCTCTTTCAACAATCTAATGAGTGTCCATTGTCTACCCTCCACCTAAAATGGATGTTATGATTAACTAATGTATAGATTTGGTTTAACCGTAGACTCAAGCTCTTCACTCCTTTCACCAAGAATTCAAGAGAAAAATCACCTTTGTTCCAACTTCTACTCATTAATGACTTGGAATTTGATTGATATCACTATCCCTTGTAATAAAAGTAGAAGTTTGAACTATTGATATCCATTGTTTTAGAGATGTCATGATGTCCAATTGATCTTCTATAGGATATATGTAAGGAGTTCCATTTCTCCTTCTTATCCAACTCAAACCCTCATTTCTCGAATTTCACTCTATAGAAGGAATTCTTTCCTAAACTTCATCCTTTGGTAGATTGAATGGAGAATGTTTAATGATGGCATTGGAACTCGTCATATCATACTAAGCTGATCTAAATATTTCTTTGATTGAAGCTGTGCTTAGATCCCAAAATTTGTTTCCATCTTTGCCTTTGTGGGATTTCAAATGGCCTCTTCATTTACTTCAAAGAGTGGGTTATCATAGTTTTGGTACTAATCAATTTCAAACAAGGCATTATGAATAAGTTAAAATTTATCCTTGTTCTTAGGACGAAGCTTTACTCCTTCCAACTCTTCTCTATCTAATTTCATTAGGTAAACTTTCAAGTCACCTTCATCTCTTTTGTAATGATTTAAGGTTCCATGATTTGTAGGTGTTCTTCTACCTTTACCTCCCATTTGTATTTCATCTTTCCATATATTTATAGTCAACTTCTTTAGTTTATTAACTTCGAGATGATGAAGTGAGATACACAAAGTGACCTTTGGTTTATTTGTATTATTCATCTTATTCATAACTATGGATAAAGGTGAGTTACAATTGATATCCTTGAACAATCTCATAGCCTGAACTATGATCCCTCACTTCAACCTTTATAACGTCATCCTCTATGCATGATCATTATAATGATGCAAGGTCATCCTCATCAGACTCATGGATCCACATGCTTAACTCATTTGTGATGCATGAAGCATTGAAGAGTCACTAGCCTCTTTCTCTTTTCCTTGCACTAGTAGTTTCTAGAAATGCCCATGTGGTGCTTGATGGTCATCTCTTGCATTGACATTTTCTAGTGGTTCATGTATTACACTTTCACTTTCTTCTTTTGGCGCAATCACCTACAATGCCTTTGAGATAACATTTGCCTTGAAGAGTGATTGTGTGAGAATCGCGATGCAATTGTTGTCTGGCAATCATTCAATTTTTTTTACTCTAAAGTGTTTGTGCTATCCATTTTCCCTTCTTAGGTCCAACTGATGACTTCTTTGTTCCTTAGGTGAATACTCTCTTAGTTCTATGTTGTCTCCTACTGTCACGTCATGATGTAATCCACTTTTTACCCAATTTAGTCTAATTTTCTCATGTAGATTCATTGATGTAGGCTCATTGCTTTGTTGCAAATCAACTTTGGATGGGAATGTCAGTCTTGAACTAGGTGGAGCCACTTGCTGATTTAGAGTTTGGTTATGATAAATTGTTTTACATTAACATTGCCTCCATTGTTTGTCATGGATTGTGTTCACATCCCCAACACGTGGGTGATCTTCTACGCATTTCTTTGCTCTACCATGCACTGATACATGTGCTTATTGAGTTCTTCATCTTCTTCCATATAAGAAGCTTCTTGAGTTGCTCCAATGTTTCTATCTTTATTAATTCTGAAATATGTTCCTCCACTGACTAGTAGAGTTTGTTAGCTTCAATACCACTTATGATGTCCCGTTTTTGGCTGAGTCAAAAAATAGGCAAAACCATCTAGAAATCCAAATCACAAGGAACTTTTTCCTTAATATCCTTATTTACTGCTATAGATCATGAACTGGTGCAATTGATAATATGAATATAACAATATTTAAATAGAGATCACTGCTATATCTGATATAATATGGAGGATTATTTAAGAGTATGAGCCCTGTCTGATATAACAGTAGAGAATATGCTTGTCAATTTATTCTGAAATCACTTATGGCAATCAAAATTGCTGTTTCAATGATATTCCTTAATTGAATGCAATAAGATGATATTGCCTATAGCAACTAATTGCTATATTTGATCTGATCTTTATAGTATAAGCAATGATGATTGATTTGTTGCTTGTAGTGATGTTATTGCCATCTCGGATATGGAGTTAAATACTTGAAATGTATGATATCAATATTGCTTAACAGCAATACAGTTGTTGTCTCAATGAAAGATATATGACCTTAGTAACATCATTCTGATGTCGTGTTGGATATATCTGCTATTATTGCATGCAATAAATGGTTTTGTGTCTGATGTCAATGTAAGTGCACAGTTCATTCCTGATAGGGCAGGAGCTTGAGAAGAAAAACCCCAATTAATTGATAAAAGAGGTAATTAACTTCATAATTTGCTTAAATAGTTAAAATGCCTTGATTGTGGATATGATGAGTTGCATTTCCAAAGACACCTCCCATATTACTTCATATTCACTTCTCTTTCCTTCAGACTGGTCACACCCTTTAGAAATTAATCACATTGTTAGCTCTTCCTTAATTAATTACCAATATGGTGATTGCCGTTTTTACCATCCTTAATTGGAAATGTTACCTGGAAATGTGGATCCACCCTAAATGCAACCATTTCAGAAACAGAAACGGTTATGGGGGTGGGGGGACAGATGGAAATGTTTCAAAGCCATCCTCAAAGAAGCAAACATTTTGAAAACCATCCCAGAAACTCGGAAATGGTCGAGAGAGGTTTCAGAAATTGACCTTCCCTAGGATACCTAGTGACAGTCAAGTCGTCCTCTAATGTCCTAAGAACTGATGGTCATTTCCGGCAGCAGGAAGCAAAAAGTAAGATAATTTTATAAAATATCTGCATTTTTTAATATCTTTTGTGGGTCCCACACCTCAAGGCAACCCTAAATATTAAAATACATTATTTCTAATATCAAATCTTAAGCATGTGATCTATATCATCAAATCGTGTATTCCCTGCAAGCTGCCGAAATAGATGGACCTGAGTGAACAGAGCTATGCCCCAGTGAATAATCATTTGCTCTTGCTGCTGTTGGAATGTGAACAGAGTTATCTATGAATTCTAGTAGTCTTTGGTGAAAATCTACAGATTGAGAGTGTATATCTGAGCAATATTTAGTATTCTCAGACCAAATTTTAGGGGCAGCAACATACTATCTTTGTTATCATTTTGACTTTCAAGTTTGAGACTTTTGAGTCTTCTTACTTTACATGATACATTGATGCAATGACAATTGAATCTTGATAAATGATATGATACTTTTATGTTTTTATTTTGTCGAAACTTGCAGCCTTTGCACATTTTGATATATGATATGATGTTTTCCATTGTTTCAACGAATTATATCTATGAAAGTATAAAATTAAACTTTGAACTCTCATTTGATTCATTTGATACTATCCTATGTTCTATTCTATGATGACTCAATTTGACTCATTTGATGCTATGTTCTATGATGATTTGATAAATGATCATTGATAATGGTTTTGGATTTATAAATGCTACTATGTTGCTATGATGAATGTTATAGTTTATATAATTCCTAAATACATTTGAAATTTCAGATTTCCCCATATATATATATATATATATAGCCCTTGCTCCGGGAAAAAAAATGTCCCAGAAACCTGTTTCCCTGTCCCTCCATCTGAGAAACTCAAGGTAACATAGTTAATCACTCTTCTCTTAATATTGATTCTTTATTAATCACAATATCTTATAATTTGTGTATTCACAGCTAACTATTATTGAAATAGCAGATTCAATAATTTATTATGCTTCTCTATAGTATGCTCCATGATGCCATTTGCTAATCTTTAATATTCATTGTTTGCAATCTGGGTAGTGCCAGTCTTCAAAGTTCAAAAATTGATCACTTGAATATGCTGGTCTGTATTCACAGAGTCTTTAATCGTGCCAATCAACGGTTTGTCTCCATGTGGTTGCTATCCCTATTGACTTATACGATTGTATGGAATACAATTACTTCCAATCATATACTTTTACCTCTAAGCATTGTATCCTCTAATTGTATTATTATTGTGGTTTTGTTTCAAAGACTTTGTTGGGTGGATATTTTGCAACTGGCAGTTTTGTGAAATCCAGTTGCAAAATAGGTAGACCAGCCACAACATGTGAGACACAATCTCTCCTACCTTAAAGGGAAGGCTCCCCCTTCTCACCATTCCTTGGATCAACTCAAGGTAAGCAAGAAGTTGAGAGATTTTGAAAGGGTATCACCAATATTCTTTCCTCTTAACCTTTAGAAAAAAATCCACTTACCCACGGAGCGGGTAATGGCCAAGATGAAAGCTCGAACTACACTTCTATCTAAAGTTGTAAACAGTGATTCCAATAAACCAACATTAACTCAAAGACTAGCTGAAAGCCTACCAATTTGGCTCTAAGTCTTGTTTGTCTAATATATAAGAAAAATCACTACCACTAGGGCACAAAGACTTTCAAAAGTAGATGATCTCTATTCTATAACTTATTTTTAGTTTTAATCTATTCTATAAGAAAAACCTCTACCATTGGGGCACAAAGACTTCCAAAAGTAGGGAAATTCTAACTATTTTTTCTGAATTTGAGATGGTAACGCAAGCTACAATCAAAGCTTCTAGTCTATGTATTACCACAACCACTCTCAATCAAAGCTTCGGCTCCAATTGTTTTTTAACTAACTATGCTCTATTATTGAACATACAATAATAACATAAATCAAAGACAATAGGCACAAGCTACACTCAAAGCTTCTAATTTGCTCTATCACAATTGCTTCTAGTCAAAGCTTCGAATCCAATTGCTTCTTTTATTCACTTTTCTCCCAAATTCGTATTACATAATCAAAGTTATGCTTGCACAAGTTTGGCAAAGCTTTTTTGCATACAACAAAAGATGATTTTTACAATGAGGGGTATTCCTTTATATAGGCAAAGGAGTTGAGAAAAAAGTGGAGGAAAAAGTGGGAGCAACTCAACTAACTTTGACCCGATCAAACTAGGTGAGAAATTATTGGATTACATGTCATGAGGACATGCAATTGAATTACATGTGATTACATGCATTTGAGTTACATATGATTAGATTACATGCAATCCATCTTCTGCATCTACAAAGTTGGAAAACACTTGAAGAGAATGTTGAAACCATTTAATCCGAATGAATCAATCCTGTAGACTATCAACAAAAGCCTTGCACTCCATGATGATCATGGGATTGGGAATTCTTGTATTTTGCACTACTGCATTCTCTTTGATGAGTTTCTAGTTGTTATTTTGAAAACTTGATGTGATCAAGCTTTTCCTTGTTTGCCAATTGTCGTGAACTCTCCTTTGTAGATTGGCACATTATGGAGTCTCTAACACTTTAAAGACCTTCTCGATAGTGTCCAGATGTAAACTCAAAACAACTTTCCACCATCACCTTTAACCCTTTTTTTTAAAGCAAAGTTTTTGGCGCATTCCCATATGAACTCAGGTTCTCAAACAACCATTGGGAAAATGCAGACCAAATGAATTACCGCTTTTTTGATTCGAAGCACGCCTTCATTACTGGATGTCTTCACTCTTTATAGAAATTCTAGCATATCTTGACTCACTGCAACATGAAAGTCTCAATGGGATTGAATCCATCATTGGAAGATATGGATTCTAACTCCATGAGAATATTGGCAAAATGGATCTTTGAGGAACAATTTATTCAGAGTATTGATTAGATAGTCATGGAACATATGCAATGAATTGGATGTGATATGGAAAGTACATGCCGAGGGCTAAATGGGACTTAGGAAGATGGATGGCACGTAAATGCATATGGGAAAATGATGAGTTATTCTAAAGATGACTTGAGGAATGAAGGTTAGGTGCATGGGAATGCATGCAAATGATAACTTTTGACTTTAAAAGTGTGACCTTTAGTCAAATACGGGTTCTCTGGATGTCATTACACATAAAGCGAATTACATGTAAAACGAACATGCATTTAGGTTCGGAAGATGCAGATGCATGTAAATGGGAATGAAGGATGAGAATGCACGTAAATGCGGATGTAGGGTGAGATTATAGGTAATTGCATGTGGAGAATGAGATGCAATGTGCTATAGCATGTAATGATGGAGGTGGAATGAAACGATGCACTTGCATGAAAAGGTGAAAAGTGGAGTGAAGTGAAAAACTCTTAAGTTCTTGGGAAAGAACTTACAATTTCTTCAACAAGAAGAAAAGCGAAAAAGAAAACAAACTACCAATGAAAACAAGCGCAAAGAAAACGCATACCTTTAGTCTTAGTCTCAAACATGTCAAAAAGCAAGTTGCTCTCAAGTGCAATTTCGAATTTGGAGTTTGGGGAAAATCCAAATGTGTGAAAATGAGAGTTTTCATCATATTTAAAGGAAAAATGCACTATTCATGGCATGATTTTGGACAAGTGTACAACACCAAGCTAAAATATGCAACAAAATAGCAAGATAAGCATGAATTAATATGCAAGGTTGAATTTATCCACTTGGAGATTAAAGACCCAAAATAACAAGAATTATAGACTTGAAGACCAATTATCCTCCAAATCCGGATTTACAAACAACTATTTGACTTCTTCCACACTTGCAAGTAATGAGCATTCAATGGTTGGATTTGGCATGAGAATGCCAAAAACATGGTCAAAGATCAACAATACATGAGACGTTTTTGTCAAAAACTCCAAGAAAAACCCATATTTTTATCAAAAGAAAATGGTTTCAAGATGCAAGAACATGAAAAGTTTTTAGCATGGGAATGCAAAAACGTGATCTCCAAAGGTAATAGCATGCATTAAAACTCAAAAATGACCCTTATTGATCCAACGTATGCACTGGAAATGCCATTTTTTGAGTGTTTTTAAACAAAAACATGCTCTTTTCATGCAAAAATCTGGGTCGTTTTTGCAAAAACGTGGCTCACAAATGCATATATATTGGTCTTTTTTACTTGTGAATGCAAAAACGACTTCCCCAAATGATAAAACATGGATCCAAAAGCAAAATTGTGGATGAAATATTTTGGGCGTTTTTAGCAAAAACGTGATTCATAAACGGCATGAAATGAAGCGTTTTTGACATCTAAAGGCAAAAACATGTTCTTCAATAGCAAACACAAGGATCACAAGGCCAAAACAACTTGTATTGGAGGAAAAAAAAAGTGATCAAAAAGCCCAAAAGCCCAAAATCTAGTCATTTTTCTCCAAAACGTGGCTTCAAAACCTCAAAATCTGCATTGTTTCTTGCATGGATTTCAACGCCTAATGCATGGGAATGCATAAATATACAAAAACAACCTTGATCTTGGAGTTTTCAAGCCATTGCATGGGCAGATCTAAACATTTTTAATGAAAAATGTGTTCTTGGAGGGAAACATGAAGTTTTTTGCCCTTGAATCTTCGAATTCGGGTTCAGTTTTTTCAAGTACATGAAATACATGCAAACCGCACTCTTCAAGTGAGATTATATGTTTTCAAATACCTGTATTTGATCTTTTCATGCAAAATGCACTCTAGGAGTGCAATTGCATATTTTTTTAAAAAAACATGCATTAAGGCAAAACTCATTCTCCAAGTCTCATTGCATATTTTAAAAACATGAATATGCATTGCCTATGCAAAACGCACTCTCCAAGTGCAATGACATGTTTTAAAAATAGGCTATTTTCCCTCAAGATGCAAAACACACTCTAAGAGGGTGATAAACGCACTCTCTGGAGGTCATTGCATATTTTAAAAACATGCAAAACTCATTCTAGGATAACCATTACACATTTGAAAAATGTGTAGAATGTCTTTCTAGTGCAAAGTGTGGTCTCTAGTTGCATATGCATAGTTACATGTAATTGGGTTGAAAGACATGTAATGCACAACTTAAGTGATGAATTAAGCACACATCTAATTGATTTTTGAGGAAATATCACTTAAATGGGTCAAAAATAATACTTACACTATATAGTTTTATAAATATGTACAAATATTATTCAAAAAGTAATATTTACTTAGATGTTTTAATATTAAAACATAAAGTAACTCAAAATTTTAAATCAAACTATATAATTAATAAAGTCACTTAAGTGAAAAATTTAAAAAACAACTCAACATGAAAATATAACATAAAGTGCACTATAATCACTCAAGTGATAAAGTAACTTAAAAACATAACATAAAGTGGATTTATGTTATATTTTTCAAAAAGTGAATGTCAATATTAAAATATAAATTGCAATAGAAGAGTCCACTTTTTGGGCACTAAAATGATAATATCTTACAATTGCCAACTTTGATTAAGCCCTAAGATAAATCAAATCGAAGGAAAAACCAAAAGCTAACAAACATGCACTAAAAAATGAGAAACGGGACTTTGAAGGGTTCAAAAATCAAGCATAGGCTCAACAAACAGAAAAACTAGAAAGTCTTGAAGAAAGCCTTTAATAAGAGGATTCATTATATCAATTGTGGTCGATTGATTGAGCAATGTTATCCAATTAAATAATAAACTAACTCAAAGAAAAACAAAACTAAGTTGAAAAAAGTTTCATGCTGTTACCTGCATTTTGTGGTTACAAAATGTAGGACAACACACTTCACATATTGAGATATCCTAAGCATCACCAACTACATAACCTTCATCAACATAAATATCATTTCATGATATTCTACACAAATTGTCTTGTGGCAATAGAATAGCATTTTTTCCTAATACGGCTCTACTGATTATGTCTGATCATTGAGCCTTGGATTCATCATCAATATCTTAGCTTTAGTCGATGTTGGTTATGATATTAGATAAAAACAATCGATGCTATTGATAAACTACTGACCAATTGATTCCACTGGTTTGCAAAGAGTTTGGCATGGCAATGCTCAATATTGATGTCATTATTTCTCAAAGACATCATATGAATGTCATTGCTCCTCATATTCTTTGACATTATGTTCTCTTGGTGATGATGGTCGTGATATGTATCAATGGCTATGAGTCTTGTGTGGACCTTAGTCGATGAAATTGCTTGTAGATGTAACTGATAATATACCTGACTCCTTTATGTAGGATCTTTATTGCAATTATGTCTCTTTAGAGACTTCAAAAAATTGAGCTCCTTGGTCAACATGATGGAGATTAGTCAACACACTTGAGTAGGAGTAGTACTTAGATAGGTGACCTCCCACGAAGGTCCAATGCTGCACCTTAGCGAGCATCACCTAGATGTGATAAGTATTCCATCCATTCTCATGAGAGATGGATCAATGAGTTGAACTCAAAAACTATACAGTAGAATCGTAATAGTGATATCACAATTTGATTTGTTGTGGAAAATATCTCCTCCTTATCAACTGATAAGCTAAAGGGCTCTATATTGAAAGGTTCATAAGGCACAATATTAGTTACAGGTTTTTGTGAATTAGGAATGCCATATTCATGCTTGTACATGGACTCGTATACTATAACAATGACATCTAAAACAGATGAACCCGATAAATTAGTTTATTATGCTTATTGATGTATAGCTACAGTAGTTACTAAAGTGCACTTGAGTTGTAGTACTGGGATAGGTGACCTCTTGGGAATGAGTTATGGGTTCTCGTGAACCACTACTCATGAAACATGATTCAATGAGTTTAACTCAAAAACTACAAAGCAGAATCTTGATAGAAATATCACAATTGTTTTGTACTGTTTGTTTTGTCCATTTTGTGTTCCTAAATTTTCTCCCACATACTATTTTGTTTCCTCATTGAGTCATTTAGTATTTGGACATTTGTGCATATTAACATCCCACGCCTGCTTCATCTATGCGTTATTTCCTCTAGTTAGCTCTTCTCCATAATCAACTAAGGCAGCAAAATTCTCCATATTTTGAAACTACTATACTTGAACTACCAGTCAGACTATAACTGATGCCTCCAATGGGAAAGTACCTATTTTCAGACTATAAGATCTCAAAAGGAACAACACTCTAATTTTGAGATTGTTTATGATTCGGTGCATCTAGATTCTTCCACCTGCCTCCATTTCTGATCTGACATGCTGCTACCCCAAATCAAACCAGAAAAGCTTAAATTCTAATGGTCTTTGACAGAGAAAGAATAGGAAAGAATACAATTAAAAAGATCATCTGCCAAAACTATAACCAAACAATTATAAGAAACAGATTTTGTTTTTGTTTTTCTGCCATATTCAATCTGAAGCCACCATCAATACAAATTTATTTATCACCAACCACATTTTGTGAAGTGAAAACATCCATCTACAGTTAGAATAAGCCCACAAAAAAAATGCACCTCAGATGCAAGAAAGACAAAGCAAGCTTAGGACAAGTATGCCTTTTTTAAATCCAACCAAACATCTGTGATCTAGTTTCTATCACCAAAAGGGGACAGTAAAAGAATACAAATATAAAAGTTGAAAGCACAGATAGAGATAACAGAAACCTTAACCAAATTTAATTTCTGCCAATATTGTTTTAGATATTTCAATTCATAACTGCTCACTAAGCCTCATTCATAGCCCACAAAAAATTGGGTAATAAATAATTTATTTGCACAAAAAAGGATCTACCAAAGAGGATGAGGTCTTCAAAGTCCCACCTCATGATCTTCCAATAACAGAAAAGGTAAAATGAATTAAAATAAGGCTTTTATAGAAGCAACCAAAGATGCATAAGAATAAAAGAAAAGCTTGTTAGAAGCATAGGATGAATAAATATCATGCCAGTTATGCCACATTGATAGAACATTAAGCATCAAGATAAAAATAAAATTTCCTTGATCATAACACAAACCTCCACATAACTCATGTCAACACCATTTTCAACAAGGAAACTAGTGAACTTGTCTAAATTTTCTTCAGTTGGTTGGTAATGCCCACTGTAAGGTGATATAGACTGCATCACAAAAAAATTACCGTAAATTCACTATATTCAAGACCAATCGAGCAACCAGCATGATCAAAAGCAATTAAGATGAAAAGAAACATTAACAGAGAACTTGAATGGAAGTAACTGTAAACCTGACAGCAACCCAATAAAACCTCTGGATATATTACTGGAGATTTGGAGCAATTGAAATGAGTACAGTAGAAGTGTGATTCCAACAAAAATAGTGATGCAAACACTACCTAGCACATGGTTTTTGGCACAGTAGGTGTCAAGAAGAATAGAATCTATCATTATAAATGTACATAGACGACCAGAAAGACAAATAAGAGTAACTTGTACAATACTATAGCATTATAGAATTCCTACAATAATAATCCTTGCAAGAATTATCACTATAAAAGCCCAGATGATATGTGAGTCAGAAGACAAAATCTTCTTAGCAATATATGTGCTAATAGACAAGCTAAAATTTACCGAAAAAACATTTGCAAAAATCATCCCAAGCTTCAAAGGTTTGATTCTTTTCATACAATCTTATTTCTGGGTATACAGTTACTTTGAATCAAAACTATAAGTGCAAGGGTAGAAAACTAATTTATAAGAAAATTTAGGGCATACAATAGGATTGCATGAAAAATTAATCTTGATACATTGTTTTCTGATAAGCTATAGTGCAACGTAAGATCTACTCACAAGATACTTTATTTTAATGCTTCTTCCAAGGATGGAAGTTAATTTTCCTCTGTAAAAACTATGAAGTTCTTTCTAGAACGGATGTATTTAGCCCCTTTTATTTTATGTCATTGCTGCTGATTTGTAGAGCTATTTGTTAAATGTTTCTAGAAAAAGAAATCCTATTAAGAGAATCAGTTCACTATATCACTTGGAGATTCTAGTGCCCATTGTATTACTATTGATTTCTAGTCTCTCCCTGCTAAATATAATTGAAAAATTAGCAAAGACAAATGTAAAGAGCACATCTTTGAGAGTCCCATCAGGATATTCTTATTGTGTTAGTAAACAAATTTGTCTTTGATTTTACTATGACTCGCCTAATGGGCAATGAAAAATGTCCCAACAGCTAGATAATCCTATTTGACTAACAACTATACTTTGCATTTTAGAGGTGTAGCTTCCTTGTACGATGGTGTTTTAATATTTTTGTGTACTTTTGACTTAAAAGTACATAAAAGAGATGTGAAAAGTGACAAGAAAGATTGGTTTGTAGAAACCTTAGCAGCAAACATACAACTATTGGTTTGGATTTTCCAAATTTATTAAATAAAGGAGCTCACAAAAATAATTAGAAACTACATTCCCAGACATATATGATGAGTTCTACAACAATATGTATTTTGTATGCAGCATTAATGAAAGAAGAATACAAAAATCTCAACATATGATGAAGAATGATGTACCACAATGCTCAAAATCAAGACAATAAGAAATGATTATATTTCTTTAAATCAATTGCAAGGTCGACCAATGGTTTCCAAGAAGAAAAAAGAGATAAAGAACTTGACATACAAAAAGAGTAGTAATAATAATTCAAAATTACATTCACAATTTCACAACATACAATCTAAATGCTCTCTTTATTATTTTTGTACAATTGTACAACTCCAAATATCCTTCTATATAAAATGTGAGCCCAAAGGTCTCCAAAAAGTTCTTTTAAAAGCTTCCCTCTAAAAGACCCACTTTTAGAATACAATATAGCCAGTAGCTATATGATTCTTCTCTTGTAACTACCAAGGAACCACTTCCTAATTACTTTTTTTAGTATAACAGCTTTCAAAACAATAAATCTTAGTTTGTTATTTTTATACAAGTAAGATTCATTTTCTCATAGGCAAGAGCCTACAACACAATGGTAAAATTGTGAGCCTCTTATATGGGAGGTCTTGGGTTCAAATGTACTAGAGATTAAAAAATAATAATAATTAATAACAACACTTAATAATAATTAATCTTGGCTTTGGTCTATTACCGATCCGAAAAAAAGATTCATTTTCTCACTTTTAATTATAGTGACACAAGTCACTTTTACAAAAAAAGAACTGGAATCAATAACTTCAAAAAAAGTAAAGTTAGTAATTTTTTGGCACTATATCGTTTCCAACAAATGAACCGTGACCCTATTGTAACTTGGCCTTTGAGGAAATGCACTCCAACAACATCTATAAAGCATCCTCTCCTTACATTAACTAGTTTTGTCAAGCTGTTTGAAAAAGCTTGTCTTCTCGTGGTCTTCTCCTTCAACAACTTTTGCAAGAAAAAAATATTCATGTTGGGGCACAGTTTTGTAATGGCAATATCGATTTGAAATAACATCAAAGGTGGCAAAGATCATACTCCCAGAGACAAAGAAGAAATCAACCAAAAGACGCAATTGTTTAGGATGCCAATGCCCAATCCAAATTTCACTAAAGCTGCTAAAAAGATGGAAGTAAGTCACTAATGGTCAAGGATGTGAAGACATCATGGCATCCATAGATGGAAAACCACTAATCAAATTTTGCAATCTACAAGAAGATCCAAGACCACAATCCTCTATAACTTCCATTCTTATTGCAGTGCATATTCCCCACACTTTCCTTCAAAGATCAACTTTATTTCCTACAACATAAGCATAAAGTTCTACAAAAGTAAAAATGTGTTCCTCAATATACATTTGTGTCTTTCTCATTGTCTAGAAAAGATCACCTTTTACATGAAACTACTCGCCAAATCCTTGAAATATTGTGGGATGTCCCCTTTTTACAGCCTTTCCAACATCTTTGAAAGCTCCACCTTTCTTGGACAGTGTCAACATCTCAAAATGGATTTTTGATAATGGCATTGGGTTCAAATGATCAAGATGAGTCTGTAGATTCTTTTTGGAGGCAATTTCTTCATTTCAAGTGCACTGCAAACTTCTTGGAGGAATATTTTATTTTTGGAAAATATCAAATTTCATTAAGTCAAATATCCTATAAGCTTCTAAGCATACAATCATATTCAAATTTCACTTTCAGACTAAATTTGTATTTTATAAAACTTTATTTAGATAGATATATGAGAAATAATTTTAAAAATTAAATAAATAGTGTTTAACTTTCCAAAAGGCCAAATAAAAGATAAATTATATTAATTATTTATTAAGATAAATTTTATTAGAATATTGTAATGTTTCTTTAATTGTCATCTTAATTAGTCTTTATTTTTTTAGGCAGTTTCTATTTTCATCTTCAGTTCAAGATTGTTTATTTTAGAAACATCGTCTTTGTAAATCTATCTATGGAGCTTTCATCTCCTTTGTTAACATAATAACAATGATTTATCATAATATGGTATTAGAGTGGGTCGATGGGATTTCAAAAAATTTGACAAATTTTAAAAATTCAAGCCTCAATTGAAAAATAAATTTCTCTTGAAATTTATTTTTCAATTTTTTTATAAATAAAAATCATTGGAAGTATTTTATGAAAAAATTGTGGTTCGCCTTCGAGGATTTTTGCTGAAAATGGCAAGTCCAGTTGAGGGTTTTAATTGCATGATTTCCTAGTTTGAGCAAAAGTCTTTGATTTTATAAGGTTGCATGTATTTGAATGTTGCTTGCATGTTCTTTTTGAGAGTTGCATGATGTTCGCATATGTGGTTTACAACACAAAGTCTCATGTTTTTCCACACAAAGGTTTTCCTAATGGGTTTTCATAATTTTTTGAATTTTCCCTTCAAATTTTTTGATGGGATTTCCCTTCAAAAAATTGATGGATTTTTTAAATGTTTTTGTTCAATAATTTGTTGGGTTTTAATATTTTTTTCCTAACAAATTATGTGTTGCACTTTACCTTTTTTTTCCTATAAAACAAAGCTTTGTATTCTCTAATCCGTGTCTCGGATTCTATTGTTTGGTTTTGATCAACTTTTTACCTTAAAAATTGTGTCTAGTTTTTCCAATTTTTTCCTAAGAAATGTGGGTTTTTACAATTCGTTTTGAGGCATAGAGCTCATCTACAATAAGTTCTCAGTAAATCATCTTGCGGATTTTTTTGGGCCGTAGTGCTCATCTGTAAAATGGGTTTGGGGTTTTTCCTCAAAATCGTGGTTTCAATTTCATCTAAGTCTCTCCCTACTGAGAGTTATACCTTTGTTACCCGACGTCTAATTGGATAGATTCTTGGCCATTAACATTTTGCAAATCCAAGGAGGTTTTAGCACTTGCAAAATGTTATAAAGATTTTGTGACCAAAGAAAAGGTAGTTAGATAGTGACTATTGAGGGAGGGTATTAGAAAATGCTAAAATTTCTTAATGGTCATCTTAGTTAGTCTTAGCTTTTTGAGTATTTTTATTTCTGACTCCAATTCACAATTGTTTCTTTTAGAAACATCGTCCTTGTAAACTTATACAAGGAACTTTCATCTCCTTTGTTTAACATAATAACATCGATTTATCATAACAAATTTTAAGTTAGTAAAGAGCAAAAAAAAAATGGTGCTTAAAGCTTTTTCTTAAAAAGTAATTTAAAATAATAATTTAGAAGAAGTTTTGAAATTGCTTACAAAAAGGAATTTGAGGAGGAAAAATAAATTCTAAATATTTTATAAAACTCTATTTTCTTTCTAAAGATAAACATTGTTCATCTCTCCCAGCTTTAACAAAACCCTGAGGTTAGATTGGTTTGATGTTGAAAGATTCCTCCCTAACCAATTCAATGTGATTCATTGAGGGTCACATTTTTGTGCAGAAAGAGAGTCAGAGGTGTATCTTGGCAGATTCACAATTGTGCTGGATGTTTTTTTTTTAAAGCTTTTTTTTTGGGGTAAGGAGATATCTCTTTTCAAAAGACACATATTAACAGGTACATATTTATTTAACTTTTGCATGCAAATATAAATCTGTGTGTTGTGTGTGCATGTGAAAACACAAATAATGAATTCATACTGGGTGTGTGCAAGTGTGAAAGCAAATAAAATTTCATAAATTCAGCTGGGTGGTACCCAGTCATGCAGCAACTCTCCAAAGATGTAAATCACGGCCTTATGTATGGTGCCATATCATTACTCTAGGCTGCAATACCATTATTTAGCGAGCTATTCTAGGTTAGAGATTGACATACAGATTTTGGAGTGGGATAAGAATATTTAAAGGATACTGATTGGACTAACAAACATTTTACATTAAAAGCTACCTAAAAACCCCCAAATTTCCAAGATGAGGACATCCCCGGGACGGGGGGACAAGTATGAGACATCCCTCGCCGTCCCCAAAATGCCAAAAATCACAAGGGACGTTAAAAGTACTCAGGTACGCCTGGGCAACAAAAGGACAGCTTGTCATCCCCAGTACAGAAAGGGGACGTCCAGACATCCCTCGACCATAACATGAAAAAAAACATAAAAACTATGCTTCCTACTTGGTCACCCAAGTGGGGCCCACCCCTCCAAATGCCCTAAAGGTTAAAAGAAACCAAATTTTGGTTATTTTTCATTTGTTGGGTTTTGTTAGTGGAGTTGGAGAGTGTTGCAGCTGGCTGGGATTTTCATTTTACTAGAAGAGGAAGTGACCTTTTTTACTTCCAAGAGCTTGAGCAGGGGTTTGAGCTTCCATTTTGTGTACCAAGTATGCAACTCTTTATGCTTCCTTTTTGCGCACCAAATAAAAAACTCTTTATGCTTCCATTTTCATTTTTTAAATAGATTTGCAGCTTGAAAAGACTTTTTTTTTTTTTTTTTAATCATTGTTTCAGCTCATATTTTCATTGCATATTTAAATCTCAAAAACAAAGCACAATGAGCAGCATTCGGAGTACTAGTAGTAGTAATGATGAGGAAGAAAATGTGGTTGAGGGTGATGTTGCTAGTAGTGGGACTAGGAAAAGAACTGATCCTAAATCTGATTTGTTTAAATGCCCTTCCACCATCATGATTTTTTTTTGCAAAGGGTCCTTTCAATAGGAAAAAACCTCTTCTCCAATATGTCACACCTAGGCCAAAAGATAAAAAGAATTCATGAGAGACTACGCTGTGGGATTGTCATGTTTGTCTTGATGATTTTAGGAGCAGCTACACAAGGGTGAAGTCACACTTTTTAGGTGTTAAATGCCATGGAGTCAAAGCATGTCCTAACTTGACTAATGAACAAAGATTAGAATGCCAAAGATTGCACTTAGAGGCTGAAATGGAGAGGCAAAATTTGATAGTGACATCACCATCTATTCAGTCACAATCATCTAGGCATATGTCATCTACCATTAGTACTAGTCACAGTCCTACTGACTCTAGAGGGAAGAAAAAGATGAGTGGTGGTGAGAAAGGCTTGGTGGAAAGTATGTTTAATGCACAGGCAAAGGAAAAGTGTGAAGCATCCATTGGTAGATTCTTTGTTGCTAATGGTATCCCATATCATGCAGTTTGTTTCACTTATTTTAAACAAATGGTGAAAGATACATTGAATATGAATCCCTCATTTGCACCCCCTAGTGAGCATAACCTACGAACCACCATCCTAGATGAAGAGTACTCAAAGGATGCTTTGTTCTTTGAGGATATGAAATGCACTTGGGTTAGGACAGGCTACTCTATTGTAATGGATGGGTGGACCAATGTTAGAACTCGGCCACTCATCAATATCATTGTCACATCCTCTATTGGCTTTTTTTTTTTAAAGCCATAGATTTCTCAAGAAAGAAGGATCCAAATTCTAGTTCACCACTTTGAGAGATTCCATAGAGGAGGTTGGGTTGGCTAGTGTAGTACAAGTTATCACAAATTATGCACCTGTAAGCAAATCAACCGATTTGATGATAGAGGGTGCTTATAGGCACATCTTTTGGACCCCTCGTGTTCATGCCTTAAATAATGCATTGAAGGACATAGGGAAGATGGAATGGGTGAAATAGGCGGTGTTAGAAGCTAGAGAAGTGCAAATGTTTATATGCAACCACCACACTTCACTTGTTCTATTCAAATTCTTCTCTAAGAAGTACCTCAAACCAGCCGAGACAAGGTATGTCAATTTTAATTACAATTTACTTATAGTCTACTTTAATTTTATTTTTATTACTAATTGCTACAAACTTACATGTGATGTTTTTAATCATTAATGTTTAACTTTATTTTAATTTATAAATGTCTCTATAGGTATTGCACATACTTCATCTTGATGGAGAGGATGATTGAGGTGTATGAGGCCCTCCAATTGATGGTGGCGAATCTGGAATGGGGAAGATGGTCCAATTCTAAGTCCTCTAAAGGAAAAGTGGTGAAGCAAAGGATCCTTGATGAGAGCTGGTGGTCCACAATGAGGTAAGCTGTTGATTTTTAAGTTTTTTTTGCATCTTAGAAATTTTACATTTCTAATTCTGATTTTAAGTTTTTTTTTGCATCTTACAGATATATTTGCTCTGTTATAGCACCCATTGTAGATGTCATTAGATATGCTGATAGAGACACTCTTAGTTTGGGAGACATATATGAGACTATTGACAGCATACGAGGGAAGATGAAAAGAATTCTTGCAGCAAACGATCCTACATTGGGGTTTTATTTGGAGCAAATCTAATCTACATGAGAGAAGGAACTATGCCAGCTCTAAAACAATACAAGAAGTCACCCGACTCCGATGAACACTCTTTTATTTTGCTAGTTCTTAGAGATTTTGCTAGTTCTTAGAGACAATCTCCAAAGTTCAATACAAATGTGGAGGCAAGCCCATTACATAGGTTTCCAAATAACAATAGGCAGCCCAAATTTTGCCACCTCAATCGTACTAAGGGTTAGGTCATGGAGAGAGAGTTTGGCATAAATACGTGGGTTCATATGAACCAATAACAAATGGGTTGCCCCCTCACTGGAAAAGTGGTTAAAGCAACCATTAATGAAATAAGATTCCCACTATGCATTTAATGATCTTTTGCCCAAGATAGACTACGTTTGATTTGTTTCTTTGAATATTGAGAATCTGGACATTACTATTTTAGTTCGTTCACACAAACACTTGGCACGATCTATTTAAACTCCATAATAGCTACATCCTTTTCATACTTGTTAAAGTTCATCTCCCAATGCAAAGTCAAACCTTGAATGATGTATATGATGTTTGAGAATATGGAAATACTCTCCAGGTCTTATGCTAAGACAAAATTAGTGCCAAAGGGTTTTTCCAATCCTCTCTTCAATCTTCCTATTGCCATTTCCTTATTGATTCATTTCTTTCCAAACATCACTTCAACTTCATTAAGGACTCATTCTTGAATATTGTTTGATTTTCTTCCTCAATCGAGCTAATTCTTCATTTGATTCCTTGAACAATTTCTTCCCTGTCATTAGTGCACCATACCATTGAGCAAAGTTCTCTCTCTACCATGTATTAATGTTTGTCTAGGAATCTACATCAAAGCCTTCAAGAGTGAGATGGTTTTGTTATGGTAAATATGGGTGTCTTCACACACTTCATCCACACATTATATTCAATAAAGCATAAGCTAAAGTCCTATATATTTGAGTTAGGTCCTCAACAAACCTGCATGCAATAACATGAACATTACTTTCCCACGTTTTAGTGCCTTGAAAACTTATTCTTTCAATGTCGTTCACTAATCATTTTAGAAAAGTTATAGGTGGAGCAAATGCTTAACCTTCTTGCTTCAACAGATATCCTAGGCGTTGCAAGTATCCACATAGAGCCTTGTTCTCAATTTTCAATTTCTTGTATTTCTCCTCCATCTTTATTGTTCCTCAAGTACCTGGGTGGAATACTCAAATTCCTCAATCACTTGTGCTTTGGTTGCATGCCCTATGTTAATTGTTGTTACATCATATTCTGGGGTGATTTTAACTTTGGCCTTGTCCACCTTTGGCACCACTACAAGCATAGTTCTCAAATCCTAATTCATTCCAGGTGACCGTGGAAAACTTTTGCACTCTACCCTTCTTGCTAGTTTGTTGATCCAGCTCAAAATTTTATGCAACTCTTGTGCAAGATCAATCTCTTATTTTGGATCTTTTTGCATCCTTTCCTTCAACCATACTAGAGCAATTGAATGTTGCCCATGCACCAGTATATGCTCATACTCTAGCATTGTTTCTTTGTGACATTATCCCTCGAAAATGGGAATCTTTGGCTCTATTACTTCAACTAACACTTCCTTGAGAGAACCAATCAGTCTCTGTTAGAGGTCCTTGTTCTTTATTCCTCAATTGGCTAGCCTCCTAGAAATCATTGATACTCAAATTATCATGCACAGGTAGAGCTACTTAGTCCATTTTCTTTTGCTTGTTCCAATTCTATGATCTAAAATGATATCAAATGCTTGCACAGTGGAGGAACTAGCAAGCGATTACAGTGCTATCTCTAACCTCTATCTCTTCTATGGAGGCCTTTAATGTGGCTCATTTGATCTTTCTTCTAGCCTCTCTTTGGTGGAGCTTCTCCTTCTATTCCAACTTCATATGATTGATCAACCTTACTATCATGTGGCTCTAGATCTCCCATCTAGTCGTAAGTCAAGAGAACATTCTTCGCTTGCAATTTGCCGACCTAAAGTTCAATCCACCGCCTTGTGAATTTCATGATTAGTCTAAATTGCATGTCAAGATGTATTTTTTTCGTCTCTATCCAATTGTGTGGTTAGATAATCTTATTTTTCTCTTTCTCAAAGTCAAGTTGAATCATATTTGCATCTTCCTCCACCTAATCTAGCACTAGATGAATCCACATATTCTGATAATTCAAAATGGTAACCTAGAAAACATCCTTTTCCTAACTTTGTGTTAATCCTTAGCATTAGCCCAAAAATCCTCAAAGTTGGCCTTTCTGTATGAACTGATAAATAATAGAACTGCATCTCCTATGTTGATCTTTCAATTACTGGCAGACATGGACATACTTCATTTGCAGTACCCATGATAATCGAAAACTCAATTCCACCTTTCATCTTGCTTTTCTAGATTTTGTCATATGTTGTCAATTGTCTCATGACTTCCAACAACACAATTTTATTTGTCAAATGTCTCAAAAATTTGTAAGGTAATAAGAGAATCCTTGAATCCTAATATATTAGAATGTCAAGAATTGGATGAACCAAGAGTCGTACTTTTCCACTAACTTCATGGCTTTATGTAACAATGATGTCGAAAAGTCTCCCCAAAGAGATTTGACAATATGCATGGTGAAGGCATCATTGGCTCCTAAGTAATTAGGCACAATATACAAGTATAACTAAGGATAACACACATGTACTTTCAACTTATTTGGACTGAACCTTGTGGACCTTTGCACCTCAATCACAACATTATTACCCCCTTTCAAAGAGCCACAACCCTTCATAGCCTTTATCCTTTGACGGAGTCATGTATTTTCTTATAATTTGGTTTTCCTCTTCTATTCATTTGTCCTTGCTTCACACCTTCCCATTTCTCTTCCTTCCTCCCTCTCCCCCTTTCAAATGAAGTTCTCCTCCCTTTTTATATCCTGTGTTTGAGAGAGTCACAACTTTTCATTTCATGCCTTTTGACCCTTCATTATCTTAAATAAACTTAAACTCCTTTTATTTTTATTTTTTTATTTGAATTTTATTTTTGTTCTTTTATATTTTAGTTTTATTATTGTTTAGTATTTAATCTTATTTCAAAAAAGGGAGATCACATATTACTATAAGCAATGAGTAGAATCAGTTGCATGATTTAGAAGATTGTATTAGAGACAGCAATTCAATCACTATAAGCGATTATAAAACAATATTATAGGATATCTACTATTGTCAAATCAAAGAAAACTATCGAGATCATCTTGTATGTTCAATCATTGATATCAGATATAGCAGTGATATTGCACCAAGTGCAAGTATATAGAATCAATTTACTTAGCGTATTTCTAATTATTCAATAAAAGACAGCAGTGGTATTGATAAGAATAACTTTCTTACAAGTGTGTGCACACATACACAGATAAGAAATATATATATATCTTAAATTAGCATCATTGTCTTTATCTATAAATTATATAAGTGAAATCATGCAATGTAATTCATAAGTAGCAATAGTGAATTTAACGTAATTGTCCCATATTGCCAAGCTATCCTAGAGGAGTCATCATAGGTATCGAACATGTATTTCTGTCATATCTGTATTTGTATCCAATACAGGTACAAGGATATGCACACCCAACGAGGATCAAAAGTGTAAAAAGTCCAGTGCAACTCCTCAAGAGAATCCTTGATGAGTTGTTGCGTACCTAGGGAGGCATCATAAGGTTTCTTCTAGGAGTCAAATCTTCTTACTCTTGCATTGGCGTTCATCTAGGTAGTCCAGTTAAGAACTAAACTTTGCACCTTGAAGGTCATTAATGTTGAAAAGGCACATTAAAATATGAGATAGAAGATGTGATGTAATAGAAGGATGTGACATGATAAAGGTACCCAACTATATCAAGAGTTAGTAGCACTTGGCAAAGAGTACAATGAAACTCCTCAAGAGGATCTTTGATGGATTGCTAGATACCTACAAAGGCATTGAAAGGTTTCTTCTAGAAGTCAATCATCTTACTCTTGCATTGGCATTTAATCCAAATGAGAACTAGGTACTGCCCCTTCATTTCACTGCTTTTTACATGCATTTGTCAAGAATTAAAAATTCTGATTGTGTTACCGAATTTTACAAGAAAATGCAAATTTGATACCACTTGTTTCATAAGTCAACAAAACTGAGTGGCATCTACTCTAATACCAGTAATCAGCGAGGTTGGCACCCTAAAAGTTGCCTCTCAAGAATGTCATACTAGGAAATGAGGAGGCCTGAAAACACTTCCTCTAAGGTTAAAGTAAAATATAGTGTAAGGAAAAGTTGAGAAATAGTTCTGCAAAGGATTCTGAGAGGTAAAAGTATTTAAATCCCGAAGATGATTTCATAACCATTTTTTTAATGATTGTTTGAAGAATAACAAATTGTGAGAGTTAGGCACAAGCCTACAACACAATGGTAACTTGTGAGACTTTCATATGGGAGGTCTTGAGTTCAAGTCTACTCGAGCTCAACACATAATAATAATTAATCTCAAAAAATAATAATAATTAATCTAGGCTTCGGCCCATTACCTATCAAATAATTATTTGTGAGTTTTTTGTATTCAGCTACATGAATTTTTATCAAAAGTTTTAAATGTTCTAATGCAAGCACTGATCTGCTCCATTAGGCATTTGTATCTTATGGTTCCCATTTCTTCTCATTTTTAGCAAAATTTAACTTATTTATTTATTTTAAATATAAATTATGTAATCATAACAGATTTTAAAAGAATCTAAATCTAAAAAATCAGGCAACAAGACAAATTTGTACCAATCAAATCTGCAAAGCTCTTCATGTCACCTTAAGAATGCCATTATTTACTGTCAATCTTCCAGCTGCTGAAGTAGCTCCTCCTGCTAAGAAGCTAGAATGTTGAAATGTCCCTTTCATCTTCTGAGAAAAACATAAACAAAAGGGAAAGTTAGAAACAATTGACCCATAGGTAACTCACCCAACTTCAATGCATATTTGTATTATAACTCATGCCAACACATGCCATCTAAGAATCGCACAAACTAGTTCATTTATTCACAGCATAGAAAGTAGAAAAGTTTAAGGTCGCATTGTGGATTATAAAAATGGTTAGATGATGCTTCAAATACCTTTGAAATGTAAATTTGTTTTGCTGGGCTCATTACAAAAATCCATTTTTGTCCTTCAGAAGTGTCAACTGGCTGGCCACTATTCTTGTGAAAAAGTTTACCATTTTGCATTATGACTTCATATTGTTCCCTTTCTTTCTGCAATTCAGAATCAGATAGAAAAGAGAGAAGGTTAAGTCAAAAAAAAAAGATATGGGGATATGCTTCTTCTAACAAGAATGTCGACCCCTGCACAATTTGCAAAACAAATACCAGAGTCTTTTAAACTCCTAATGGAACAATGGACCGGAAGCAGCATAAAATCCCTTATGTTGCTTGTATGGAAGACACTAAAGGAATGAGAAGGTGGCACAAGAATCTAACAGGGCCAAGGTATTTTATCCGTTGCTTTTGTAATCTTGACCTTGGACAGTCCTCGAGACTCAAGTTCCTGCCTTCTCCAACATCAAGCCTGAAATGAAGTTATCAATTTAAAAAACGAATTAAGTTAGAGCATTTGTAATTGCATACGTTATTCATTATGTGTAAAGAGATATGTCAAATTCAGATTTCAACTTTAGATGCAGCACAGTTGCAATTATGCAACATTTCTTCTGATAAAAGTCGGAAAGCTCACCAATAAAAAAATGGTTGTGAGGTTTTTTTTTCAAACCAGTCATCATAATAGTAATGCAGATTATGCCCATAACGATGGCGTGGATCAATCTGCATGCACGCATAGTAAGATGAAAATGTGTTTCAGACTACTCCTGGAAAGACCGTTTCCCCTGGAAACTTATCCTGTCAAAAAACTAATATTTAAGACTAGCAAAATCTTACAGCCTCAAGCCAGTGCTGGAAGGCCAATTGCCGAGCTTTTTCATCCTTCGATAATCCCTTGCCCACCTGTAGAAAAGTTCCCATTGTAATTACTCCCAAAGAATTAAATTACTTATTGGAGAAAAGTTAAGTAGTGTAAAGATGAAGGCAAATTTTCTAGATGTTCTTATAAAGGCTCCAAAAACACATTTGCAGACAATTTTCAATTGGTCCTTTGTACCAATTATCAGCATTTGTAATTGAGGGAGACAAAACAAAGCTTGAAGAAAAAACAAAACATAGCATAATACTTTTGCAGCCTTCACTCTTGCACGTAACCACCGCGCACCAGCTGTTTCTGATTGTTGACCCTCATAAAATGATTCTGTATTTCTCTGAAGTGTTGCATACTCTATTGCTTGCCACCTGCATCCACATCGCAATAAAAATCATTATCATTTATACATGGCCAAACTATAATTGCAGGTATGCACAATGCATTTGTTGCAATACTTAAAATTCTGAGATGTTTTATCATTAGTAGCAGTTCACAAGTACCCATCTCTCATGAGCATGAATGGTCTGAATATTACTCATTGCACCTAGATGATGCTCACAAGGATTGATCATTGAGACTCAATACTACATCAACTCAAGCAGACTTAACCAAGGATATTTCCCAAGGTCGAGACAATTGAGCTTGATATCCCATTAGCAAAACCTTCTACAAGTGATGTGTCTTATAAACTGTTCATCATAGAGCTCCTTAATCATTTATTAACAAGACAGTGGCATTTTTACACTCAAGATTAAGCCAACTAAACTTGCTATTCTGTCAGCGAAGCCTCCAGCAGTCATTTTGCCTTATGAACAATTCATCATAGAACTCATTAACTCATTCATTTATAATGCAGCGGCATTTTGATTTTTCACAGTGAACCAAATCATGTTATATATTATTAAGATTTCATTGCCCAGAATTTGACTATTAAGACAAATCCATTGACCATATTCCATGAGCAGTGATTTACCCATCTCTTGTGCACATGAATGGGCTACTTAGAACTCATTGCATCTAGATTATTGCAAGTGCAAAATCGGGAATTCTTGGGAGGTCACCAATCTCAATATCCAACTCAAGCACACTTTGCAGCTTAGCAGGTTTGATCTAAGGGTAAACTTCTTAAACTTGGTAAATTTTATGGTAGGGAAAACTCCTTAGACTAAGTGAATTTGATTGTGGCTAAAACCCCTTAAACTTAGTGATCTTCACCTTGGGGGATACTCCTTGATTAAGCATGGTTGAGTCAAATTAGTACTAGGATGGGTGACTTCCCAAAAAGTCCCAACCCCTATGAATGTCACCTAGATGCAGTGAATGCTTAGTGGGCAAATCATGCCCATGAGAGAGAATTTTGTGAACTACTACTTATGAAACATGGATCAGTGCTATGGTACAAAAACTATACAATTGAATTTGCCAAAATATCACATAATTTATACACTCCCAAAACACCACCAACTTGTTAATGTTTAAAACTTTTAAAGAATTTAATAATTCTTTTATATTTTAAACATAAAAAACTGGAGCTTGAAATTTTTACTCGATTCTAACATTTTTTTTAATCAGTTTAAGCATGAAATTTGAGTGACTAAGGCATTTGAAGTGATATAATCACATATGCCAGATTCTATAATAATAAAATCATTAATCTATGCAGAATAAGTGAAAATGATAAGGTTTCTCTATATTTAAATTCTCGAATACCAGTCAACACCACCTATAATTTACACTTCATACTGTATTGAATTCTCAATTTTATCTATATATGAAGGAAATCAGTAGTAATATTCCACAAATTTCAGTATTATGCCTAAATTTGAAAAATATCTTTAAGATTAACATATTATTTTAATATTCAATAAATTTGCCAGGTTTCTTCTAAGTATTTCCCTTTTTTTGGCACTGACCTGAATTGTCAGGAAAAAACTGGTCAACCAAGTAATTGCAGATTGAATTTTTATGACAGCTTAACTTTCAAAGAGAAGGTGTTATTAGATTTAGGGCAGTGTTCTAAGGCAAAATGGGTCAACCAAGTAATTGCAGACTTCCTGACAGCCTAACTGTAAAAGAAATGGTGTTCTAAGTTTTATGGCAGTGTTCTAAGTTTTATAACAAATTTGAAGGCAAGTTTGCATGTGCAAATTCTAAGCAAACTTAGATAGAATAGACATCCTTCACGCTGGCTTGCTAGCAGAATGGTGTTACAAGCTTAAAAATGAAATTCCCTTCTCTGGTTAAAAGGTTGACATTAATACTTTAGCTATCAGATAAAAGTGGTCCAAGCTTGATTGTTGGAACTTTTACAAGAACAAAGACAACATGACAGAAGAAGAGAGGAAAAAAACTGTAGAACTGGTCTTTAAGACAAATTTTGTTTACATAAATGCACAGTCAAGGTAAAAGTCACAATCTACCAATAAAGAAAAATGACAGGTATTCGCAAAATTAACACCCCCATGTTCCCAGAAAAATAAAAGAATTAAATTTATGACAAATCCCAAAAACCAAGGGGCACAAGCTTGGGAATCCTTAATCCATGTCATTTTGAGCGCTGGGTAAGGTTATTAGAATTACAATTTTCACATAAGCTATTGAACCAAATAAGACACGAACAACACTCAATTGTAACACCCTCTGAAATCCACCAGAACATGATCTAGTTAAAATGTGAAATGATGTTGTTGACGACAAGGTTCATGCCAAACCTAATGTGCTTCCATGTCAGAAAGGATTGAATAGAAACGCCTCATACATAGCTTCTAAAAACCCAAAGGTGCATGTTCTTGATGCATTCAAGCCCAAGGTGACACTCTCCCATGTTAAGGGGTATACAGTGTAGACAATGATGAAAAAAAATGAGCTCAATTGAAATGGTTCACATGTTAGAGAGGGCTAAAAAAACCAATTACACATGACTTATAAAGCAAAGGGTGTTGCTTCTGGATAGTGAGTGTAAGCGTTACAATTTAACGGTAAAAGATAACATGCTTCTCAAACACAACTCATTTAAAGAAATTGAAATATTAACTGACAAGCCCAATGGCAATGATCAAAGTTATAGTCAGCGGATAGAAACCCCTCAAACATGGTTTCTAAGCTCAAAGGTGTTCTAAGCCTCATGACGTATTATTCAATGAGGAGTCAATGCTGCAATTGGCCTTGTGGACAAGATAACACAAACCAAAAAACTCTATATCCGAAACAGAGAAAATTGCTGTCAATAATTAAGTCAATGAAGATGATTTACTACAAATTATTTGTAACGAGATAAAGGTTATTATGAATCAAGAAAGATGGAGTCTATATACCCCATAGTTAATGCCGGCATTGGTTATTGTGATTAATTACTCATTTGACATCTCATCGTGAATAAATTATTGAATACTTCCATCAGATAGTCCAGATATGGATTATTGTGAAACCCAGCTCAGAAAAGACGAGATGGATAATATAAATTATTAAATAAATACACGGAATAGTTAATCCAGAGAGAGTTTATTGCAACATCCTACTCATAAGAGATGGTCAATATGAATTTCTAATTAATTATCCTGAGGAAATAATCCAGACAAGGGTTTTTGCAAATCCCTATCCCCGCGAGACGGAACAATGTGAATCGGTCATAAATACTACATGCAGTTAATTCAAAGATGGATTTTACGAAATCCCTACCTACGAGAAATGGGTTACATTGAGTTACTTAGTAAATAATCACAGCAGTTAATCTAGTGATGGATAGTTGTAAATCCCTACTCAACACAAATGGGTCGATATGAATTGCTTATTAAATTCTCTAAGCTGTTAATCGAGAGTAAGGATTGTAATGATTCCCACTCGTAAGAGATGGGTCGTCGTGAAATGATCGTTAAATAGAATGAGAAGTTAATCCAGAGACTGGTTTAGTGCGCATCCCTGTGCACGAGAGATGTGACATTGCAATTACCCAGTACTAAACTTTCAATAAATAAATATTTGAAAAAAAATTTAAAAATAAAGATCCAAGAGGACCAGAGAAACACAAACCAAAGTTCCTCTGCAACAACTGCACAATCTGCAAGGTTACGCCTCGTCCGGTAGCTCCTGTATACTTTCTGCAATTTAACTGCAGCGTCTTCTTCCAAGGATGACCTACTTGTTCCAGATTCTGTTTCTTTCTCGGTCTCTCCTTCTTTCTCTTTCTCTACATATTCCTCATCATTTTCCGCTTCCACTGTCGGTGCTCTGTCTACAGCAGCTGCTTCCACTAGTGATCTAATTTCTGTTTGGACTTCTGGTTGCTTGTCTATTTCTTTCTTTTTTACAGTTGTGTCTGTTTGGATGCTGCTTGAACCCTCTATTTCACAATCTTCTTCACAATTTTCTTGCATGCTACTTGAGCGCTCCATTTTACTCTCTCTCAAACCTGCTGCGTCTATCTCTTCAACATGGAGTTTTGTTTCGTGGTTATCCTTCTTCTGAGTAGAAAACAGGGTCCCCATTTTTTAGCAGGATGCACTCTCTACTTGGTTTTCAGGATGGTAATATCTGATGGAAATAGGAAATAATTTGGCTGGCCCTACTGAACAGGGAGAAGATGATTGAAATAAGAGGGCAGGTCCTTACAGTACGTCGTTGACAGATTCTATATGGGGATTTCAGTGACAACATCCATTGCTTTCATGAGGAGACAAGTCATTTAAAAACGTATTAATTTTTTCCAGGAAATTGAATGGCAGAAAACCTTTTATATAAATTTGTAGGTTGTCTGGTATAACCATACACCACTGTCGTTCACTAAAATGATGCGATTTTCCTGTAATAAAATTTTATTATGAACGGTGTATATGAAGTCCAAGCTCTTTGTAACGAATCAGTGCCTTACACCTTTCGAAAAGACGCGCCATTTCAGCCAAATTTTATATTAATTAATGCCCAAATACCACTACTTCATAACTACCTCACAACTCATAGCTGTCAATGGTGAATGGTCAATGATCATCACAGACGAGAAGGTTCGTTTTTACATAATTTAATCCTCCCATTTTTCCACGAAGCACGATTTTCATGCGACCCCTTCAATCCATGCCAAAACATTTTAAAAAGGGAACGCTTGAGGTGGTCATGAAAGGGTGATACTTTTCCGACTGAATTGCAGAGTAATTTAATTTAGTTTGGTGTTATTAATGGTAAAATAAATGTCCCGTTTGAGCATGTGAAATTGGTAATTTAATTTAGTTTGGTATTTATTAATGGTAAAATAAATGTTATGAATTATGTTTCATAGACAAAACATGAAGTATGTTTATTAGGTAGTTTGAAAAACAAATTTGAGTCAATTGTTTCTTTCTTGTAGTTGTGTTGTAAGCTTGTACTTATAAATGTTTTATCAATTTTAGTGTTAATATGAGAGGCCCCCCAAGATCTTATATCTTGATCTACCTATAGGATGTGGAGTGGGCATTTGCATTCCGTCTATAAAGTATATTCTTAGCTTAAATTTGGGGGTTCACCCAGTATGCAATAGTTATTGCAAATCGTGCTAAAATGGTTGTGTAGTGTTTGAATCATTGTAGGTTTTCAAATGGTTCAAAATCAACACAAAAAATGAAAAAGATAACATTTGTGGACAACGTACAAATAGTGAGATGGGATCGACATTGTACACTATTGATGGTTCCAGGTCGGCTCGACAAGTTATCGATCGCAAGGCGATGTAATTTGAACCAAGCACTCACAATGGTCTCCATAGGGCTGACATAACAAAGGACATGCTCATCGATGATGTACATGCATGCGTCATTAAGAGATTTGATGGGAGGCATAAGAAGGTGGGTTCATTGGCAAGGGAGAAATAAGAAGAAAGGCATGAGGGATGGTCAACGATTGGAGAAATAAGGATGGATAGAGTAGCAAAGGTGGTCTTGATGTAGGAGCTATATGGAGGGTGTGATATCACCAAGGGATATATATATATATATATATATATATATATATATAAGGAGAATTTGAAACGATAAGGAGGAAAGGCATAAGGATCAAAAGTAATATCACAACATGAGAGGCGCTGAGCCAAAATTGATTATTGTTTATTTATTTAAATCGAATAGATTCAAACCCAAGACCTCTTATTTAAGAGGCTCGCAATTTACTATTATATTGTAAGCTCTTGTCATATTGCAAATTTATTTTTAATACTTTATAATATATTATTATTTGTTATAATTTTTTATTCTAATTTAAAATGAGAAAAACATTATTAAAAAATTCCTTATTTCTCATTCTACAATTCCATTCACTTATACTACCATATCTTCAATATATATTTTACATCAACTTTGTTTTTAAAATTTGCTCCTTTACAATCCCATGATAAAAGTGTTTGGAAATAAAATCCTCACAGCTACTCCTAAACAACTATAATGTACATTTTTTAATTTAAGATAATGAGTACTCATTAATATTAAACTCTTAGACTCTACCGTAGTCAATTTACCAACCAGTCAACCATAAATGATAAAACTACTTCTAAAGAATAAGTGTGGCAGTTTGACATGTTCAATTGAAAAGTACGTAGGTATGTCATATTTGTTCAATTCAACTCCAAGTACATGTCATTGGAGTAGGTGTTAATATTACAGTGGGCCTCGAGCTCTTTACCAAGAAATAACGTGGAACTTATACTGAGTTTGCCTTTTTCAATTGGAAAGAAATTTCTATGGGGAGTCGAGACCATTCTTTTTATTGTGGAAGATTGACCCTTGAATAAAAGCAACAGTGTAGTCAAAATATTCTTTTACTTAGGATAATATTTTTATGTCTTATTATATTTTTATTAAATTAGAATGTAAGAATTAAATTATTTTTATTTTTATTTATTAAGAATAAATATGAATCTTATTATAAAATTAATAAGATAATAATTAAATAGTTTTTATTTTCTTTATGCTTTATGCATGTGACTATAATACACCTTCTTCATAATAAAACTATGAGATGGGTGTGATTATTAGTCTCTATCTATTTATAGGCAGGGAACTAGTTGCTCATTCTTAATTAGTTTATAAATGAAAATTATTCTAGCTCTAAAGTTTAAGAGTACATTTCTATTGTTTTATTTTTAAATTAATTTTTAATCAACAATTATTATTTTTTGATTGGTTGCCCCTAATTTTGCTAGGAGCATTAGTATTTTTGGACTAAAAAATAACAAATAAAATCTTATCCAGAAGTTTCTAGATAATATCTGGAAGTTTCTGAATAAGATGAAGCTTGAAAAATTGGATTGCACAACAGTTAGCTCTCCTGGCTCCCTATTCAAGTCGCTAAACCAGCCAACAAAATCAACAGAAAGAGAGAAGAGAGTGTCGGGAAGTTTAAGATTTCTTCTGTGGACATTTGGAGTGGTTTGATGTTGCAACGGAGATGGAAGACTCCATTGCAATACCACGAATCAACTCCTCGCTCTTCCCCTCTAAAAACAACTCTGTTGCAATCTTAAAGGTTGCAATGCAAATTGGTAGTAATCATAGCCCCACCAACTCTTGTGAAAGAATAAAAGGTTGTGCCACTTTTATTCATCCATTTTTACCTTGATTGTTGATCTTGCATATTTCGATATGGCTAATTCGATATAGTTACTTCAACTATTTGGTCACACAAAATTCTTGTCATAGTCTCAACAACAAAATTAGTGGTGGCATAGCCTCCATAGTCGGGCTTCATAGTCTTTAGAAGCGAGTTGCTCACATTCATGATGTGCCCGCGATCACCTGGTACAAATCTGTTCACCACTTCAATTTATTTTATTTTGAGCAAGAGCACATATGGCTAAGAATTGTTTTCGTTCTTTGAAGAAGACATGCTTGGTCTATTGTCTTCTCTATGCAAATCATAGGGAAAATTAGTAAACATGGTAGAGGGAAAGAACAAACTTTTTCCAAAGCCAAAGGTAGAAGATAGTATGGAAAAGAGGGGAAAGGGAAAGCCTCTACATAGTCTCCAAGCCAGAACAAACTTTTTCCCAAAGCCAAAGGTAGAAGATAGTATGGAAAAGAGGGGAAAGGGAAAGCCTCTACATAGTCTCCATGTGCCATGTCTAAAAAAGACTTTAAATTATAATAAGACGAATCAATAAAAATGTCTCTATTGAATTTTCTAGAAATCAAATGTCTAAAACTTTCAAGCAAATCTTGTTGGAAGTGTAAAAAATCAACTACACCGTCTTAGAAATAGTTCTTGGAAATATATATTTTTAAGAAGCTTTTATTTGTGAGATCTAGTAATTAAACATTTAAATTTATATTTTGAAATAAATCATAAATGAGATAAAATAATAGAAAATGAATGTAAAAAAATTAGGTGGATTAATGTAGTAGGGATTATTTCAAGCAAGACATTTAAAAAGAATACTTAAAATTTTAAGCAAAAATTATATTTTAAAAATGCAAATTATTGTAAACAATTTGATTATTGGTAATAAAATATTAAAAAATATTCAACTCATTATAAATTTTTCAAATAAACTAAATTTTATCCTTTTTATAAAATTGTCAATTAATACTCCATATTAAAAAAATAGTTTTTATGAGAATTTTTAATTTAAATATTTTAAGTAATTATAAATTTTTGATTCGAAGAAATATTATTAATTTAATTTTTTATTTACTTTTACTTTAGATTTATTATTTTCTTGTTAAGTTTATTTTTCAATTTCATTTTACATTTGTTTTTGAATTAAAAGCAACCAAAAACTAGGGGGTTGGCCCATTAAACAGTCAAACTGGTGAACCACCAGTAGATTACCACCATCCAAAATTACCCCCTACCACTTAAAACACAAAACCATGGTTCGGGAACTTAACTAAAAGAGTTTCAACAAGCATAACATAAATGTTGTCTATATTAGAACTAATAAAGCTAAGGAAATATAAAAACAAAGGCATAACCGCCTTAAACCCAGCCAAGTTCAACAACCAGTAGAAAAACAACATGAAAAACCAGAAGGAGAGAGCCTTTAAAGCTTCTTGGCCTCCTTTCTCCCTAGGAGGATATTAGCCCAATATTCTGCAAGGAAGTCAAATAACATTATGGAGTCCTCCTTTGTCAGATCACCCTCCTGGTCTTTAAGCAGGCGTAGCGTGATTGTAGTTGCATGTGTCACCTCGACAGAAAATTTTCTCAAGAGGTGCATTCCTTCTTCCAAAGCATGGATTCTTTCCCACAAATCATTGTCAACTGTCTTCTTGGTCTCCACGATGACCTCTTGCCTGTTGCAAAGATAGTCATCCGCCTACATCTTAGTAACATCTTGCACAATCAGGGGGTTAGCATTATCCTTGGAAGAAACCCTAACAGGAGAGGATATCTTTATAAGAGAGGGCACTCTAGCTATAGTTTCTGGGAACTGGTCCCGAATTAACTCCACATACCCCAACCCAATGGTGGTCAAACACATGCGTCATCTCCTTCTTCTCCTTAATCCCACCTCCCAAGCCAGATTCATTTTACATTTGTTAAAACATTATTTTATTGATTTAAGGTTTTTCAAGAATTAGTTAATGTGTTTTATTTAGAAATGATATATTTAATTTCTTAAAAAGGCTTCTCAAATATTATATTATTTGTTATATTATAAGTCTAAAAATATATAACTTAGACAATCAAATTATTTTTCCTCCATGCCTAGAAATTATGACATTATTTATTTTAAGTATACTTATATTTTCATAATATGAAATACTTATATAAAATTAATAATATGAAATACTTATAATAATTTATAAAATTAATAATATGAAATACTTACAATAATTTATAAAATTATTTTTTTTGGGAATGTTCTTATATATTCTCTAATTTTACATGTTTAACTCTTTCTAAACTATTCTAACTAATATCCCTAAGTAAATCTTGCACCTAATCATCTACTTTGTAAGAAAATCTCTTCATTTATTTTACCAGTTTTTTCATAAACAAGTTTTTCTTCTCCTTCAACCATTATTTGGGCATATGTGAATATTTATGACTTTTACATTGTCAATACGCACCAAAAACTTCTTGTGAATTGGATTGGACTATGAACGAAGTTAGCTTTTTTTTCCTCATTAAAAATTTAACCCCTTTAGATCTACTGCAAATTGAACTCTGAAACTATAATTTTTTAAACAATATTATCAACTAACAAGTATACAACCTTCACAAAAGTATATAGCCCATGTAGCATCTTTTCCTCAAGCAATAGGCAGGGACTCTAGCTCTACCCGAGCTCTTGTTATTTAAATTAATTATGTTTATTTTATATTAAGATTAAAGTTTTTTAAAGATTAATAATAATATGAAATATACAATCAAAAATTCAATTTTATCAATATCTTTTTATCACAAGCAACAACATCTGAATATGAACAATCATCAAAATATACCTTATCTCCATATTATTTATACTCATAAAATTAATGTTTCGAGGTTATATGAATATATGTACTCAAATCAATCGGCCATGGATTCTCACCTACATAAGTGACCAAATTTATGACAAATGTGTCCGTCATCTTTCTTAGAATTGGAACTAGAATAAGTTTTCTTCTTTTAACATTTTCTTTTTTATTTGCACTCATTATAAAAATAATTGAGCTTAATTCAGTTTTGGTGAATGCCATTAGACATTCTAGAAAAGATTTAGGTTTTCTTCAACTCACACTTGAATTTGCCACATTACTTGTCTCTCTTCCTATATATTTCAATAGTCCCCCTCAAACACTCAAAAAAGAACAAATAAACAAGATTTGCCTTTAAAGAGAAAGAACTATTTTCAATGGTTATGACTAGGTTATTCCATAAGATTGTTAAAGAATGTAGTTTTTTCACATTTGTCCTCTTTATCTATCTTGACACCTCCAAAGTTTAATTTGTCATTGAGTGCATCAAGGATTGCCAAGCTTAGTTTTAACTATTATAGTGATTCATTCATATGGGGTCTTAAATCATGTTTGGTTGTTTTAATAAAGGACTTCTAAGGTTGGGATGTGTTCGTGTGATCTCAATTAAATGTTTATCAGTTGCATTCAATATTACCAAGGTTAGGTTTTTTTTATAAGGCTAGTTTTGTGGTTTGTTCATATTAGGTCTTAAAATATTTCTTATTTGATATAACTAAATATCAAACAACCTTAGTTACTACAAGGGAATAACTCACATTTCACTTTATAAATATTTAAGTAAAGTTAAACAATAAAGTAACTAAATAAACAACAAGAGTATATTTAAGAAAGTTGGGACAATAATATTCAAATAAATTTAATAAATAATAAAGTTAGTTTTTAAATTTAATGAAATTAAATCAAAATTTGATAAAGATAATACATTGCAGAGTACTCATAAACAAATGAAATCACTACTTTAGAATAGCAAATTAGTCCTATACTTAATTTTAGTTTAGACCCATGGTTGTGAAAAATAGCATACAAACATGAGCTCATACATATTGGAATGTACTAATAGAAATCTATTCACCTCGATATTTTGATGTTGAATTTAGTAAGAAACATGACATGTTAACTAATGTGTTGAAGTTAGTTGGAATTATGTTTTTAAGTTTTGCTATTAAGTTAGGTAAGATGGTGTGAGAATTTGAAAATGGAAACCTAAGGATTTTTGTTCAAGGTGGTAATTTTCTCTTTGCATTAATCAACTAGCTCATATTTAAGCTTCCTAGGAGGTTTATTTGGAGGTTTATCAAATATTAAACTTGTTCATAGAACATCTTGAACTTAAGAACTCTAGGATTTAAAAACAACTCAACATTCTAAACGTTACCTAATATGTTATGCTCTCATGAGACTAACAAATTTGTACAGTTTTATACATTATAATAACTTCTAGAGATATGGGTTGCTAACCTAAATAGATTTGTATATTTTCTCTTCAAGGTGACAAGAACAAACAAAAAATGGACTTTTATCTCACCCATTTATTACTTCGTTTAATTAAAACGAAGAGTAACTAGATAGGAGTTTCATGGAATAGTTATGATTATATCCAAGATTCTCTCATGAATTAGTTGTAACCCTGCTTAAAGCTAAAATACCTTAGTATGTTGCATGATTGCATCATCGTTTGATATACTAGAATATTTGGTGATAACACAAATAAATGATTTGTTTATTATACTACTAGGCATATATATTAGTTTTTTAGAGTAGAATAATAATTAATATGAAATCAACACATCAAAATGGAATTTTAAAATATCAAAAAAGTTTTTAATGATGTTTTAGAGTTCCTATTGGAGTTGGTTTTCTTGTGATTTCTTCCTTCTCTATTGTTACCCTTAAGAAACATTTGGAAGATTCACTTACTGAATCAAAATATTCACCTCTAAGTTTGTTAACATTAATTTTCATGGAAATCCTAGAAATATTAACATGAGGGGTGTTTGATGTGGCCAAAGTTTTAGGATTAGTTCTTTATTTGTTAGAAGTATTACTGTTAATTGTAATGATTTGTTAAGGCTATGGCCATAGCCCTTTTAGTGGAAAGCTAAGTCTTCTTAACAATATTAATCTGAAAGAGAGTTCCAAAGTCTTGTCTAATCACTTCAAAAGCTAGTTTTCCTCTCACTTTCGCCAAAGGTAGTTAAATTAGTGTAAGAAAGACATCAACATCCTCATTTGTGGTTTTAATGTTGTTAGGAGAAACCATACTGGAAGGGAGGAAAAAGGTTTATAATTTATTAGCTAAATCAACTTCTAACTAGAACGATGTCAAGGTTAGAATTCAATAATCAAGATTAACCTATGTGAAACATGAGAAAATACTTTACCACTCTTGTAAATGTTAACTACAACATTTTCTTATATTCTTACTTATTGTTAGTGTGTTTCTTCTTATGATATTCTTCTTATTTATATCCCCATGGCTTACATTATTGTTTTTATTTGCTTTAAGTTTGATGTAATTAAATACTCACTAATTATCCTTTACTTAAGCTTACTAAGGATAATACATAAATAGTAGTTCGTACTTGAGATATTTAGGTGTTTGCACCTTTATTTGTACATGGTGTAGGATAAATTCTACTTGAGGTGGTGGTAGTCGATATAACATTTCTACTTATGTGTTGTCTCCACCTTTAGTGCTCTTATCACATTATCATCCTCCATGTGTTGTTCATACTTCATTGCACAATGGAGGATGATCCATCTTTTGGTGGACATGTGATTCCACCTCATATGGGTGATAAGCTATCTTCTCCTTACCATGTTCTCTTATTACCGTGCCTATATAAGTAAACACTTTATATCAATGAATTCTATTAATTCGTCTAATATTTTTCTGTCCATTGTTGTTCATTACCAAATTATCAACTCTCTCTCTCTCTCTCTCTCTCTCTCTCTCTCTCTCTCTCTCTCTCACACACACACATTGTTATATGTAAATTCTTACATAATATCATAGCAACTCTTACATCAATAGTTATATATTTCTAACATAAAGACAAACGTGAACTCTCTCACTAACAACCTATATAACTTTTAAATTAACAAGAGCTTATGTTATATCTATAGATTTGAAACTTTTTTTAAAATTATTCATCATTTATTGCCAATCCGATTTTATAAATTTTATAAAATTCAACTATGATAAGTTTTTGTAAAACTAAGAAACCTAATCTATTAAAATATAATTTTAAAAAATCAAATTCCTTTGGAATTAAGAAAATTCTCTCTATTGGAACCACATCCTAGATGAAGTTGAGGAATAAATTATTCTAATAACATGATGTAAGAGAGTCTTCGAAAATAAAAGGACAAAGACAAAGACCTACGTGCATGATCCCTTAAGCATCTATTTTATAATTTATATAAGCATAGATTTCCAAAAGGAGACAATATCCATTTAATATTATTTTTCAATTAGGATAATACGTACTGAAAAGAATAGAAAGCTCGGCAATATTAAATTATACAAAAAAGAAAGAATACGGCAAACGAGGAGCAATTCGACATATACAAGTCAAAAAGTCCGTATGTTTTAGAAGCACTCTTTGTTTTATTCCACGTCCCCATTTGAGATTCTCAAATGCCAACAAGAGCTTTCCTTCATTACATTGATCATTAGTAATATCATTATCATGAACATTTCAAGTCTTCATCTCTTTCAGAGCAATCGGTGTGAAAATTGCAAGGATTTCTCATTATAAATAAATTTCAATGGAAATCACTTTGTTATTATTGTTTTGTTGTGCAACATTGACTATGGAACTAAAAGCAAGGGCTCCACTCTTGACTCTCTAAAGCCCATGGACAAATATTCTTTAATTCTATAGACTCGACTATAGGTGTGTTGTTTTTCATTAGTTGTCTTTTGCTCACATTGATATTTTAGATTAAAGTATTTTTTAATGTGCAAAATAAGTCTATCTAAATGAATGGGAGATAATTTGAGGAAACTAACATTGATAGGGTGTCTTAGAGAGTGTAGGGGCAAGTTTTATTCCAAAGGAGTTCCAGAATAATTTTGTATTTCTTTATTGTCAAAATCAATAATGAGGTAAAGTAGGAAGTTATAGTAGGGGTAGAGCTAAAAAATCTACACTTCCCACCTTTAAAAATCTTATATAAATATTTTAAATTATTCTTACATTTGTATAGCAATTTATAGTAAAGTTTTATACTTGTAATATTATTTTCAAGTTCACATGGTTAAATATAATGACACATCAACATGTTTTTTTGAGGAGGTGTTCAAAATGATCTTAAAAGATGATAAGAACAATAGGTTTACACTAAGTCACGTCTATAGGTGTGTTGATACTACATCACATGATTAGGTATTTTTTTTAATTTAGAAGACATTTTTTGGAGATAAATATTGATATGTCATTTTTAGTGGACCATTGCAAAATATTTTATCCACCTATTATAATATGTATTGGTACCGCTATCACCTATTGGTTCTTCTTAATAGAAGTGGAGATGGCCACTTCAAAAAAGGTAGGATATTTTCTATAGAAAGTGATTATATGTTATTTATGAATGTCTTTTCAAAAGTAACTTGCCTAAAATGGAGATTGGGAAGTCATACAAAAGAGTGCTTGGTCATCTCGTTAAATTTCTCAAATGAATTTCAATATTTGTATTTGGAAGATGAATTCCAAGGGGTTGATTAGGAAACTATTGTAGTTTTGTACAACCATCTTCCTAGACCTTGGAGAGGACTCAAACATGATATAAGGTTTTTAACCTTTTCAATTGACTAAATTTTTATTTGTAAAGACCTTATAGTTCCCTTTACATACATGGTAATAATTGTACCTATTTTGACAAATGGATTGCTTTGAATATTGAAGCATCTTGGGAATGTACTTGTGAGTTGGTCACAACATTTTTATTGGTAAGCATGATGTCATTTATATCACTCTTAATAATGCTAGCTATCACTACAATGTTGCATAGTTGAGTGTCTAGGAGGTATAAGCACTATGTTTGTTTTCTTTGATGTCTTGCTCAAGTGATGAGTTGTAGGTAAAGTTAAAATTATGGTCAAGACCCCATATTTAGGAAGATTATCTTCAATAGGTAAATGGGTTCCATATTTAATTTTAACTTTAGTATCACCTTGAAGTTTGTGTACATGGTTTCATTATAGCTCATATGTTTCCTCATTCTAAGTTGTTTGTGACATAGGCCTTGTATATCTTTGATAAATTTTGAACTACCTAACAACCACATATACCAATTTTCAACATTAGTTTTTTACATCAGCTTGCTTCTAGATCTCAACACCCAACACCTTTTTCTGACCTAGCCTAGTTCCAATTCTAGTCACATATACTTCTATGTGTTGAATTTCCATGCTTTCCTCTCTCTTTTGCACATTTGTCCAACATTTTTGAGATAAGAGGGAAACTTGTTCGATTTAGCCTTATTTGGCCTAGTTCATTGTACATGTTTATGAATCACACAACAACATTCATAAGAAAATCAAGTCTAGACTACCACACATTGGCTCTCCCTCGAGGACTCGGTTCAAATGCATTCACCCCTCTTTTAATGATTTACAAAGAAAAGGAATCGATTCTAGATTAAAGTACATGTTAACTAAGATCGATTGTCCTCCACATCACATGCAACATGTGATCAAAACACATAATATGAACATATTGACATTAAATAGGATAAAATTAAGAACAAAATTAAAATATGATTATTTATATCATGCATTGAATCAAATTATTCAAACATTTATATCCAAACTCCTAATCCTTGTAAGGATATTTCAAGATCAACAAATTAAGAAAATAGAAATAGAAATATGCACAAACAAATTAAGTAAATAAGAAGAGAAATAGGCACAAATGCACAAATTAAACAAATTGTTGATATTGTAAATAATTTACATGAATACAAATAGATATAAAGTGACACAACTATTAACCATTAGTTTAATCAGCTATACTTGGTGCAATTGAAATATATAACAAAAAGACATAAAATAAAATGAAGAAAATGTAATAAAACATAAGAACAAATCTATGATAAGCCCCTTATAATCCAAGTCAAGTTACACTTAGGATTGGTTGTAAAGCATATGAAGATTCTAAGAATATTTAACATTTGTTGTTCGTAAATAACCTCAAAAATTAAAATATACAATTTTCATTTAAGATACACAAAAGTTTTTAATTGATAGAATACACAATCAATATTAGATAGATCTCATGCTTTAGGTTGGATGATTCTAAAGTTTGATGATGTGTTAAAAGCATAGTAAAACTTAAGTTATATGGTTTAGTTAGTTTCTAGTTTTGTTATTGCACTCTTCTAATAAAGAGTTGTTGAACTTTGAATTGTTTAATGAATTACATATTAAAATATAATAAAATTAGAATAAACATTTTTTAATTCTAGCTTTATTTCATAGTCAACTTGTGAGTTGGATTTAAACATGTTTTCAAGATAACTTTTATATATATAGACATAAAAGTTTTTATAGTATTTTGCGACAAGTAAAAGCATTATCATTATTTTGTTGTAATTGAACAATTGTGATGTAATTTTGGATATCCACTCATTATTACGACATCAAAGATTCAAGATGGCCTAACTTGCAAGATTTGTAGACTTCCTCACATATTAGAGCTGCAAACATAAGCAATGATCAAGATGCCTCCTTATGACCTTAATTCTCTACACTAAAGATATGGTAATAAGGACAATCACAATAGGTCCACAAGACACTATCATCATGTATGATGGTTTACCTAGAAATAGTAGCCTCTATTGTAATATGTTGTAATAAGCAAAGTAATGAGGAACCTAATGACAATCATTAGTGTTGAATTCCCCATATTCATTGGTAAAGTTTCATATTAGGACACTTGACCTAAGCAAGGAGAAATTAAAGTAGAGGTGCAAGTTACATGGCATCAAATGGGATTAATCCTATATAGTCTTTCGATGTCAAGGAAAAGATGAAAACCACAACCTCCCATGTTGAATTTATTGAGACAAAACTAATCAAGGTTTGTGATGTTTGTGTAGGTCAAACATTTCATGATTTTCAAAGCAATTGTCTCATTGACATTTCCACATAGCTTTGGCATTTTTTATTACCTAAATATTGACATACATTTTTATTGATTTTATTCATAATATTTTTGTTAGTGATTGCACACAAATCCTATGATTTAAAGGACTGATACCATATTGTAATTTTTTTAAAGTAATTTATGACAATATTTATAATTATTTTTCATTGTAATTAAGATGGTAGGCTTTATGTGGAAGCTTTGCTCTCGGATATTATATTTTTTGACGGAAATGTTCTAAGACCTTTTTTCAATAGTTCTTTTCAGATAGTGGAAAATACTTAAGTTTGTCTTCTCCATTTTTTGAATGAAAATTAGGAAAAAAACTATTTTGAAATATAAGTTACCTTTCTTTTTTAATATTTATTTTATTTTATGGTTTTCATCTTGTTGATAATTAGAAAAAATTGAAACTTTTTAATCAAATATCACAATTTTAAGTAAATAAAAAATATAAATACAACCATATGGATATCATATCAATTATCTTATCATTTTGGCAAACTCTCTATAATTTCTAAGAGTTTTTTGGGAGTTAGATTAATCATCAAGCAATAGAGATATATAAGAATTCTTGTAAGTCATGTTTCCCTTTGTTTTTCATTGTTTTTCTTCTTGTATCTCATACACACTTGCATATATCAAAGCCAAAGGCTGAATGAAAAATAGATTGCATAAAGGAAATCATATTTGGTAGATCTTTTTTAGAAGGGAATGAAGTGTAGTAGTGTTGTTTGGAAATCTATGCAGGCTATGAAAGTATTGATGGCTAGTGCTTGGTCAGATTGTGTGCACTATTCAATGATTGCTCTATTTTAATTCTTGTTGCTATTGTGGACAATTATTCCTTCAATATGTTATGTATCTATATGCATTTGATTGCTCATTTAAATTTTTTTATTAGATTTTGGTCATTAATCATTACCCTGTTCACAATTTTTTCCTATAGTATATTATACACATGTATGCATTTGATTGCTAATTTGAAAGTTTTATTAGATTTTGGTCATTTGATCTTATGATTGTAAAAAAAATGTGATTTTATTTTATGATCCTAATATATTTTGAGGTTTAATGACAATCATCAAAGAGATGAATATTCTTGAATTTCATTGATTTAGTTCGTACTAAATTTGAATTGAAAGTTTCCAATTTCAATTTTAGACACGATGGCTGATTTTTCAAATGTGGACTTAAAAATAGAATCACCATTTTAAGATATGAACTAAAAGTTGTTGTCAAAGAAGTAAAATTCGCTTTCATATCTTATGCTATGGATTGAATACTTTTTAAATTGAATTTTTTGCAAGTATGTGCTTTGATTGTAATTTTTCATTTTAGTTGTTCAATAAGATATATACATATATATATTATTTTTATAATAAAAAATTAAATCGTGTCATTTATACATCTATTTTGATTTTAATCTTTCCATTACTCATATACAAATTTCATTTTTTACATATGATTTCAAAATATTTATTATTTTGCAATAGAGATTTATATTATTTTAGAATTTTTTTTATACTTTTAGATTATTTAGAACTTTTTTAAATTTTTATTTTATCTTCAATACAATTATCAAATAGTTTTAAATTAAATTTTTTTTTTATACCTATATAAAATTACGTCAACATTTCATGACTTTTTAAAAATTATTTAATTATATTTGTTTTTTTTTTTTTTTAATGTTAAGCAATTGAATTTCAAGTTTAAAAGTTATATAATTTAGCAAGTTTTTAAGAATTAAAGATAGTATATTATTTTTAAAAAGTTTCTGACTTAATACAATTTAAATTTTAATAAATTAATTATAAAGTGTATGTAAATCATTTACAATTTTTTGCATTTATGTTTTTGGATATTGTTTCTATATTATAATTGATAGATGTTCAAACATATTTATTTAGAGTTTTAGATTTAGAAATTGGAAAGTAAAAATAATAAAAACGAAAAGTAAATTAAAAAACTAAAAAGAGGAAATAATAATAAATATGCCTAGATATTGATTTTCATATCTTGTTCATTTAAGTTTATATCTGGTTGGCTTTTCGTCTAATCAAATTAATATTACTATCATATTATCATATTGCTTTATATGTTAATATGTTGTTGTGGTTATTTTTCTTGTATCTTATTTTATTACTATTATCAAAACAATACAATAATTTATCAAATGATTGTTTTAATATTTTATTAATTTTGAGTCTATATGATTTAAAGATTGTCCTCGAATCTATTCATTTTGTGTTTGTTAAATTATTATAATTACACTATAATTTAAATAATAATTTTTTAGACAATCTGATTGATGTGTAAAAAGTATTATCTTAGAGTTATATGAAAAATTAATCAGAAAAATGAAAAAATTAATTTATGTTTCCTTTAACATTATGGTTTAAACTGATTATTCTTGTTGCAATTTTTGTGATTGGTAGATTTGGTATTGGTTGATTACAAAATTAATAACTATTTTAATGATGGCTAAAGATTTAATGATAAATTTAAAGATGTTGGCTAAATATTAAATGATAAATTTGAAGAAGTTTTCTAAAGATTGAATACTAAACTAAAGAAGTTTTGAAAATAAGATAATCTTACTTTCTTACCAAAATCACATTTATTTTTTCACGGCCAAATCCAAATCACACAACAATTTACAAATCTCAATTATTTTCAAAATGCGGTGATTCATTTTGTAACAAATTTTGTAAGTTTAAAAGAATTAATTAGGCCAATAGGCTTATTGTGGAAGCTTTGCTCATGATTTTTATTTAAGGAAGCAACTATACAACTGGCAATTTCACTATTTAATGGTGATTATTAAATAAATTAAAAATAATATAAACACTTTTTTCATTTTTTATTTAATTATCAAACATTAAAAAATGGTCAAAATTGGTTCAAATAGTCAATTACATAGCCACTTCCTTTATTTAATGTTGATCATGTGACAATTCATCAATCTATGATGCAATGTCTTGTAATTCTCAAGTCTATTATCTTCAACTACTCCTAAGCTAGAAATAAGGAGCTTCATTGACACGGGAAATATTTCTCTCCTATATATAAAATATAATCAGTATGATACAATTATTATTTGTTAGGTTAGTATTATTCATCCAACTTATTTGCTCAACTATATTTTTGAATGTTGCATCATGCATATTTATTATATATAACAGTCTTGAATTACAAAGTAATTAGTCTTGTTTGATGCCTCTATGTGTAGCTATTTTAAGACGATTATGTGCGATCACCATGCCTTAAAAGTAGGAACCAATTAAGTTGTTTTACTAAATAGATAAATGGTTTTATAGATGACATTGTTAATTTATTGCCTTGTAATTGAACGGATCTCATTAAACAAACAAAAAAATGCCACCATGTTTCTTCTTAGTTATCAATTTTCTTTGATACACATGCATGGTTGTAGATAGCTAATTTTTCCCATCTTTACATGCTATTGTGATGTAGTTTTGCCTTTGTTTTTACTTTATATTGGAATATATGGATATTAGAATATTTGATATGAATATAAATTTGAAAAAGAAAAATATTAAAATTTCCATGAATAAGAGAATAAGTTTATAAAACTTTAAAAGGTTTTCACTCCTATTGGTTGATCGTTGCACGTACATAAACATGCATTTTCTAGTTTAATAAAGGGTAAATATAGGTTTTCGTAAGACCTAAATACAATTTACATAGGCAAACACAACAATGTGGCTTACTTCCTTCAAATGTTCTATCTCATCATAATGCAAACATTAAAATATTCATTTATAACTTTAGATATGCTTTGAGGCCTTTGGTAGAATTTTACTTGGGATAGTTGCAAATTGTTTTACCTTTAATAAGAATAGATGTTACTTTATAAAAAAATTGATTATTTTGATGTATGCTTATTATAATAAGTCATTTGTGAATTAACTTTATAAATACTATTAGTCACACAATTCATAAGTCCTCAAATATTTTTTTTCATCGATAAACGACTGAGCCTAAATTAGTTATTATTTTTTGTTATAATTAATTATTTTTATGTGTTACACTCAAGCGAATTCAAACCCAAGACCTCCCACATAAGAGGCTCACAAGTTACCGTTGTGTTGTAGGCTCTTGCCTATAAGTCCTTGAATATTATGAATCAAATCTAATATATAAAAAATTACATGTATCGCATTGTGGTTATAATTAATTATTACAAATAGATCTTAAATATGACTTATAGAATTTTATAACATATGTTAGGAGTGAAACTAACACGAAATTATTCAATTCCTATCAAATATCAAATGAAATTTAACATTTACTATGATTTGTTAAGATACATTACTAAAGTGGTCAACTTGATCATATAATAATAGTAATTTTCTTTTTACCCATATATGCCACATATTGTTTATTGAAAACTCTTTTGACTCCAATCCTTTTGAGTTTATTTGTTTTAAACATATTATCGCTACAACTACTTATGAATGCCCTATTTAGTTCTCTCCCAACTACATTCAAATCCACATCTCATTAGTCCAAATATATGAATCTAATAATTCAAAACATTAGAAGACCATGAATGTATAATTGTAATGCAATACAAATTGTTATTTATTTTTATTCAATTTTTTTGCATTGATAAATGTGGAATTAGAATAATAAATAGCAACCAATAAAGGACCACAAGAAGAAATAGAAAAGAATTGCAAAATCAAAACTTCTATACACGTACCAAACAAATAGTATACTCTAAAACATATACAATGCCCCTGAACAAAGTTTTGCCTGAAGTTTAAAACACTTTTGTGGCTCCTTGGAAGAATTGAGATCCTTCTCATATTAAATGTAAAAGTACTTAAGTTCTTCAAAATTCTTGGTGTAAGTAGCATCCACTTTCAACTAAAAAAATGAAGAAGCCAATTATAGCATAATTTCACATTAATATCGCAACATTTCAACTTCTTGATACAAAACATGATTAGAAAATACAACTAAGCAACTATTTTCCAAATATGCAGCAAAATAGTATGGCTCAAAAAATCAACGACTACATTCTTGTGTAGATCAAAACCTAAAGCAGTCTCTTTCCATCTAAAAGTATGTTGAAAAAAATAACACCAATATGGTCAACTACTATGTTCCATTTCACTTTTGCCCAAAAACACGCCCAAAAGATATGCCATATGTTTTCAACATGATGGCAAAATGAAACTTGATTGAATCAATCTTTAAAAAATTTAGGCTATCCCAAAAAGTTTAAATGTAATATATGTTAGAAAGTAAAGTCCACCAGGATAATTGAGATGGTACCCACAAAATGATGTGCTAATATATATGTTCCTTGTAAGAGGATGGACCCGGTTGGGAGCCAATGAATTGCATTCAGTACATACCAGTCCCTGTTAGGAGACTTTGAATCCCTGAGAGGAGATACCAACATTGTTAGGAGTTGTAGAAGGCAAAAGGACCCACTATCCAAATAGCTTCAAGGGCAAGACCACCGAACTCACTGTCCAATTGATCTTTGTATTACCCCTTGCAAAATAATACCAAATACAATTGATCTTAGCAACTCATACTCTTTCTCTATCCTCTTACTATGCCTCTTCTGCACCAAATACTTCTCAAATCTTAACACCAAATCTGCTTACTCACATCACATTACAAATCCCCTAGATCGCTTACTCAAATTATACTTTGCATATCATTACACAAAATCACATCTTACAATCAAGGAAACAAGTTGTCCTTTATACCAAATCCTAGATTACATTATTGAGTCGACCTTGAGCCTCTCTCAATTTATAATTACAATATAGGACCTCATTAATACACGTTACATCACATTTCCATGATTATCAAAACTGTCGGCTTACAGTCTTCTCAATCTCTTCACACGTGCAACTTCTAACTTAGCGCAATCAACCATGTCATCCTCAGCATGTCTTCTAACTTTTTCTAACTACGCTTATCCAAATTATATCTCTGTTAGGAGATATAATCCAAACATCACAAACTGCTTGTTAGGAACTATAATAACACAATCTTCCACAAATCATGAATAAAAGTCACCAATCTTCGACTTTCCACATGCACTCTTAACCAAATCATCATGACACTAACACTACCACAACTCTGCATAACCTCATTTGTCACCTTCTAACTGTGTGGCCTCAATCTATGTCTACTACTCTATTAGTCTTCTTAGGATCCCCAGTATGTTGACATCAATGACAAACACAGTCATGAATGCCACAAGTAACCATTGTAGAAAAAAATCATGTTATGGCAACTAGAGAGGAAGCAAGAGTTGGAGCAAGAATTGGCGAGATCTGAAATTTGAATTTTGCATTAGGCAGTTTTGTACAAGATGGAGCAAGGAAGCGTTTTGGGGCCTGCCAAGGGGAGGAGGAATAGGGGGATAAACCTACCTCTGGGAATGAGGGCCCACTAATTCAAGGCAGGAGCCCGAGAAGGATGCTTTGAGATCAAGACAAACTACGCAGGGCCCACACTCTACTAAGAAAGTCCTCAATGTGTTTATGATTGGTCGATGGTCCTCTCTTTTTGGTATCAAACCCATAGGTAAGTCTTCCTTCTCGGAGATAAAGGATGTTTCAGATAAGGAAAAGGGGCAATATGCTATACAGATTCGTGACGAACTAGTAGACCATAATATTGCTACTATGGCCTCTTCTCTAGTTGGGAAGTTCATTGGTCCAAGGCCGAATATAGATATTGTGCGGGCCTATGCTAGAAACAAACGAGACCTAAAAGGTCATGTTGAGATTGCGACAATGGCCAAGGGATTCCTTTCCTTCGAGTTCTCTTACTTGGAAGATCTCACAAGGATCCTTTGCGTAAGGTCTTGGTCTTTCGATCGATCCACGCTTGTTTTACAGAAATGGAAATCCCAATTGGATCTTAATGATTCTTTCTTTGTTCAAGCTCCTGTGTGGGTTTGCCTCCTTGAACTTCCAATGGAGTTTTTGTATGAGGATGTTTTTTACGGCATAGCAAAATCTTTTGGGGAGCTGTTATCCATTGATCCCATTATGGTGTCAAGAAGCCGGTTAACTTATGCAAGGATTTGCATTGGGGTCAGTTATTGTAGAGATATGTCGGAGGTTGTGTATCTTCACTCCAAACTAGGTATGCACATTTATAAATTGGATTTCAAAAGAGTCCCTTTTGCGTGCTTTCATTGTAATAAAGCAGGCCATGTGGCTAAGTTATGCCACAGATTTATGGAGGAGAAAGCTAGGAAATAGGCGCAGAATAGGAAGAAAGCAAAGACAACTTCCAAAGATAAAATTAAGCACTCTAGTGAGGAAGAAAAGTTATGGTGACATAAGGAAATGTGAATCAGGAAGGAGGGCCCAAGCAACAGCAGGAGGACTAGGTGGGTGCCTTGCCTTCGGTTATTGTTGTGGTCTGTAGGGTAGATTCTAGAGGAATCTCCATTAAGGAAGTTGAAACATTGCAACCTTTGGCAGCTGAGCAACGGGCTACTTATGAGGTTAGCACCAAGGAAGTTCCTTGGGAAGAGATTCTGAGGATCCTGCTATCCCTCTGAATGCGATGGAGGTTACTTGTATGAGGGATCTTTTATCTAGGGAGCAAGAGATTTTTGTTATATCTCAGTTCCTGGATTCCCAAGCTCTTGTTGAAGGGGAGGATACTGATCAATGGTGTGGTCCCTCTCGTAGGGAATCAAGTATTAGCCTCGGCCTGGGGGTAGCTTCTCCAGGGAAGGTTTCAAGATTGTTGGATCTGGTTAGAGCTTCATCGCCAAGCCAATTAACTAGAATGGAGGCTCTATTTGTGAGTTGTGCAAATGAACGATAGGGGAATGGACGATGGTGAGAAAGAAAAAGAAGAGTACAGACCCTTCCCCAGTTTCCCTAGCTGCTACCAAGAGTAGAACGAAAGCTAATGTTGGAGAAAAACCTAGAACCCCTAAAAGGAACAATCTTAGTCATAACAGGCAAGAGGAAACTAGAAGGAATTTAGCGGATGGGAGTCAAAAGGTCATCCATGAGGCCTGCCTCGCTAAGAAGAGATGAAGGTCATATCCCAGAATATACATGGGCTAAATGGAGCCCACAAACAAGTGGTTCTCAAAAATATGATTAGGGATCATAGACCTTATTTTATGCTCATTCAAGAAACCAACATGAAAAAGGAGTGTGGAGAGAAACTCTTTCAGCAGTAGTATGGAGAGGTTTGCTACAAACTCTTGTGGGACTTCAGGGGGTCTGCTTACCCTCTATAACTCCAACATTTCCAAGTCTCAAGTCCTATATGGTGAAGGTAATATTCTACTCATTCAAGTTCTTAATATCAAAAACAATGAGTACTGGTATCTTTTGAATGCCTATGCTCGTAATTCTAAGAATGGTAGTAGGAACTATTGTGTTAAGATTAGAAATATTTTATCTAGATTCTAGGTGGGCAATTGTATCATTATGGGGGACTTTAACACCCCCTTAAAGGATGATGAGAAATAGGGCGCCTGGCTCCGGATCTGGAGAGTAGGCAAGACCTTTCTGACTTCATCAATGATCTGGCATTGATGGATGTGGAGCTTTAGGGAGGCTCCTTTACCTAGTCTAATAGAAAAATGGGCAGGGATTGCATCCAAGTGCAACTAGACAAGGCTCTCATATCTTTAGACTGGATGAATTCCTACTATTGAAATTTATCTCTAATGGCTTGAACTAGTTCAAATCACTCTCTTATTCTCTCACTTTGGATCACATTGCTATTAAATGTAACTTCCCCTTCAGATTGAAAAGAATGTGGACTTCCCACCCAGATATCTCGCTTTGTATTTTAGAGTGGTGGAACATCACATAAAGGGCACCACCATGTTTAGGGTAGCCAAGAAGTTGAAAAATGTCAAATGCAATATCAAGAAGTGGAATAAGTTAGATTTTGGTAACATATTCCAATCCAAAGCCAAGATTTTAGAGGACCTCAATATTATCTAGGGTGCTATTTAGAAGGAGGGATATAATGAGGAGAGGCATGAGGAGGAAAAAATCATTCTTTAGTGATCTTCACAATATTATTCAACAAGAGGAGGCTTGTTGGAGACAAAGATCAAGAGTTGTTTGGCTAAGAGAGGGGGACCAAAACACTAGATTCTTCCATATCTCCACTCTGCAGCACATAGTTCATAACAAAATCAATAGCATCAAGAAGGGGCATGTTGTTTTGGAGGATGAAAAAGATATTGCGGCTGAGGCCATCTCTTTCTTCTCCAATCTTCCGACCAAAGACCTTAATCTTGAGGATGGGGACTAGCAGGATATTATAACCAACATTCCAGTATTGATCCAGCCAGATCATAACTCCATGATAGAGGTTATTCCTTCCCCTTTGGAAATTGAGCAGGTTATTTTCTCTCTCCCTGCAAACAAGTCTCCAAGTCCAGATCATTTCCCTACTTTCTTCTTTCACTTGTTCTGTGAAGTGGTCCATCAGGATGTTATTAAAGTGGTTCAAGAGTTTTTTAGATCTATAAGTTTGCTCAAGAAGGTGAATGCCAACTTTTTAGTGCTTGTCCCTAAAATGTCGAGGACAGACTCTATGGATCATTTTAGACCCGTCAGCGTCTGCAATTCTTTCTATAAGATCATTTCTAAAGTGTTGGCTAATAGGATAATCAAGATCCTCCCTTTGATTATTGCTCCTCAACAGTTTGGTTTTGTTCCGGGGAGACAAATCCTGGATTTTATTGTGACTATCCATTAAGTCATCCACTCTTTGGAAGAAGGCAAGAGAGAAGGCTTTCTCCTAAAGCTTGACCTGTCCAAGGCTTATGATCGGGTAGACTAGTCTTTTCTCTTTAAGGTCCTCAAAGCCTTTGGGTTTGATTCAAAGGTTTGCAAGCTTATCAACCAGCTGATCTTGACTTCCTCTTTGGTTGTTTTGGTTAATGGTTCTCCTTCTATGTTATTCAAATCCTCAAGGGGGTTAAGACAAGGTGACCCCTTTTCGCTCATTCTCTTCATCATTCTAGTTGAGTGCTTGGGAAGGATGATTTCTACCAACGGGATATCTTGGGCTTTGAAAGGTATTAGACCTTCTTCTAGGCCCATAATGTTCTCTCACCAGCAATTTGTGGATGGCACAATCTTGGGGGGGGGGAGGAGCCTCGGTTGGGGAAGCAAGGGTGGTCAAAAATATTTTGAGCTCATACACCAGGGGTTTGGGATAGCTTATCAATTAGAATAAGAGCTTTGTCTTCTTCATCAATACTCTGGTTGTGAGACAGAGGAAGATAGTTGATATTCTGGGATGTGGCATAGGTAGCCTTCCCTTCACCTATCTGGGTCTCCCTATGGACCTCAAACCCTTGATTCTTTTTGGACCAATCTTATTGATGGTTTAATAAGAAATTGGTTGGTTGGGAGGGTATAACCCTTAGCCAAGCTGGCAAAATTTAGTTGGTTAAACCCACCCTTCAGAATCATCCTACTTATGCGACGAGTCTATTTGGGATTCCCTATAAACATGTTGACTTATTGGAGAAGATCCAGAGGAATTTTCTCTAGTTTGGTTTGAAGGAACACGAGATTTCCTCTCATTGCTTGGGACAATGTGTGCCTCCCCAAACACTTAGGGGGCTTGGGAATCAGAAGACTAACACCTTTCAATAAAGCTCTTCAAGCCAAACAGATTTGGAGAATCTTTTCTAGCAAGGGGGATTGGCATGATATCATGGAAGATAAATACCTTGGGAGATCTTCCATTAGACAACTGCTCAATGAAGACACCAATCCTAAGCTCTCTTACATCTGGAATGGTATGCTCAAAGCTAGAGAAATGACCAAAAGCAAGGCGAAATGGAGAGTGAACAAGAGTATAGAGATAATGTTCTGGTAGGACAACTAGCTAATCCAGGGGCCTCTCCTCAATCTTCCTGCTTTTGACAGATGGGATAATACTTGCATTTAGAGGTTTCGCAGCAAAGTTAGTGACTACAGATTAGGCAAAGAATGGAGAGACCTTTCCTTAATCTCTGAGGAGCTCAAACCTTTGATGATTATCCTTCACATTGTGATTTTGAATGAGGATCAGGACCCATTAGTGTGGGAGAACACTTCTTCTTGCATTTACTCAATGGCCTTGGGGTACCAAGCTCAGTTGAAATAGGATTCCAAACCAATATGGGTTAAAGTTTGGTACCTTGGCCTTATTCCTAAAATCAATATTTCATTTTGGTTTTTTCTCCAGAATAGGGTCCTTACTATTGACAATCTCATCAAAAGGGGTCTTTACATTCCTAATAGATGCATCCTTTGTAAAAATCAGGCCAAGACTGGGGATCACTTGTTTATTCATTTCTCTTTCACAAGAGAGGTTTGGTCTTTTTTTAGCCATGTTTTTGGGTTGGACTAGTGTGCCCCTACTACAAAAACTGAATTCCTTAGGCAATGGGACAACTTGTGGAAGGGCTATGGTCCTTAAGCCATCAGCAAATGGGCTCTGCCTCACTTTGGTTGAGGAATATGGAAAGAATGCAATAATCAAATATTTAGGGAAGCTAGCCTCCCCGCCAAGATTGTGTCGAGTAAAATTCTTAATGCCCTTTTGGAAAACTACATTTTCTACAAAGGTCTAACCCGTTTGTAGGAGACACCAAGTGCAATAATGCCACATAGAAAAGAAAAAAAATGTCACTGGACACTGCCCCCTATGGGTTGGCACAAAGCGAATTTTGATGGGGCAGCTAAAGGAAACTCGAGGCAAGTAGGCAGTGGTGGAGTAATTTGTAATTGCTACAGTTATGACATAGTTGTGGTTACCTTCCCTCTGGGGCACTAAACCAACCACTTCGTTCAGGCGTGTGTTGCCCTTCAAACTACTATGCTAGCTAAGGATATCGGTGTTAAATGCCTTTGGCTTGAGGGGGACTCGAACAACATCATAAAATGCCTAAAAGGTGAGCATCCTCCGTCCTGGTCAATCAAGAATTTGGTGGAAGAAACCAAACAAATCCTATTCACTTTTGACAGGGTCCACATGTCACATGATTATAGAGAGGCAAAATTGATTGCTAACTGGATGGCCAATGAGGCGGTCAAAAGGGAAATGTCATACAGGGGTATTAATGGTGATGAGATTTTGACAGTAGCAAAAAGCATGCTAGAGATTAAGAGAATCCAAAGGAGGACAGGAAATATTAAGAGTAATAATGAAAGGTAATGTTGTTAGAATCACATTAATTTTATTGAGAGCTAAGCATGGGCCAAACACGAGTTATCTTAAATAGGAGGCTTTTTGGCATGCTTTATGTGTGATTGATAAGCTTAATTACTATTGCATTCCTAAGAACAAAGGCAACCTTTGTTTCGGTGAGTTTTATATGCAATTAGTTCTTCGTTATCAGAGGTTGCAAAAAATTTATACTCTAAGCAACAAGACGATGGGCAAAAGGCATCACAGAGAGTCACAGGATGAGGCAGCAAAATGGAAAAGGCAATTGAAGGTATGGGAGAAGTTGAGGGATAGTGGTATTTCCAATTTCTTTGAGAAATTGCATGGTTGGAACCCTAAGGTTATTGATCTTATGGTTATGTCCTGGAAAGATGGGAAAGTTAAAATTGACGGGGTTGATTTCTAGGTTAATGAAGGTGTCATAGCGGAGGTCATTGGTTCCCCTGCTAAGGGGATCAAATTCCTTAGGGACAAGAAAGTTTCCCTTAATGCAGTGAAATATTTTTCTAAAGATGCCAAGGAGATGAAAGATCTGGTGAAGACAGGAGCGTACCATGAACTAGATTCAATTAAAAACTCTGGAGGTTCGTCCTGAGGGTGATTATTTCTTACATTACACTGGATACAAGGTATGACAGAATCTATACCCATCATTTTGTCATCCTTAACCACTTCAGGTATGGCACGAAAATCTCCATACCTTACTACATCTTCTCCTTAGTTAATAAGAATATAATAGGTTACAAGAAGAAGTCATGTGTTAACCAGGATCTCCATGAGGGACTATTGTTACTAATCTATGAGCACTTCAAGGCTCAAAGCCGTGGTAGATCTATTGCCCACAAAGTGGAGTCCTCAGATAACACGAAAAGCTTGTATCTCCCTTCTGAGACTGAGGATAGTGCGGGGCTCCACTTGAACGATGATGAGGAGGTGGCCAAGATAATTAAGGATTTGGGCAAACACAAGAAGAAAAAGACTAGGAAAGGCTCGATGGGTAAAAGTTTCAAGTCTGAGGTTAATTCAGTTGAGGATTATAGTGAAGAGGATGAGGGGATGGATACGGAAGAGGAGACTATTGTGAAAGAGGAGGGTACTAGCAAGGTTCAAGCTCATAGGAAGGTGGAAAGCCAGACAAAGAGGAGAAGGGGAATTGAAAGTGAAGCTGATCAAGATTCTGGCAAGGGTCAGGAGACAACTCCCAGTGCCTAGGAGGTCAGGAATGAGGATTATGGCAAGGAGAAAACCACTGTATCTTTTGGCTCCAAGGGTAGGAAAATGGTCTGGAGGAACTTCAAGTCTCAAACCAGCGAAGATGGACATTGTTAGAGAGACTAAACAACCTAAGGTAGAGGGAGATGATGGTAAAATCCATTTGGAGGAACTGATTGATCCGACAATGGTGGTTCTCAGGGACAATGCTAGGGAGGTGGGGATGAATCTCCTCAAAAATGCCAACAACAACATGGTGGATAACTTTTGATCAATCAAATGGATTTTCCATGAAACTAAAGAGCTAAAGAATAAGGTTACGAGGTTGGAAGAGAAGGAAGGAGATGATGGGTCTAATAGAATTAGCATTCTAGAAACTAGGGTTACTGAGATGGATAAGAGATTGGACAGGATGGAGTGCACTCTTCATAGTTTGGTTAACCAGAGCCTTAATATTATCAAAGGATTAAATGACAGTATAAAAAAAATGCAAGAGATGATAAAGGTTGTTACAGACGGGAAAGTTGACATAGTAAATGAGGAAAACAGGGCTCCTAAACTGGATGCCAACCCCCTGGGTGATAGCCCAAGCTATAAAGCGAGCTCAAACAAGAGGAAGAGGGACAGGGAGGATACTCCCGATGAAAAACAGCTGATGACTAAAGCAACAGAGACCATGGAAAAGTTGGAGCTCAAGACAACTGAGCTAGTCAAAGATACAGTGCCCTGATTTGTTCTCTTGGCTTTTGTGATTTTTCCCCTTCTTTTTGTAGTTTAGTTGGATTTGCCTACTCTTTTAGAGGTTGTTTTGTCTTAGGACTAGTTTGCAGCCTTTCTTGGCTTCTTGTTTTTTGTTGTTATGCTTTATATTCTAAACTTTAATTCGGTATTATTTTGTTTACTGTGGGATTTTAGGCACCCATTAAAACCTATTTTACTTAATAAAAAACATGTAACTATTGCAACAATCTCTCAAGTGCTCCAACAATGCTAGGATACTCCCCCATAAGAATATCATCAGCATTCATGCTAACAATCTCCCCCTTTGGTATTGATGACAACATAGATGAAAAACATCTAAGTTCCATGAATACCAAATACAACTCCATTGTTGTTGCTTCTATCATCTTTTCAAATCCTCTTCATCAATCAAATCTTACAATCAATGCATCTCCCCATTAACATATCTCTTTCTCATCAAATATGTATGCATCATCTCCCCCGTACTCAAGACTTTATTCTCTCCCTCATTCACAAGAGATGTTTTTCATGTATTCTCTCCCCCATTGACGTCAATGATAAAGACAATGTTGATATACCAATTCCCAGAGTCCTTCATGACTCAGCTTAAACACAGATACTACCCCATAGAGGAAGCATCAAGAAGTCAGTCTAGATAATAAAGTAGTGCTCTATTATCACTAGAATGATGCAACTCTCTGCATCAATTACTCAAAAGTAGGCTAGGGCATAACCCCAAGATTACCTCTCAAATACTCAAATGTATCCTTAGGTAAATGGTTTGTAAATATATCTACAATCTGCTCTTTTGATTTACATACTCCAATATGATTTCCTTCTCTACAACTTTCTCTTTGAAAAGTGATACTTAATAGATATGTGTTTTGTCTTCGAGTGCAACACATGATTCTTTGACATACTCACTATACTTGTGTTATCACAATGAATGATAACAAGTTTTGAAAACTCTATCCCAAAATCCTTCAACATTTTTTTCATCCAAATTATCTGATTGTAATTGTTTGTTGCTGCAACATACTCTACTTTTGCAGTACTCTGTGAAATAAAATCCAGTTTCTTTCTTAGCTAAGAAACCAATCTTCCTCCAAGGAAAAATGTTCCACTGCTTGTACTCTTTATGTCATCCACGCTGCTTGCCCAATCCACATCAGTGTATGCACATAAAGTAAAGTCATTTAACCTATCATACCACAGTCTAAAATCAGGTTTATGCTTCAAATATCTGAAAATTCTTTATAGTACTGCACAATGTGATTCCTTAGGATCAACTTGAAATCTTGCTACTATACCAACTGCATTAGCTATATCAAGTCTTATGTGTGTGTCAAATATTGCAGACCTTCAATCATAGATCTATACTTATTTTGCTCAATTATAGGTGTCTCATTTTTGCTAGATAACTCATGACTAGTTACCATAGGTGTACCAACATGCTTACAACTCTCTAAACCAAATCTTCTAAACAAGTCTTTCAAATACTTAGTCTGAGAAATGAAAATACCTTCATCATTCTGCATAATTTGTAAACCCAAGAAATGTTTCATCTCACCAATCATGGTCATCTCAAATTATTTATTCATATTTGTTACAAATGCTTCACTTCCTTCATCATTACCTCCAAAGATTATGTCATCAACAAATACCACAATAATGAATAAACCATTATCATCTTTTCTCAAATACAAGTTACTATCTGCATTATGTTTAATAAATCCCAACTTTACAAGATGCTTGTCTAATCTTGCATACCAGGCTCTAGGTGCTTGTTTTAGTCCATACAATGTTTTCTTAAACTTACATACCATATCTCCTTCTGTCAAAGGAAAACTTTTAGGCTTCTCAATGTAGACTTCTTCTAACTCACTGTTCAAAAATGTTGACTTCACATCCATTCGATACACTTTGAATTTCTTATTAGCTACATAAGCCAAAAGCATTCATACTGCTCCAATTATGGCAATAGGTGCAAATGTCTCCTCATAATCTATACCTTCTTGCTGTGAATATCCTTTGCATACCAGTCTTGCTTTGTTTCTCACAACTTCACCTTGTTCATTCATCTTATTCCTGAAAACCCATTTAGTTCCAATGATATTCTTGTCTTTAGGACTTGGAACCAATTCCCAAGTGTTATTCTTCTCAATCTGCTCTAATTCTTCCTTCACCGCTTGAGTCCAATGATAATCCTTGCAAGTTTCATTAGTACTTTTAGGTTCAACTTGAGAAATCAAATACAACTCTTCATGTACCTTGTTTATTGTCATAATTCCTTTTCTTTGCTTCCAATAATTTGTTCAACCAGGTGATTCTTTGTCAAATTCTTGTTTAGTGTTACTGTTTCAACTCTTGCTTATGCTCTAGGTTCAGAGCTTGGCTCCTCTCTCTATTCCACAACTTGAATCTCATTCTACAATTGTCAAATTTATAAAATAATTCAACATTTTCTTGGTTAATCTTACAATTAACTTCTTCATAAGAATCGTAATCAAGTATTCTTTCTTAAACTCCAAACATCTCATCCACCTTAACATTTGCACTCTCAAAAATAGTCTTAGTCCTCTAATTAAAACATCTATAAACTTTGTTTTTCAATGAATAACCAAGGAGTATACCTTCATTGCTTCTTGAATCATACTTACCAATATCATCATCTCTCTTAATGTAACACTTGCTTCCCAAAATTCTAAAATACTTCACTGATGTTGATGTCCAAACAATAACTCATAAGGAGTCTTGTTTGTATCTTTTCTTATCTATATTATGTTCATTGTATATACTATTATATTTACTGCTTCTCTCCATAATGTCTTTGATACATCATTTTCAAACATCATAGCTCTTGTTGCTTTTGTTACAAACATCTTTCTTCTCTCGGCTATACCATTTTGCTTAGGTGTTTTAGGGGTTGTAAGCTATCCAACACTCAAAAGATTATGTTTCAATTCATCCACAAAGTAAACATGACTAGTGTTAGTCTTTCAATCAAGAGTAATGGATCATATTCCCTTTATGTGACAGGCTACACTGTTTCCAACTCTAACAATTCCTCCATCATAACTATTGACCTCAACAAATTTATTCATATCACCAGTTATGTGATGTGAACAACCACCATCTATGATCCAATCAACTTTCTTCTCAACTTGTGACACTAAGGCTATTTCTTCTCTAACTTCTTTTTTAGGACTTTCTTCTTTTATAACAACAAATCCTAACTCATCATTACTTTCACTCGTAACTCTTTCATCTAGTTCATCATCATTTGCATACAAACATTCTCTAGGCTTTCTAGACTTGAAATTCTTTTTGTACTTCTTTACTCTTTTAGGACATTTAGAAGCATAATGACAAAATTCATCATAAGTCCAACATTTAAAGATTTTCCTACCATCTAGTTCTCTTCTCACAAACGGGGCAATTTATTCTCCAATCTTTCCGTCTTCTTCAAATCTTGATCTACTGCTACTAGCATAATCTCCACTTGTGCTTGCACTCCTAGGTAGGGTAGGTCGAACACTCAGTGCACTAAAGGCAATCTCCACTCTAGGAAAATCTCCAGACCATCCCAAACTTATTTCTTTTACTTCCAATCTTCCAAGAAGAGTCTCTCTAGTGAACTTCTTAGTACAAGGTATCACTTGCTCAATCATTCATGTTGTCTGCTTGAATTGTGTCAAAGTCTTCAAGATTTTCCATATGATCTCAACTTCTTCTTTACTTCCTTTACAAGCCTTGATTCCTGCAACAATTTCTAAGATCCTGCTGATATAACTTCTTGCAAATTGATCTTCCATCATTTTAGCTTCTTGAAATAGACATATCCAATTTTGTATTCTAATCCTTTTAGCATGTTTATCACCTTCAAAAGTACATTTCAAAGCTTTCCAAATTTGACAAGATAACATCAAAGATTTTACCTAATTGTACTTATTTTCAAAAAGAGCTAACGAAAGTGCTTCTATGGAAAGTATGTTGCACATGAACAAATCTCTTTCAACTTCACTACATTCTTCGAGCTTGTTTTCTTCAACTACGATCTTCTCATTCTTAGTGATCATCCAATATCCTAGACTCGTGCATAACAAATGTGTATTCATTTTCTCTTTCCAGTTGTGATGGTTAACTCCATCAAACCTAGGAGATTCTTTTCTGAAATGACCCACCATCGATCTCCTTAAGTTGTTAAGCTTTTCCTTCAAGGACCTGATGCTCTGATACCAATTGTTAGAAAGTAAAGTTCACCAAAATGACTGAGAGGGGGAGTGAATCAGCTATCTAATCAAAACAACTTTTATTAACCTTATTAATTCTCAAACATGTGATCAATATAAACAACAACCATAAGAAGATAACCATACACAATAACACTAGATATGTTGACTAGGGAAACCCTTGATTAGATGGAAAACCCCTATGGGGATGGTACCTACAAAATGATGTACTAATATATAAGTTCCTTGTAAGATGATGGACCTAGTTAGAAGTCAATGAGTTACATTTAGTACATATCAGTCCCTATTATGAGACTTTGAATCCCTGAGAGGTGATTCCAACCCTGTTAGGAGTTGTAGAAGGTTGAAGGACCCACTGTCGAACTGATCTTTGTATTATCCCTTGCAGAATAATACCAAATACAATTGATTTCAACAACTTATACTCTTTCTATGTCCTCTTATTGTCTCTTTTGCACCAAATATTTCTTAGATCTCAATACCAAATCCGCTTACTCGCATCACATAACAAATCCCTTAGATTGCTTACTCGAATTGTACTTCGCATATCATTACACAAAATCACATCTTACATTCTAGGAAACAAAAATTTGAGAAATGTCTCTCGCTCGCATTCATTCCCGTGTTCTTGCCTGCGTTCTTGTTCTCGCCCATGGGCTTTTTCAACCTGGATTATCTCTCTCCTCTCCTGTGGCTATTGCACCGGTTGTGGTGGTTGCGGAGGGGGTTTCTGCTTCGGAGGGCTTTGTTGGGTCTTTGGTTGCTTCTCCTATGGTGAAGGTTGGTGCTAGGTTCGTCTCTACAGACTCTGTTGTGTCTGGGGCCAAGGGGCCAAGGTCTACTGGTTCGGCCTCTTATGCAAATGTTGCTGCTTTTGAGGCAGACCTTCATCGATATGTCCCTTCCATTGGTCACTTTTCAGGTTCCTCAAAGCTTCGGGAGGCTACTCCTGTGAATGTGATCAAACCCTTATGGGTTTTGTTACATTTTGATATAGTTGATGAGATCTTCAAAATTGTAGAGGCTTTTTCCTCTCATGTTGCTATTTTCATATTTAGAGGCTTTTGGCCCTCTCTTCGTACCCTTCATGATTGGATTGTCGATTTCTAGATGTACATTTTATCTACAGATATTTAGATTTTTCCTGTTGCTAAGGGTTTTTTTATTGTCAACGTTGATAATGCTAAAGATAGGAGGACTATCTTGTGCGATTACAGCTTCTCTTGGTAGGATTGTTTCCCCTTGATGGCCAAACCTTGGCATAAGGATTTTGACCCACTTACAGAATCTTTCTTGAAGATCTATGTTTGGGTTAGGCTTCCAAATCTCCCCATGCATCTCTAGTTGGACTTTGTTTTGGAGACTATTGGGGCGGCTCTTGGGGACTTTCAGATTGTGGATACGACGACTTCTGATGTTCTTCATTCAACGTTTTCTCGCATCCTGGTTGAGATGGATGTCTCTAAGGGTCTCCCTGAGCAAATTTGTCTGGGTTCTCCGTGGGGTACCCGGACTCACTTTGGATTATGAAGGTCTTCCCTTCCGATACAGGAAATGTCACATGACTAGCCATGTGGCGGCTCGTTGTTCTTTTGACAAAGCTAGATCAAAGTGTAAGCCTTCCTTGTGGGTGGGTGTCTTTGATAAGCATTACACAGTTACAAAATCTTCATTTGACCTGGAGCAAGTTGATACAAGGTCTCTTGCTTCTGATGGTGTTGGGGACACTACTCCTAATGCTTTGGTTCAACCTTTTTTGGAGGAGGCTCTTGCTTCCTAGACTATTGGGTATTGATGTCCCGATTGCTGAACCTTTTTTGGTTGTTGTTTCTGGACCTGCTATTGTCTCTAGACCTGCTGCTTAGAATGTTTTGGATTTGGGTCTGCCCATTTTGGCCTCTCCTAGGGAGAGTGTTTTGTTGGATGTTTCTTCTTCTCCTGTCTGCCATGTGGTTTCCTCTGTTTCTTCTGGGGATTGGCAGAATGATGCGACTAAGCTTGAGGATGGATGTACAACGGTAAAAGGAAAGAAATCTAAGTTCCCCATCCCTCCCCTAGATAAGAATTTGTGATCTCACAAGGGAGGTTCTAAATCTAAACCTAAATCTTAAGTTCCCTTTTTGTGGTTGTCCAGTGTAGTGGGAGTTAGTCGGTTGCTCCCTATCTTTGTTTGGTGACTCACATTGTTGTATTTGGGCTTTATATTGTAATATCTTTAGATTTATTGTACAAGATTTCGGGACCTCTCAAAACCTGTTTTTACTTAATCAAAACAAACCTTCTTTTATACCAAGTATTAGATTACATTATTGAGTCGACCTTAAGCCTCTCTCAAGTTATAATTACATTATAGAACCTCATTAATACATGTTACATCACATTTCCATAATTATCAAAATTGTTGGCTCACAATCTTCTCAATCTCTTCACATGTGCAACATCTGACTTAACATGATCAACCACGCCATCTTCAACATGTCTTCTACCTCTGTCTAACTGCACTTATCCATATTCTATCTTTGTTAGGAGATATAATCCAAACATCACAAATTGCTTCTTAAGAACTCAGTGATAACACAGTCTTCAATAAATCACGAATAATTGTATGTGTTCTTTTCCAAATCATCATAACACTTTGTAAAACACGTCCTCAACTCGCATAACCTCATATGCTACCTTCTACCTACGTAGCCTCAATCTCTGTCTACTACTCTACCAGTCTTCTCAGGATCACTAGTATGTTGACGTCAATGACAAACAAAGTCATGAATGCAACATGTAACCACTGTAACAATCTCTCAAGTGCTCTAGCAGTGCTAGGATACTCCCCCATACGAATATAATCAGCATTCATGCTAACAATATATTCTAAGACAAAAACTAAGCATTAGTCTCAACTCTTGACCTCCATAATTGTGAGTTTGAACTCCTTGCCCTCGTCTCTTTAAACTTGTAGCCCAATTCAATATTTAAGTTTGCAATTTGACTTCATGGCAGGTAGTAGTTTCAAATAATTTTTCTTTGCTGGGAAAAAAAGTACCAAGCCAAACCCAATCCTTGAAGACAATGCATTCCAAAGTACATAATTTCATGAAAAGATTTCGAGAAACAAAAGACATAAAAAAAGTAAAGAATCTTTTTGAATTCCATCTTATGCCAAAATAATATTTAATACTCATCTAGTCAGCCCAATCCAAGCAATTGAAGTCTCGAATATCACTAAATTATTGCGCTCCTTTCATGAAATAAAGAACATGTTTTGTCATGTCCCCTCTTTAGCTCTGTATAGCAGTGACATGAGAGTTAGTCTATTATGGAGTCTCGTAGGCTAGCAGTGGCGATCAGGGACTCAGTCAAGGTTTTTAGTGTCTGGATTTGGTATTTCAGGTAGTAGTAGATCAGTTGAGAGCAATTCCTTGATTTTTGGAGGAGATTCCTACCTTTTAGGAGGTTGTGACATTTTCCAAAGTTGAGGTTTTATGAGATTACCCTTGATCTCAATTTCATGAGATTTGGGTGTGTTCCCTAATTTTTAGGAGTATCCCTAGATTTGAGGGTGAGACTGCTAGTTGGCCCAGGTTGTCCAGTATCAGTCACAAGTGGGTAACAAACTCGTATTCATGTTTTGGAGGTGTTTGGGTTGTTCCTTGGGTACTTGGAAAATATTTTAATATATTTAAATATTCTCCTAAGTTAGCATTTTAATAATTTAAATAATGGCTAAGTTTGTCGGAACTTATTTGATGCTTGGACCTATTTGTCATTAATAAAGTAATGTTTTCTCTCTATTTGGACGTCTTTATTTGAGAAATAATGTTATATTATAAAGTTCAAATGAAATCCACTTTAGGGTTCTTTTAGGGTTTGATTTGTCTTGCAGAGGGGATATAAGGAGATGGTAACCTTAAAGTGAGTATCTTTTATCATTTTGTCAACCTATTTTGGATGTCATTGATCTAAAAGAGCATTCCTCACCTAGGGCGCAAACCCTAGTGTTGAGAGTAGATTTGTTGGGATGTAGCCCTCAACAAGATCAGATTCGAAGGTTCTTATGCATATAGTTTGATCAAGGTAGGGGATCGATTTCTAGTATTGCAGGCAGTGGATTTTTAGGGAAGCCAACCACTTTGGTTCAACCTAGCGTTCTTTATAGCAGCTCACCTAGATCCCATTTTCAGCTGGCATCAACTTTGTTTGAAGCACATCTATATTGGTATGATTCTAAAACAAATCAGATTCTGTTGGTATCATTTTAGAATCATTTCGATATTAGTATGTATTGTTGCATATGATTTCTATCACTTCTACTTTATCAGTTACTGTTATTTATTCATTGTAGTTCCTATATTCTAAAAAATACAAAAAGAAACAACATTCTTCTACAACTTTTGTCTAGCTCTATAAGATCAATGAAAAATCTACAGGAAAATATAATTTATATAATTAAACATTATAGTAGCAACAAGCAAATATCCATTTGGAATATTTCGGTGGTGTCAGAGCTAGATCTTGCCAGCCTATGGATTTGATTACAAATATATGCATCCAAGGGCTGAGATAAACAAATTTTACACACGTAGGAGAGCTCAACTTGAGCAAGGTTTTCGAATTGAACAGGGAAATATTATGGCAGATGAACAAAGAGGAAACAATAGAACACCACTGATGAGGATGAAAGAGAATTAATGAGGACTCTCATCAATACTTAGCCTATAATAGTAAAGATGCTTGAGAGGTTATAGGGAAATTTGGAGCGGATGGAGTTGAATAGGCGAAGAGATAGGCAGGGATGCAGCAGATTTGTGTCAGTTGTTGGAAGTCATAGATCCCATGTGTCGGTTGGGAGCTCCCTTCATTCCCAAAGACAGGAATGACCTCATACACCTGCTACGGATAGACCCTTGCTTCCACAATTTTTACTTGGTGAGCGGCCAGCACAAGTTGATCCACTCGAGATGGGATTCTAGGAATCCGTCATAGCAGCCACAGTTGAGTGGAGAGCTCTACCCCCAGAAGTTAGGGATGTTTTCCTTCTTCCCCAGTATTGTTCACATCGCAGGGATACTACCAAGTTCAAAGGAGACAGAGGCAATAGGCCATAGTAAAACAATGATCTTAGTAGAGCTACTAGGAAGATTTCATTGGCTACTTATGATGGCACTAGTGATTCAAGTGCATGAGCTTGGGTACACAAGTTGGACATTTATTTATCGTTACAACTCATGCTTGAGAGAGAGGTTATACAGTTTGTCATATTGCCTTTAGATGGGGTTGCCTATGACTGGTGGCACCATGGTTTGGCTACCCAGGATCACGCCTTGATTCATTCCTATGTTGAGTTCACTGAGTGGCTAATTACCCAGTTTGACCGGAAGGACATCGAACTCTACTATAGGGAGTTGGCGCATCTTAGACAAACTGGACATGCAGAGGCATATGTTAATGAGTTCCAACACATTTCTGTTATGGTACCTGATATGCCCCAGAAGCGTAGTGTGATGCTATTCATTGAGGGATTGCAGGATAGGCTTAAGGGATTGGTTTGCGCTTTCCAAGCGGCCACTCTTAAGGATGTTATTGATGTGACATTGAGGCTGGACAACACTCCTACTTATCCATCAAATAAAAGGCCATTCAGAGATTCACGGTCTCCACAGAAGGCCAACACTTCACAGCTAAGGGATGGTCAATCAACTTGACCTCCTAGGATGGACCCAGAGACACGAAATGATTTGAGGAAGAAACTATGCTTCTCATGCAAAGAACCTTGGGAGCCCGGGCACCATTGTATGGGGCAAGACAAGGTTCATTTGATTGAGGTGACATCTGAGTATGGTGATGAGGAGATACCTGACACTGACACTGAGGACAGTCCCGAGGAGACTCATCAAGAGCAATCACAGTTGGAGTTGGACATGTCGGAGTCATTGGCAGTAGCCAAAGTGACTATGGATACCTTATCTGGTTATCCCAGATTCCACGCCTTTCGGTTGAAAGGTACATTACAGGGCCAACGAATCATGAGCTTGGTCGATGCAAGAGCTACACATAAATTTATTGATCAAAAATTGGTTGAGAAATGTATGTTGCAATCTAAGATATTTGAGGGTTTTGGAGTAAAGGTTGCAAATGGTGCAGTTTTGGGTTGCACTAGGAGGATCTCACAACTTAGTATTCAAATGGGGATTTTACTTTGACAGATGACTTCTATATTCTACCCTTGGAGGATTATGATGTTATTTTAGGTATGCAATGGCTACAGGGTATCGGAAGGTATATTATTGATCACCACCGCATTCAGTTAGAGTTTTTATCTAGTAAGAAGAAGGTGATCTTAAGAGTAGCTTTAGACGGTGGACCTAAGTAGGTCACTTCTCGCAGAATGGACTCTATTATTAGACATGATGATATAATTTGGGCTACACGTTGTTTTGTGAAGTCCAAATTACCTACTCCTCAGGATGGCAGAACATTCCATGTTGATATTCAGTTAATAATGGACCGACATGGTAGAGTTTTTCATGAAATACCTCCTGGTGTACCTTCGGATAGAGGGTTTGAGCATGGGATAGAAATGAAGGATGGAGCTAAACTAGTGATCACCACCCCATATCGTCATCCTAGGGCATACAAGGATGAGATTAAGAAGACTGCTCATGAGTTGCTGGACATGGGCTTCATATGCCCTAGCTTTAGCCCCTTTGCTTCTTCTATGGTACTTGTCAAGAAGAAGGATGGGACCTTGCAGATGTGTATAGATTACAGAGCACTGAACAAAAAGACAATCAAGAACAGATATCTAATCCCACGCACTGATGAGTTGTTAGATGAGCTTCATGGGGCTATCTATTTCTCTAAGATTGATCTTCATTCAAGTTATCATTAGATTCGTGTACAATCAGAGGATGTACACAAAGACTGTTTTTCACTGCCACTACGGACATTATGAGTTCTTGGTGATGCCTTTTGGCCTTACCAATGCACCGGCCACCTTCCAATCATGCATGAACCACATCTTCAACAAGCAGTTAAGGAAATCAATGTTGGTATTCTTTGATGATATCTTGATTTATAGCCGTACTTGGGAGGACCATCTCAGACATGTGGAGGAGGTACTTAGCATCATGGAGAGTCAGTCTCTATTTGCTAAGTTATCCAAATGTGAGTTTGGACTTAGCGAGGTTTTATATTTGGGACATGTGATCAGTGTTGATGAAGTGAAGGTGCATGAGGAGAAAATTCAAGCGATTCATGATTGGCCCTGCCCTCATAACATTACTGAGTTGTGTGGATTCCTTGGTCTGTGTGCTTATTATAGGAGATTTGTGAGGGGTTTCTCTTAGTTGGCAGCACCACTAACGGACCTCACAAAGAAAGGAGCTTTCAGATGGACAGAATAGGTACAGGGGGTCTTTGACAAACTCAAGGAGGTTATGAGTACTTGTCCAATTTTGGCACTTCCCAATTTCTCACAGCCATTTGTGCTGGGGTGTGATGCTTCAGGCATGGGCATAGGAGCAGTTTTAATGCAGAACAGGCACCCCATTGCCTCTGAGAGTAGAAAGTTGTGGGACAATGAGAGGCTATATTCCACATATGACAAGAAAATGTTGGCTATCATGCATGCATTAGCCAAGTTCAAACACTATATTGTTGGCAATAAATTTGTGGTAAGAATGGACCACAACAGTTTGAAATACGTCCTTGATCAAACAAAACTCAATGATAGACAACAAAAATGGGTGAGCAAGATCCAGGCTTATGACTTTGACATTGAGTTCATCAAGGGAAAAAACAATACCGTTGCTGATGCACTTTCTAGGAAACCCGCAGATGCCAACCTATGTTCATTGAGTGAAATTTCAATAGATTGGAAGGCTCAACTTTTAGTTGAGTACTCCAAAGATCAACATGCATGTGAGGTCATGGATGGATTATTTTCAAATGATAGGTACAGTGTAGTAGATGATGTCATCTATTACAAAGGCAAAGTCTTCCTTGTTCCTGGTTCTCAATTGAAGGAACAAATTCTACAGGCCTACCATAATACTCCTTCAACAGGGCACCTAGGGTATAGTAAGACTTACATGGCAGTTTGGGAGAGATTCTCTTGGAAGGGTCTCAAGGATGACATTCTACGTCATCTTCGAGAGTGTATGACCTGCTAGGAGAATAAGTCTGAGCATACTCACCCTGCTAGTTTATTGCAGCCCTTACACATATTGGAACAAAAAGGGACATGAATCTCCATGGATTTCATTACAGGTCTCCCTCGAGTACAAGGGAAAGATTGCATATACGTGGTAGTTGATAGGTTGACTAAATACGCCCACTTCTTTCCTAGTGTAGTTGACTTCACAGTATCTCAGGTAGCAGAGTTATTTTTCAAAGAGGTGTTTAGGCTACATGGTCTTCCCAAGACCATAGTGAGTGATAGGGATAGCAAGTTCACGAGTTCTTTTTGACCAGAACTTTTCAGACTCACAGGTACAGAATTGACACCTAGTACCAGCTACCACCCAGAAACAGATGGGCAGACCGAGATTGTTAATAAATGGGTTGAAGGGTATTTAGGCAATTATGTGTCAGGGCAGCAAAGGACATGGGTGTGTTGGTTGTACTTGGGCGAGTATTGTTATCATACTACGTACCATATTTCGATTGCTATGACTCCATTTAGAGCCCTATACAGTTATGATGCTCTATCTTTTGTTGATTTGGCGGTTAGTGACAACAGTGCTCCTTTGGCACAAGATTGGGGGCAAGAGAACCAAGGCATCATGAGATCTCTTAGAGAGAATCTTCAACAGGCACAAAATCAGCAAAAGGTCTACATTGATCGACATAGGATTGAAAGGACATTTGAGGTGGGGGATATGGTTTACCTACGACTGCAGCCTTATCGACAGAGCACCCTTAAAGGGGGTGGAGCTGAGAAGCTCAAGCCTCATTTTTATGGACCGTACATGATTATCAGGTGTGTTGGAGAGGTTGCATATGAGATTGAGTACCATCTGGCAGTAGGATTCATAATGTGTTCCATGTATCATGTCTGAAAAAGGCACTAGGACAACATATTATACCATCTCTAGTTCTACCTCCATTGGATGAGGAAGGTAAGCCGACATTAGTTCTTGAGGAAATTTTGGAAGAGAGGGAACGCCAGTTGAGAAGCGGGGTGATTTTGTTGGAGAGGTCTCCCTATAGAGGACACCACTTGGTAGGGCGAGACTATTTTACAGCATCCAACTTTGCAATTGCTTGTGGGCAAGCATCTCTGAGAGGGGAGGAGTGTCATGTCCCCTCTTTAGCTCTGTATAGCAGTGACATGAGAGTTAGCCTATATTATAGAGTCTTGTAGGCTAGCGGTGGTGATCAAGGACTCAGTCAGGGTTTTCAGTGTCTGGATTTGGTATTTCAGGCAGTACTAGATCAATTGAGAGTAGTTCCTTGATTTTAGGAGGCAATTCCTCGATTTTAGGAGGAGATTCCTACCTTTTAGGAGGTTGTGACATTTTCCCGAGTTGAGGTTTTATGAGATTAGCCTTGACCTCAATTTCATGATATTTGGGTGTGTTCCCTATTTTTTAGGAGTATCCATAGATTTGAGAGTGAGATTGTTGGCCCAGGTTGTCTGCTATCAGTTACAGGCAGGTGACAAACTCAATTTCATGTCTTGGAGGTGTTTGGGTTGTTCCTTGGCTACTTGGGAAATATTTTAATATATTTAAATATTCACCCAAGTTTGCATTTTAATAATTTAAATAAGGCTAAGTGTTTAGCCATTTTGGAGTAATAAGGAGTTTTTCGGTTCCATTTGCATCGATTTGCCTATGTGTGATAGCTTTTTGGAAAGAGCTCAATCTCTACTATTTGATTATCACTTGTTAGAACTTATTTGATACTTGGAGCTCTTTGTCATTAATAAAGTAATGATTTCTCTCTATTTGGATGTCTTTATTTGGGAAATAATGTTATATTATAAAGTTCAAATGAAATCCACTTTAGGTTTCTTTTAGGGTTCAATTGGCCTTACCGGGGGGATATAAGGAGATGGTAACCTAAAAGTGAGTATCTTTTATCATATTGTCAACCTATTTTGGATGCCATTGCTCTAGAAGAGCATTCCTCACCTAAGACGCAAACCCTAGTGTTGAGAGCAGATTTGTTGGGACATAGCCCTCAACAAGATCAGATTTGAAGGTTCTTATGCATATAGTTTGATCAAGGCAGGGGATCGATTTCTAGTATTGCAGTCACACTTTGTAGGCAATGGATTTTTAGGGAAGGCAGCCACTTTGGTTCAGCCTGGCATTCTTTATAGCAGCTCACTTGGATCCCATTTTCAGCTGGCATCAACCTTGTTTGAAGCACATCTGTATTGGTATGTTTCTCAAATAAATCAGATTATGTTGGATTAATATGTATTATTGCATATGATTTCTATCACTTCTATTTTATCAATTACTGTTATTTATTCATTGTAATTCCTATATTCTAAAAAATACAAAAAGAAACAACATTCCTCTGCAACTTCTGTCTAGCTCCATAAGATCAAAGAAAAATCTACAAGAAAATATAATTTATATAATTAAACATAATAGCAACAACAGAGCAATAATCCATTTGGGATATTTCATGTTTAGAAAAACTAATTTAAAAGGTTGTCAATGGTATTGAACTTGTGTGTTCCACCAATTAGAGGAATCAATGAAACTAAAACTATCTTGGAAAGATTCCATATATGTTAAAAAATCACAAACTAGTTGCCAAGCCTTCCAATGGATTATGAAGGGGATGAAGCCCTCATCTAAGAGAAAGGAGCCATCAAAACTTTATCAATCCATCCAACCTCATAACATTTATTATTAGACATAGCAATCACAATATGGTGGTGGAGAGTTATTTTCCAAGGTTCTTCCCTAGTCATGGCTCTACTTATCCACTTAGTAAATAAACAAGCACCTTAAGTCTTAGGACCTAAAAAACCAAACACAATCTATCTTTAAGTTGTATGTAATGGAGTCAAGAAGAGGCTTTGAAACTTGACTTTCCATCTTAATTAGACCAAAAAAATTGATGGATTGTTTTATTTAAATCAGCATAGACTTTTTTAGAGGGCATCCAACAAGAGGAATAGTACATGTGAGAAGTCATTAAGATAGAATTAACCACCTAAATTTTCCCAACATGAGATAAGAATTTGTTCCCCCAATCGATGATTTTAGTTATCAATTAACTAAGAAGCAATTCCACATCTCGAAAAGAGCGACCCCAAATCAAATGGAGAGACCAAATATCTAGTCATTTGACCATGATTAATTTGTTTCCATTTTTAGGAATCCAGTGAGGAGCTAGATTGAGATTAATCATAAGAGATTCAATCTTCTAATGGAATGATTTTCATCTTGAAACCAAGAAGTAAAAATTTAGAACATTCAAATCATTATTAATCTTTGTTTCAAAATTTTGGATGAAAAGTTGTCATTAACATTATTAGTAATTTGAGTACCTTTGATGAATTTCAGTTGATAAAACTTCTTAAGGAATTGCCCCAAGACATCAACAAATAATGCATAAAGAAAAGGAGTTAGTAGGCAATCATGTTCAATCCAAAGCTCAAGGGGTAAAGCACCATTTAAAGAATTGTTAATATCTAACTAAGCATTAGCATCCTGGAATAACATTTGAACATGTGAACAAGTCTAGGGACCAAAATACGACTATTGCAACAATTTGATGTTAAATCTCCACCTCTTTCTATCATAGACCTTATAAAATTTGAGCTTTACAAGTTAAGCATTCTAACCTATTTGTTGAGCCTATTCACAAAATTCCTTGCAAGAATCAAGTTATTAAGAATTAATCATCCACCAAGACACCTAGTATGTTTAAGTCTAACAATCCCTTTGACTATCAGTTTGATTGTTGAAGATAAAGCATTGGCAAATATTTTATAAGAAGTATTCAATAAAATGATTGGACGTCGTCCAAAGATAGAATCCTCATACTTGCCTTTAGGAAGGAGTCTAATTAAGACTTTGTTGATTTTTGGACCAATCAAACTTTTCTCAAATCTTTTGGATAAACAAGGTAGAAGTCCTCCTTAATATGTCACCACCTTAATTGATAAAACTCAACAAAAAGCTCATCCATCCTTTGACTTTTGTTAGGGTCCATTGAAAATACAACATTTTCTACATTCTCAATAAAAAGGTTCCAATTGAGAAATTTGTTGTATTCAACATCCAACTTTCTACAAATCACACACTTGACAATGTCCTCCAAGTTCAATTAAACATCTTGCCAATAGGAATTCTCCGTAAAACAATTTTTGTAAAAGTTATTAAACATATCTTTCATGTCATTTAGATTTGTAAAATCTTGTCCAAAATCATATTGTATTAGTTTCAATAAACAAATCTTATGTTTATAATTTAGGTGATCAAAAAACTAGTTAGCACCTCTATTACCTTCAATAACACAATGCAATCTAGCTCTAATTTTTTCCCCTTGTCCTATATGCATTTCAAAATTGTGAAGTTGAGATTCAATAACAACTATAGAGGTTTGAATGGACAATCGCTAAGGTTAGACATAAGCAGAATCCTTCTAAATTTCAACTTTCATTTGGGATATTTCACTTTACGTCTTCGTTGCCAAGGCAATCTCCTACCAAAGGAGTACAAAAATAAAGCACTTTGAGAAATATCAACTTGCCACCAATCTATGTAAGACTCTCCTTTTGGTTTTGGAATGGAATTTGGAATACCAACCAAAGCATACCACAAAAACAAAGCACATTGAGAAATATCAGCTTGTCACCAATCTATGTAAGACTGTCCTTTTGGTTTTGGAATGGAATTTTAAATACCAACCAAAGCAGACACATTTGAATGAATCTTCAAATGGAAAGTGCTAAGCTCAAAAGGGAAACATGTAATCCAATTTGTTAGCTTCCTCTTTCAAAAGACAAAGGATAAGAAAATTATTAGAAAGAAGGGCAGAATAGTCAACTTTCACCCAACATCAATTGGAAACATGGGGTGGTTGCCAATTAGGAGAGATGTGAAACCTATCAAGCCCACTAAATTATTTCCTATCACTCTCAATTTGCAATTAGACCAGGTAAACAAGTTTTCGTTACAACTATAAACCTTTTATGAATAGGATCTATAACTCTCAAGGAGTTCCAATGGTGCAACCACTTATCAAATTCTTCATTGCTCATCTTGACAAAACCAAACCAGCTTTGATCAATGCAATTCCACCATGTTGAAGTCTCCTCCAACAATCAACATAGGGCAAATTAAATCATTCATTCCCATCATTCACATCTCTCCTTGTTAATGTTCAAAGCGTAAACAAAATGGAAACCAATAGGTTTTTCATTGATGAATGACAAACCCCATACACAACAATGCAAAGAGCCCTATCTTTTGTCAATGGGAAGCCTACTTTCCCAAGGAACTAAACCAATAATAGGCCCTACTCTTCCTTCTCTGAGTTGCATGAAGAAAAAAAACATTTTTCTAGACATTAAATAGAGAAGAAAGAAGTCAAGAACCATTCAACTTGACTTCTTGTAAGAATACAATATCAAGTTTGCATTTGGCAACAGCCTCTTTGACCTCATATTTGTGATCAGGGAGAGAGATATCTCCCACATTCCATGAAATAATTTTATGCTTCATTATTAGGCATACTAGGGAAATCCCCATTTTGTAGTTGAACATCAAAACAATTGATAAAGTTAATATCTTGTTCTAGAGAATTAGGCTCCTTCGTTGCAGGTGGAGACATTGATCTTTGTCTCAAGGAAATTTACGAGGAACTTTGATTAGCAGATGGAGAAGGAGACCTATGTCTCATTTGAGATGTTTGAGACTCAGAATAATGGTTTCTTGCAGCAGAAGTAGAGGAAGGTAGGTTCTTTTGAACACCGATTTGACCGCTATGGGAGTCGAAGGATTTTGCAGGTTCTTTCTCTTTCTTGGCCATTCTCCAACCATTAGTCATAATGGCATCCCTCTATCATAAAGTTTTTTCAATATGCAAACTCTCATCTCCAGAAGCTTGTTGTACCTGAGGCTCTATATGCATTAAAAAAAGGCATAAGAATTGTTTTTACAACTGTCATACTAGTGGCAGCAACCATTGTGGCCTGAGAAAATTTATTCCTCCTTACATGACAATCTCCAATAAGGTATTGATACAAAAAAAACATGCATTTGGCTTCTTCAAGTACACAAGAGGCCATAAAAAATTAAAGCCTGGCCCTATCAGTTTAATCTCTTCATCTAGCTAATTAGTTGAGCCCACTTCCACACATGCTCTAGGGTCAACTCTCATATTTATCTGCATTATTCTTGCACCATAAAACTCTTCCAAGTAAGAAACTATTTCTCTTAAGAAAGGACAAAAAGAAAGATTTTAAAAAGTGACTTGATCCACAGAGGGCATTTGGATCTGGGGGGCCTTCAGGGTCAAACTCTAAAGTCCATGCCTGTAGATAATACATCTACCCACAAATAACCCAAGTACCATATTGTAGAACAGCCTGAACATGGTCTGTGGATCTAAATGTACAAGCCACGTTACCTTTTCCTAGCCTCCTCAAGATTTCTATCTTCCAGCCCCTGTTTTCTCAAATTAGTTTTTGTCCATTAATAAAATTCAATTTCAATTGGAATCTGCCTAATAAAAAAGAGAATCATAGATCTATGTTGATACTCAGCTACATAATCAACCACATCATCAGGATGTGTAAATTCTAAAACTTTACCTGGATGCTTGCTCATGTTCTCCATCTCTTCACTGGCATTGTCTTCCCTCTGGGTAGATCCATCCAACTTTCCAGCATTAGTTTAAACAGAACCCATGCCATTAACCAACACTTCATTCATAATTTCAGTTCCTACACCAACAGGGGCATCGTGAGAATCTATAAATAATAACTCTCAATGTGTAAATTTTTCAAATGTGTACCTATATACCAATTAGAACATTGATCCATTTGTGATTTTGTTACTTCTTCATGTATAAAATTTTAATAGTTTGTTTCTAATCAAAATTGAAATCAAATTAACCAAAAACTGTTTGTGGATTCACATATCTATTAGCTATCTCACTAAGCAAAGGACATTAAACATTATTAGAAACAGGTAATCATAAATGAGACGAAATCTACATGCACTTAGATAAAAATTAGATAGTTAATCTCCAATATATACAATAGATAATACATATAATCCAAAGAATAATTATACAAAATTTTTAAGGGCTGATTGTGAGCCATCCTCTCCTGTTTTTTATCCGATCAAACATTTTTCCATTTACCCAAGTATACCTCACCTTCTATTTTTCCCGTTCCCACCACCAACTCCAACTTGTCATTTCATATATATAAAGATTTCCTGAAAATAATTTAATGAAACAACAGTGTTATCAGAAAACATATATATGATGGATACCCAAAGCAGATACAATTAGCAATCCACATTAGACTATGCATCCAATTTTAGAAAACCAGCAACATAATACTCAAAAACAAATGATACTTGTAAACTTTAAAGAAAGTGAAAATAAGACCTTGTTCCTTAATTACTGCCACATTTCGTTACGGTGCACATTCATATCGTGCAGGCCTGTTTTTGAGATTGTTTCATATAGAAACGTTGATAATAGCTGCAAAAACAGTGCCCCTGTTTAAAATGATTGAAACAGTTTGCCTCTCTCACAACAATTTATCTTGAAATTTGTTCATTTAGCATCACCAATAATCACTGCAAGAACATTGTCCCTGTCTAAAATGATGAAAACGGTTTGCATCTCTCACAACAATTTCTCTTGCAACAATTTTGGAGATCAATTTTGTTGCAGTATGACAATCAGCACATACTCGAAGATTCTTTACAACCCTAATAGTTGTTCCAGGAGGTGAGTTTAACAAACCAAATGCAATTGCCAACTTTTCACTATGGTAGGAGAGAAATAATTCTTTTTCCTCCAGTTCCACATCATTATTTGAATGTCTTGAATCTGGACAATACCCTGCAGCCTTCATCTCCCACTCTAATTTATCTAACTTTGCATAGATCTCCTGTGTCTGTGGATGTCCCCTATCTCCTACACAAAAAACATGTACCATTTTATGGCTTTCAATCCAACTACATCCAGGGATCTTCTTAATTCCTCTATCTTTCATCAATCTCCTTACCATTTGAACCTCACCCCACCTGCCCATTTCTGCATAGATGTTTGAGAGAAGAATATAAGTCGCAGTATTTTTAGGATCCAAATCAAAAAGAAGTGTCGCTGTAAATACTCCTAAGCCTATATTCATATGTGACTTACAAGCACCAAGAAAACTCATCCACACATTTGCCACAGGTTTGATTGGCATCTTAACTATAAAATTTAGGGTGTCCTCAAGATAGCCAGATCGGGCAAGAAGGTCAACCATGCAAACATAATGATTAGTTGTGGGGGTAATCCAATAAAGGTTACTCATCTGATTGAAGTGTGTACAACCCTTCTCCACTAAACCTGCATGGCTGCATGCAAATAGAACACTGGCAAAGGTTACGATGTCAGGACATGTTCCAGAGTACTTCATTAATTCAAAGATTTTGAGAGCATCCTTGGAAAATCCATTTTGTGCATATCCTGCAATCATGGTGTTCCATGAGATGACATTTCTTTGAGGCATTTGGTCAAACAGCTCACGTGCTTTGTCTATGCTTCCACATTTTGCATACATATCTACCAGGGCACTTGCAACTACAACATCCGACAATAATCTCTCCACCATGATGCTTTGATGAATGTCCATACCCTGTTCCAAAGCTCCCATTTTAGCACAGGCTGGAAGGATGCTGGCAAAGGTTGTGGAAGTTGGTTTTACACCTGTCAATTGCATTTGCTTGAAAGTCTCCAAAGCCTTTTCAACAAATCCATTTTGTGCATATCCGACAATCATAGCGGTCCATGAAACCACATTTTTTTGAGGCATGTTGTCAAATAGTTCACACGCCTTGTGCATACTTCCACACTTTGCATACATGTCAACCAGTGCATTTCCAACTGTAATAGTTGAGAAAAATCCACTTTCAATTATGATTTGATGGATGCCTTTACCCAATTCCAAAGCTCCCATTTGTGTGCAGGCAGAGAGAATGCAGGCAAAGGTTGTCGAATTTGGCTTTACACTCGCCAGTTGCATTTGCTTAAAAGTTTCATAGGCTTTTTCAACAAATCCATTTTGTGCGTATCCTGCAATCATTGCATTCCATGATACTGTGTCTTTCTGAACCATTTTGTCAAATAGTTCACATGCCTTAGCCATGCTTCCACATTTTGCGTACATGTCTAGCAGGGCAGTCGCAACTACATCTGACAAAAATCCCCCTTCCATAATTGCTTGATGGATGGTCATTCCCTGTTCCAAAACCCCCATTTTAGCACATGCTGGAAGAATGCTAACAAATGTTGTGGAATTGGGCTTCATACCTATCAATTGCATTTGCATGAACGTTTGTAAAGCCCTGTCAACAAATCCATTTAGTGCATATCCTGCAATCATGGTATTCCATGAGACAATATCTCTTTGAGGCATTCTGTCAAATAATTCACGTGCCTGGTCTATGTTTCCACATTTTGTATACATGTCTACTAGAGCATTTCCAATTATAGTAACTGGAAAAAACCCACTTTCAATTATGCTTTGATGGATGACGGTACCCAATTTCAAAGCTTCCATTTGAGCACAGGCAGAGCAGATGCTGACAAAGGATACCGAGTCTGGCTTTATACCCGCCAGTTGCATTTGTTTAAAAATTTCTAAGGCATTTTGAGCAAACCCATTTTGTGCATAGCCTGCAATCAGCGCATTCCATGAGACCACGTCTCTTTTGAGCATTTTGTCAAACAGTTCGCGTGCCTTGTTCATGTTTCCACATTTTGCATACATGTCTAGCAGGGCAGTTGCAACTACAACATCTGACAAGCATTTCTCTTCGGTTATGCTTTGGTGGATGTCTATACCAAGATCCACAGCTCCCATTTTGGCACAGGCCGGAAGGACGCTGGCAAAGGTTGCGTAATCTGGCTTCACACCTGCCAATTGCATTTGCTTGAAAGTTTCTAAAGCCTGTTCAACAAATCCATTTTGAGCATATCCTACGATCATGGCATTCCATGAGATCACATTTCTTAGAGGCATTTCGTCAAAAACTTCACGTGCCCTGTCTATGCTACCACATTTTGCATACATATCCACCAGGGCAGTCGAAACTAACACGTTTGACGAAATTCCTCTTTCCTTTATGCTTTGATGGATGTCTGTACCCTCTTCCAAAGCTCCCATTTTGGCACAGGCTGGGAGTACGTTGGCAAATGTGAACTGATCGGGTTGAAAACCTGTTCGTTGCATTTGGTGAAACAATGTCACTGCCTCCTGAGGAAACCCATTTCTTCGGTATGCTGTAATAATCGTATTCCATGAGGCACAGTCTCGATCTTTCGTGAGATCAAAAACTTTTCGAGCATCTACCAAACTCCGGCACTTGACATACATGTTAATAAGCTTATTCTGAAAAGTGGTGCGTGTAGCAAATGTAAATTGCCTGTGAGCAATGAAAGAATGAATTTTTTTACCTTGAGGAAGCGCATTCTTGAGAATGCAGGTCTGCAACAATTGAATATAAGTGAAGTCGTCTTCAGGGGGATTGTATGTAGAAAGCAAAATATACAGGGCTTCCTTCAGCTGGCCCTCTCTACAGAGTACTCTGAGTTTTTGCTGAATTGGGGAGCGCTCTGACATTTTGTGATTATAACTGGAAGGTGAAACGTGTGTAGTGTTACTCAAGTTCCATCTAACCCAACGACATTGCTGATCCGGAAACTGGAACGAATTTTTTAATTCAGTCGCCTATTTCCTCATTTAATACACGAATTGCAAATCTAAATTGTTACTTTGAAAGCAGGTCTGCTATGGAGAAAAATGTCCAGCACATGATCCACGCCTGGAAACTAATTCAGAGGAAATTCTCACATGGTAAAAGAGGATAATTTTTATCATAGTAACATAGACAACCATATGATAAATGTTAGATTAGAAATAATAATAATAATATAAATAATAAAAATGGAAAAATGTCTTAATTGTTAGCAAATTGAGGTGTTTGTTTTTCTTTTTAGAAGTTTTAGTTGGTTATTTGTTTTTCAATTTAATTGAACTACTCACAAGTTGCTTTTTAGCTTGAGTGTTTCTTAGAGGAGAAAAAAGTTGGTTAGAGTAAGTATATTGAACTAGTTCTTATATGAAGATTAGATATGTCTCACGTCTAGCTTTCCATAAGTCATTGATAATTTGGTAGTAACTTTTTCTATGAATTTTGAAATAACATCATCTTGAGCAGTAATATCAAATAAGGCATCTTTTTATTTAATAATGATTGCAAATGTGAGAAATCATAATGACTTGGTGATGTATGAAAAGAGCATTCCTAAAATGCATGTTTGACATGTCTAAGAATTTGGATATTCAACATTATAATGATTAATTTGAAGAAATCTCAAACAATTCTTGATAGAGATCTTAGTTTCGGTAAGCTTCAAAGCCACCATTTAAACATTCATTGCAAGCATTAACTTCAAAATATAATTGTTGAGTTCAAGGCAAAGCTTATTTGAAAACTTATATTGTTGATTTATATTGAGTAAAGGGATATAATAGAGCTTGAAGAAAGGATCCATAGAGTTGGGAAAGCTAATATCAACCTTTGAAAGAAATTTAAGGTTAGGTTGGAGATAGTTTGAGAGAAGGGGAGTAACATGGGAATAGACAAGGGTAAGTGCTTTTTTGTCTTTTGGAGAAAAATTAAAGAAAATTTTGAGATGATCCTAAGAACACCATTACGAGGGGGTAAGGCCCAAATATAGTTGAGAGAATGAATACCTCTTTCAAACATTTAAAGGCATGAGAATGAGAGGTTGTATATAACAAGTGGTTTATGTTAGAGTAAAATGTTAATTTAATTTCATTTATTAAATTACCTTTACCCCTTTCTTAAGATTTCCCTTTATGCACTTGCATTTCCATTTAATAATTAACTAGTAATTAATAAAATGTTATTTACCTGTTAGGGTTTTCCTTTTAGGTTTTTCGATCTCCTTCTATAAGGATTCATCTTTTGTAAATATCTCTCATCTTTTCAGTTTGATAAAAGAATTTGTATATTCTTAGAGCCAAACTGTTCCCTCTTCTTTGTCGTTTCTTCTCTATGACAGGTTATTGCATGTAGGTGTTCTTCGGGTTTTGTAGATTTGTATTGTTCAAAGCCTACATGGTATCAAAGTCTGACCTGTTGTAGCCTATTCTTATTTGGAGGAAAAAAGGAACGAGATTTGATAGAATAGATCTAGTATTTTTTGTGAAAAATTCAGAGCACTTTAAGGCCAAACAGACCTCATAGTTTGATTCAGAAGACGTCAAAACTCCCATTTTCATATAAAACTTGTCGTGGACAAAGTTGACTGGGGAGGCACAAAACAATTTGCATATTAGGGTTGTACGGCCTCTGGCATGCACTCTGAGGCGGAGAAAATCAAAAAATCACAAAAAAAAAAAAAAAAAATAGTCTTTTAACCACAACGATTTGCTGCAAACCGCAGCTGTCTTTAAACTACCACGATAACCCTACGAGGTTACCATCACCTACAACAGTCTTCATCGTATCTCACCGCCATGACACCGACCACCACCAGTCGATGTGCCACTCCGACGCTACCCAAGAGCCTCCACTGCCCACCCACCACCACCACTCTGCTCGCCCTCCAACCTGTGGTCACATGGGGGGGAGGAGGGCACTAGGGGCCAACGCTCTTCTTCTTTTTTTAGCGTTCTAGAGGCCCTAGTAGTCTTTTCACTCTAACTTGAGCATACGGAGGTGTTTTTTGGATTCGAAAGAATCATCGAAAAGTTGATTCAAAGATGCAAATGATGGTGAAGGTAAATTTTTTATTTGTTTTAGTGTAGTACTTGTTTGTTTTCTAGAAGTCAGATGATGTTTTCTATCTTCTAGGGGGCATAACTTGCTTGTTTTAGCTTTTATTTTCAATATGAAAGAAGTGCCAAAAAGATCTTCTCGAGCCTTATCCATATTCTCTTTTATTTTCATCAATATTTTTCAAAGGTACATGTAATTCTCAAATTAAATTTTTTTTGCTCTCTTCTTGTTTACACATTCCTTCTAGCAGTTGGGGTTCAATTTCTTGCATTGTGGGAGGTGTTTTGTATTATTATTTTTGTTCTTTACATCAGTAAATCAGAAATTTTTCAAAAAATAATCCAACACCTTCTAAAATAATGGCTGAGACCTCTTCTTTTCTAGAACTTTTGACCCCTCATTACTATCACACATAGAAGTACCTGATGACACAGCTTCTTCTGTCAAAAGGGTTGTAGTCTTGTTTAGGTGCAGTGCAATGAGTTTTACAAATGCCTTTTGAGGTCATGCAATACAGGGAAAAGATGGATGAGGCAATGGGGTTAATTTCTTTATAGGTATCCAACAGTCTACAGTTTCATCTTGATCAGTGCAATACACCTCTAGCTATGTGGACCAAGCTTGATGACTTTTTTGGGACAGTGAATGAGTTTAGGGCACTTCAAATTGAGGCAAATCTTACCTCTCTTGTACCAAATTTTTTTCCTTCCATTGAGGACTTCTTGATGAAGTTTAAACAATAGAGATCTTTATTATAGGGTTGTAGGAAAACCAAGACTGGCACTAAGTGCATTTACCTGATTCTTTCTAAGCTTCGTGGAAACTTTTAGATTTTTGCTTCTACCTTCTATTCCACCAAGGATTCTTTGGGTACTAGATTTATCATGCCATCTTTTGAGGTTTTTTGTGATCGTTTGACTTGAGAGCATGCTACTCTCTCTCAGTTGGATTCTCTCACATACTCATTGACTTACGCATTGGTAGCTTGGCCATCTTCTCGGATGAAGGAGAAGACACAAAAGTCACATCCTGTAGAGTCTCACATTGATTCTAGCCCTCGCATCACATTAGGCTCACCTCCTCCTAAGGGAGATAAACCAAAGCCAAAAATACCAAAATGTGCTTATTGTAATAAGCCCAATCATGATGAGTCATGTTGCTATGAGAAGAAGTTAGATGGCTATATCAAACAAGTTTCAAATTTGAAAGCTCTGCTTTAGAAGAGCAACATTGATATTTTTTCCATTTCTCATAAATCTTCATCATCATCATCATTTCAGTTAGATGGTAAAAATATAGGAAAGGTTCATGCATTATGTGCAATTACTACTCCACATTCTTCTAGATGGTTACTGGATTCAGGTGCTTCGTACCAAATGACATCTTCTCAAGATTTGTTCTCTTGTTTTGATGGGGAATAACATTGTTATAACTATATGTGGGAAAGGTTCTAGTGGCATTGACGATGATACATTTCAAGATGTAATTTGTGTTCCATCTTTGTCCTCTAACCTTCTCTCTATCTATCACATTAAACATAGTGGGACAAGGAAGACAGTTGAGTTTGTACAAGATTCAATGCACATCAGAGATAGTGAGATAGGTAATATTATTGCTAAAGGAATTGTTGATCACTCTTCTTGCCTATACTCTTTCTCTCATTTTGGTCCACCATCTCCACTTTCGGAGACTCACTCTACTTCTTCATGAGAAACCACTAAGGTGAAGTCGGGTCACTTAAACTTATGTATTGTTCCTAAGACCAATGTTGTGGCTTCTACACCTCCACTATTGCACATGATTACTCTTCAGCATTACCTACCATTGTAGCTCCAATCATTGAGCCACCTACTGTAGTTGTTGAGGATATATCAAAGGACACACATCTCCTCTCAGATGACATATTCAACACGCCTGTTATCCCACCTCCATTGGAGATTTTATTTTAGGATTGTCAAGCATTCTCCTTTGAGCATTAGCTAGGATTTCCAGCTTCATCTTACATTCAAGGGTTTCACCCTCCTTGTCCAATGCCTTTGTTTCTTTCATATTAGAGCCACATTGGTATGTTCATCGAAACAGGATTTATGTCATTCCAGGGGGCTATAGAGTCTCAAGCCTCTATCATGGGGGGTTTTATTGTACTTGTGGTCTTGAGAGAGTCTCTTGAGACATATCATTTGTACTTTTTTCTTTACTATCTCTTTTTGGATTAGGAGTTTTCCTACGTGGTTTTCCTTATTTCTCCATTTCATAGAGATTTGAATGTGATTGGGTACCTCATCAAGCCTTGTTGTCGGGACCCAAGTTTTCTTTCAGCTTTGTAGTTTCCTTGTTTTATCTTGCATTGTTTGTAGCTATATTGTTGCTCATCTTAAGCGGGGTGTTAGAGTAAAAGGTTAATTTAATTTCATTTATTAAATTACCTTTACTCACTTCTTAAAATCTCACATGAATTTCCATTTAATAATTAATTAGTAATTATTAAATACTATTTACCTCTCAGGGTATCCCTTTTAGGTTTTTCAATCTACTTCTATAAGGATTAATTTTTTTAAAAATATCTCTCATCTTTTTAGTCTAATAATATAATTTGCATATTCTCAGAGCCAAACCCTTGCCTTTTCTTTATCTTTTCTTCTCTATGATAGGTTCTTACATGTAGGTGTTCTTCGGATTTTGTGGATTTGTATTGCTCAAATCCTACATTTTTTTGTCAACTTTAAGATATATATTCCATCAAATGTTGAGTCCATGCCAAAACTTTTTGGAAGAATTATAGTACCATTTAACTTCAAAGTGAGGGGAAAGGGGAGATTTAGGAAGTAAGGATAGGGATACTTGTTTGAAAAGGAAAAGGGGAAAATACACATATAGTTAATGCTATTGTTTAAATAATCACATGGAGAAGTTTTGGAGATTGTGGTGAGAATTTGGGATGAAAAAGAAGGGACAAGGATAATCATGTTTTTGTCTTTAGGAGAGATGTTGTAGATGATTTTGACATGAATCCAAAAACAACATTGAAAGGTGGTAAAGTACCAATATCTTTGAATGGACATATAGCCTTGAGAAAGAGATGCTATTGCAAAGTGTTTATATATACCTGTTAGTGTAGTTTTTTATTTTTCCTATTTTGCTAGGTTTTTCCTACACTTTTAGTAATCTCGCTTAGGTTAATAAAGCATGTCTTATTAGGTGAATGGTTGTGAGGTGTCACCTTCCTACATGTGAGCATCCATTAGCTATCTTGGGAAGATACTTTTCTATCTTTAGTCTGATAGATGGTTGCTCCTCATTGATTGGTGTTGCCACCTCCTCCCTCTTCCTAGCCTATATAAGCATGCTACCTGGCTTGTATTTGCATCTCTTGTTTTTTTGCATCCTCTTAATGCTATTTTTCTTCCAGCATTTGCATTACTCTCTTGGATACTAACTCTATGATGCTATTTTGATTTTGTATCATTTGCATTCATAGTTTAGATATTTATTCTTTGCACTAGTTTTCTGGGTTATTAATCTTATCAAATTCTAACATGGTATCAGAGCTTTTCTATGTGCAAGAATAGATTTTAGTTTCCTTATTTGAGAGATTCAGGGGCGGGGGGGGGGGGGGGGGGGGGCTAATAAACTTTATTGTAGTTTTTTGAAAAATGAAGTATGCTCTTCTCTTGCATCTTTGGATGATCCTGAGAATCAGAAAAGTTTTGACAAAAACGGTTTTCTCTGGGGTTTCAATCTCAAATCTAACAACCAACTTGCATATTTGGAGTTTTCAATCAGTATTGCAGGTTCCAGCATGCCATTGATGGACTTAGGAAGCTGATCTAGCATTTGCATGTCACATTTTGGTTGCTGGGGTCAGATTTTGATTTTTGGAGCCATTTTTTACTGTTAAAGGCATCTAATTTACACTATAGCAGCATCTTTTGTACATCAACAAGAAAAACGCTTTTTGAGTTTTGTTCGCAGCCCCGAAAAACCATCTGGGTATCTTTTAGATTTTGCATGCAAGCTATATATTTTGCATAATCGAGCATGAAAGGCTACAGCCATACCCCTCTCCGTTGGCAGTCGCAGATTTGAACGCAGTTTTCAAATGTCTCATTCTTGCTCATACAGACTCTGATTTTGATGATTCTTGTTATGAACTTGGCTATTTTTTTGTGCTATATCCACTAGTGGAGTTGTTTTTTGATTTTCATGCATGAATTCTTCATAAATTGTAGATTCTCAGCCGTGACTGTGCACAGTTCTTGTTTTGGAAACTTCAGAGGATCATAACTTTCTCATACGACATCGTATCGAGGCAATTTTTTTTTCAAAGTGCATGATTTTTCAAGAAGATCGTAGTGGTGCTGTTTCCTTAATTATTGTGCCCAAGTTTCACTTTTAGCATATGCTCTTCATGAGGGTTTGTAATGCATTGAAATTAAGACCACTAAGTATTTCTTTCTAGTGGTAGTTGTAAATGCACTAAAATAAAGTGCCAAATCATATTTCTTTTGGGGGGGGGGGGGGGGGTGTTCTTTGATTGAGTAAAGAGGGGGGGGGCATTGTCGTGGCTGGGTTCTCTTCTTTCTAGCATTTCTTCATCATGGATCAAAAAAATATGCCCATCCTAACTCCATACAATTACTTTGAGTGGAAATCATGCATGACAATTCACTTAAGGAAAGCTAGATTAAATAGGATAACTATGGGACTTGAAACTGAACCTGTTAAAGATGAAGATAAGCCTAAGTGGTTTAACAAATGTGATGAGGCATTTGGAACATTGTGTTTGTCTATTTCTCCTGACTTGCTATTTCACATTGAGTCTTTGGATACACCAAATGAAGTATGGAAAAAGCTAGAAACACTATTTGGCACACAAGATTCAATGAGGGGTCATATGTTGGAAAATGAATTAATTAGTTTGAGTCCAGGCAATTTCAACACAATCCAAGATTTCTTCACCAAATTGAAATCACTAAGGCTGCAGTTAAAACAATGTGGAATTGAAAAGAAAGATGAACAACTGATTCTTAGTATTCTCTCTAAGCTAAGTTCATAATATTATGTGTTTGTCTCTACCTTCTATGCTACTAAGGGTGCACTTGGTACTCAATTCACCATGCCATCTTTAGATGATTTTGTTATCAATCTCACTCGAGAACAGGACAAGCTAATCCAGATGGGCATTCTTAAGTCCTCTAAGTCACATGCCTTGGCTGCCAACCAAGGCACAAAAGAACAACAAGGACAAAGTAGTAACAACAATAGTAAGGACAAGAAACAAAAGAATAGCGAGGAGAAGAAGGATCAGATGTTGGTTTCTTCAAAAGCAACTATTGATACACCATCTTCCAAGGGTGATAAGCCTAAGAAAGAAAAGGTCAAATGTGCCTATTGTAAAAGACCTGGTCATGATGAACATAAATGTTTGCAGAAACAACTTGATCACTTAGCATACATTCTTGAGAAGAATAATATCAGTGTTCCTGAGTCTATCAAACAAAGTTCTAATGAAGGGTCTAACAAAGAAAAAGAAAATAGCAAGGGGAAAGGAAAGGGCAAGGCCCTTTTTGCAATTGCTTCCTCACCATCCACTTGGGTTCTTGATTCGGGTGCTTCACACCACATGGCTTCATCTAAGGAAGAACTTGCATCCTTGGAGCCGTGTACTATGCCTTCTATTTTGATGGGTGATAACACTTTTGTTGAGGTGTGTGGGAGAGGGTCTGTTGATGTGGGGGATGACACATTCCATGATGTTCCTTATGTACCCTCATCGTCAACTAATCTCCTATTGGTATACCAGATCACTCACACAAGTTTAGGCAAGCAGGTTGAGTTCACTCCTAGTTCAGTGGAGATATGTGAGGCTCACAATGATTCTACAGTTGCAGTTGGGAGAGCAGATCATCAGTCACGACTCTATATGTTTTCTCACTTTGTTCTTGATCCTCCTTTGAATGTTTCACTCACTCACTCTAATGATGTGAGCAGATTATGGCATGAGCGGTTTGGCCATCTTAACTTCCACTACTTGCATCAGCTTAACCAGCAGAGCATGGTCACAGGGTTGCCTTCTACTTTGACATTGGAGTCACTTGGAATACATGATAGATCTTCTAATGGGTCAGATTTACTTGAGCAGTCTTCTACCTCCACTTCTGTGCAAAGAGTGATTCAGAGGACTCACCTCCTTGCTCTCCTAGTCATCATTTACAGTTTGATGATTCTCCTCTAGATTCTCCATCTTCTGGTCCACTTTGGGCTAGAAAGACCTTGCAATTTGCAGGTGATTGGGTTGGGGATCCATCAGACACCAAGTAGATTCGTTCACAATTCCAAGATGCTCTACATATCTTCATTGCTACTGCCTCAAATCCACAGTCCTTTCATGAGGCTTCTGGTATTTCTGAGTGGGATACAGCTATGCAGGAAGAGTATAGTTCTTGATGAGGACCACACTTGGGATCTTGTCCCTTTTCCTAAGGGAAGAAAACTTGTTCGATGTAAGTGGATCTACCGAACAAAATTTGCAAGCTTTGCTGGAGGTGCGGGATGCTTCATCTCTTCCTCTCACTTGGAGTCCTAATTTTCTTTGGGGAGTCTCCTTTCTCTCTCTTTTGGGGGAATTTTATGTACATGGGTACCTCATCAGGCTTGACTTTCCAGGACCCATTTCTACATCCACCTAAGCTTCGCTTATGGGAGGGTGTTAGTGTAGTTTTTTATTTTTCCTATTTTGCTAGGTTTCTCCTACACTTTTAGTAATCTCGCTTAGGTTAATAAAGCATGTCTTATTAGGTGAATGGTTGTGAGGTGTCACCTTCCTACATGTGAGCATCCATTAGCTATCTTGGGAAGATACTTTTCTATCTTTAGTCTGATAGATGGTTGCTCCTCATTGGTTGGTGTTGCCACCTCCTCCCTCTTCCTAGCCTATATAAGCATGCTACCTGGCTTGTATTTGCATCTCTTATTTTTTTGCATCCTCTTAATGCTATTTTGCTTCCAGCATTTGCATTACTCTCTTGGAGACTAACTCTATGATGCTATTTTGATTTTGTATCATTTGCATTCATAGTTTAGATATTTATTCTTTGCACTAGTTTTTTGGGTTATTAATCTTATCAGATTCTAACTAACTAACTAACTAACTATATATATATATATATATATATATATAGAGAGAGAGAGAGAGCGTTGTTGGACTTATATATTGAGACACGAAAATATTAGGAAGTAAGGATAAGAACATTTGTTTAAGGTGGAAAAGGTAAAAATACTTGGGTAAAAGCCAATGCCAATATTTGGGTGGGGGGGGTGGATGTGAAAGTACCATGATAGTGTCAAAATTTGATACAAAATAAGGTGGAAGGGGGGGACATAAAAGGTAATCGCTTATTTCAAATATGGAGGGAGTATGATCTTAAGATGATTCTAGGACCACCATTAAGAGGCAATCAAGTCTCAAATGTCTTTGAGCAAACAAACGTTCAAAACATTGTGTGGGCCTTAGAAAGAAAGAATATAATATGTATCTATACTTAGCGTAGGGAAATCTCGCATCACCCCAAAGAATTATATTTTTGGTAGGTTTCTTAGTTTTTTTAGAGTCCATGATAGCACTTTGGAGTTGTAGGACTATAATGCCTCGCAAGTTTTTGTTATGTATATTCGTGCTTGTGTATTTGTTCTAGGATTATGGATTATTCATATTATCATATTCTTAGTATTGCACATACATGCTTGTATGACTATTTTCATGATTATAATGGTGTAACTAGTTTGGAAAGATTATATTTGTTACAACTATTAAAATATGCATAGGTAGACTTGATTTACATTGAGTGGTGATACATTTAAGAAAAAGAAATCTAACTTCATTGATTTGAGTTATTCTTTGATGTAGGTTATGAGGGGATATTAAATTGTCCATTACTTATTTTTACCATACCCATCATGGTCAATTTGAATATTTTTTCCTATTACTTTATTTTGCAATATACCCCAAAGACCATGGGGTGTATTATCTTGAAAACCTATACCCTACATGCTCAATAATTGTAATGTGGGAATGTTCTACATAAATTTGTATTTGTGTGAATTAAAATTGAAATAAGCTTTTAAGTGTTTAAAATGTAAATTGATGTTGGGTGAAAGTATAGTTATAACTTTATGTTCATTATGTGTTTTGGGAAATATAGTGCAAATGAAAATAATTAGTCAACAAAGGAATTGTTTTATTTTCAGAAAGTGAAATGTGGTTTTGGGTTACAAAATGAGAGTTCATTTTGGTAGATAAATTTGAAGAGCTAAAATATAGAATGAAAAACAAACTTGGTTAAAATCATAAAATTGGAATTTTGAATCTATTTGAACTCCTAGTTGTATTAGGTTGATTGCATTTGGGTAGGAATTATAAATTATGGTTGTCATTATTTGTGCATCCATTACCTAGTTATAAGGAAATATTTTCCAATTTAAATATCTTGCTAAGACTTAAGGTAATTTGTTGTTTATTTTCTCAAGCTTTCTTTTAATTAAGTCAAAAGATTAATTGTAGTTTTGATTGGAGAATTCACCTTTCTTTCACTATGTGTATTAGAAATAAAATGAGAATTTTTTAATTAAAATTCAAAAATTAGGGATGCAATACTCAAAAAATTTAGAAGGGGTCAAAATCTATATTAAAAGGGGGTCTTTGGAACTTTTATTTCAAAAGAGTATCTTTCAAATTCTGATTTTGTAAATATTAAATTTTGGTGAAATGTGAAGCCATTGTAATGGAGTTGATAAAATATCCTAGGTTTTTTTTGGTCTAATTTTATTTTTTTATAAATAGTAATGAGTTATTATATGAGATAAGGTATACCATGTGTAATTTCAATATAAATTCATTTTCATTATCTTAAATTGTAAACACCTATAATTAGATTTTCAATTAGGCTTTATTTAGTGTTCTTGAGATTTCATGTTCATTATGCTTGATCTATCTTCGTACTGACTATATTTTAAAGTTTATTTCTACCTTCCCAACTCGCAATCTAAAATTTATCATCTTTTAATGGGAAGAGGTCATCTAGCCCGACCTCTTCCTTTTTTTCCTCATATTTGAATTAGGGGTCCATCTCATTAGTTTAGCAAGATTTCTAAATTTCTATCAATCTTTTTTTAAGTTTTGAGCTCCAAAAAAATTGTCAGACATATAAAATCAATCTACTTCTCCTTATTTGGACATCAAGAAGGAAAATCAAACAATCAAGAATTCAAGTGCTCTCTTATAATTTTGCATCCATGCTTTCAAGATGAAGATTTCAAGAATTCTTCAGATATCTATAGATCTCGATAGGCGAAACTAGTTGCAGATCCGAGTATCTTTTTCATCATTTATCAGAACTGTGAAATCAAAATCAGGGTCAGACACAATTGAGCAGGGTCACAGAGGTGACCCTTAGGCAAATCAGGGTCCCAAAGGTCATTGTTATGAGAAAGTCACCCTTGCCAAATTACCGAACAATTTTTGGGTGTTGTTGTTTTGGTGGTCTTATGACAAGATTGGGCTTCATTCGTCTACAGGAATAGCACAACAAGTAGAAATTCATATTCAAATACTTGAGATAAGTTTGCTACATATCTTTGTCAATTCAACACTTTATGCCTTTTATTTTGCATAGATCTAGAAGTAATTAATTAGGATCTAAAGGGCAAAGCACATTCTTTTACCTATCTTCACAATCGTTAAATATTAGTTTGAGTTAGTGCTTCGTTATCATTTGGATTGTATTGACCTACCAAGGTTTGACACCTTTAATGATTGGTTTAAAATAATCCTTGAACTTGAACTTGTCCTCTTGAGGTGCGTGGCTATGTGATTAACTTAGCGTTTATTTCCTTGATTTGCATTTCTCTCTACACAACATGTCATATGCATGCTATGTTGTACACATGCTATTGTTCACAAATATGCCTTTTTATTGTTTGATTGGGTATGATGCAAAGTGGAAACAACCATTCTTTTTTGCCTCAACAATTTTGACCAAAAAAAACTCTTCTTCACATCTCTTATGTGCTCTTATTCCATTATACTTGTACTTATGCTACCTTTTGGGGGGTGATATCATTTAATTTTCTATAATTATTGATATAAATGAGTTATCATATTATTATACTAACTATAGAGTTAGTAGATCTCTTATGTTTATGTGTTTCATTTCCCTTGATCTGTTTCTACGTGGGGGCATCTCATAGCATAAAAATATCTTATAGGTACATGCACAGTCCATTAAATTCTTTTCTTTTATGAAGGAATCTACAATTTCCTTAAGGTGGGAGAATACACTTCGTTCCTTGGTACACATTTCACACACACATACATAATGTTTTGATATAATCTCATGTGTTTAGTATTAAAGAGATAGTTCTTTCTGTAGGACTAATTATTTTATCATCCCTTTGAAAATAATAATTTCCTTAAGGATTTCTCCTTATTTAGATCATTTCCTAAGCGGACTATGATTTACTTGGTTATCCATTTTGATGGATTGACTAGCATGACACAACTTGCCCAACTATCAATTTCATCCTTTTCAACAATGTTTTCTTTTCATGTAGCACATAGCAACTCTCTCTCTCTCTCTCTCTCTCTCTCTCTCTCTCTCTCTCTCTCTCTCTCTCTCTCTCTCTCTCTCTCTCTCTCTCTCTCCAAGTGCAATTTTGGATTTGATGAGGACTTAAGTCACTTGTATCCTTAACCTCAACAAAACAAATTCTTCTAATGTGTTGATCTACTTTACCATGAGCATGAGGTAATCTCATTCTCCTACTAAAGTGGGAGATACACATAGCACCTTGAATTTTAGGCATGTATGATTAAATTCTCAATTGTGCCTCATTTTTTGTGCTCTAGAGATTTCATGTTTATTATTCTTGGTCTAGCTCAATACTACCCACATTTATAGGTTTTGCTCCACCTTCTTGACTCCCAATTTAAAACAAAATCAACTTTTTGAGGGAAGAGATGACCTATTCCTTGAAGTTTGAATCAAGGACCTATGTCATTGGTTTAGTCGAATTTCCAAATTCTCATTTCCATCCTTTGAGTTTTGAGCTTTGAAATATTGTGAGATCCATAAAATCAATCTACTTCTCACTTGACAACTCAAGTGATCTACCTAAAATTTTGCATCCAAGCATTCACGATCTAGACTTCAAGCATTATTCAAGAATCAAAAGCATACTAAAAGGCAATTTTTTTCCATTGTAGCAAGATTATCTCTTGCGGTGGCCAAGTGGAGGAGACCTGAATCAAGCAAGAACATCCTTTGTCCATTTATATTTATTCATCCATTCATTCTTCAAGGCAAGAGTCATTCAAGCATAATACCATTGAGGATCTTTGGGGAATATTCATAGATTTGTGCATTTGTATTAAAAAAACTTGATTATTCTTTACAATTCAAGTTTCAAACACTATATGCAACTACATTAAAGAAATACATAAACATCTTATATTATTTTGTGGAGGTGTATGAATTCTTATAGTAAATATTATATTTATTTTACATTAGTAAGCTTTCTTTTCATGCAATTTTATTTATATTTTGTGATTTGATTGAGGGACTCTTATTTGAACACAACATTTTTCCCTTTTTTGTGTATGTAGGTATAGGTGACATTCACCCTAATTTGGATTTGGAAAGTTCAAGACATGATAGACAATTTGTAACTTAGTGATTGGCTTCGAAAAAATGCAAGGATCAAAGGGCCCACCAAGATAACTCATTGGAAAGTTGTGATAAAAATAAAAAATAAATAAAACGTGGGCAATGTATTAACCAAGATATATAATGCCCCTCCCATGCCCAAAGTGCTTTCTTAAGATCAAGTTGACTTTGAAATACTTTATCATCTATGGGGAAGCAATTTAGTATGACCAAGCCTCTCTATCTTTTGGAGAGAAGCACTTGTTTTTGAGTAATCATACATTTGAGTTATGAGATGACACTCCATCTCTAGCTCTTTGATAGCTAATCCTTGTGTAGCCTTGAAAAACAAGTGCGTTGAATTGTGCCTTCCTATGTAGATGTTGTTGTTCTCACATATGGATGTCTTGTATTCCCCTGGTATGATGTAAGTGTATCCCTCTCTCTATATGTATTTTGTGTATGAGTTTTTGGGTTGTATGATCATGTGCTAGCATGATGGAGTATACTTTAAGCTTTCACATAATCGAGTTCCTTGAAAACAACATCAGGGTTCAAAGGGCTATAGATTATAAATAACATCAAACTTCTCTACTTTTAATGTCCTTTATGCTGTTAGTATAGTTTAAAGGAAGTTGCATATCCAGTGGCATCTTTTTCTTCATGATGATTTTGTAACATTTACTTTTTGACCTCTCCTTTAGAGGGTATATAACTAAAAATTAATTTATTCTAATTAGTTACATGATTCGATGTTGCAATCAAGAATGATGATCTTGTGTTTTATTATCATTCTTGAATATTTGCAAGATAAAAACAACTTAGTAATCTCTATTTGGAGCTAACAGTAACCTCCTTATTGTAACAATTGCACTCTTTACGAGCCATGTATTCACACTCAAAATTGCAAAGATGCTAAGTGTTTTAGGCCTTTGCCTTATAGTTTTTACTGTGTTCATGGTAGAGTTAAGACTCATTGTTGAAGCCTAACCGTCAATGGTTACTTTAAAGTATCTAATTTCTCTAAGGTTTGTGGACATCAAATGTTCAAATTTCACTCTAATTCTTAGGATTTTCTTGGGGAACTATGCAATTGATATATTATTTTTTAATCAATATGAATCTCTCTTCTATTCATGATAACTTTGTTATGTTAACTTTCATCTGTGTAACTAAACAATCATATTTTTCATCTATGGTTGTACCAATGAATCTAAATATTTTTCATACAAATTAATCTCATAATATTTATTTTGTATGTGTAGTTATATATTTTGAGGAGCTCTTGACTTTTACTTTTGTGCTATGAGTTGGTGTCAATGGTTGAGAGCCCTAGAACTTACAAAACACATTTTCAAATTGTACTTTCTATTTATATTGATATCAAGTAACAATTATTACGATAAATAGATATTTGAACTAGTTCATTATCAATAGATATTTATTACATTGTAACTAAATATATTTCTGAAATTGAGATAAAAAAAGATGTCAAGCGCAGGGCAGGAATGGCGTTCGTATGGTAGAAGGCAACAGTTGCAGTCGAGCACAGGGCAGAAATGGCGATCGTTCAGTAGAAGGCCCCCTTTGTTTAGAAAAATATATCTAAAGTCGATACACTATCTCAGTCAGGTGTGGATGATTTCATGAAGATGACTATTCATAGGCATCACTCATAGGCAACCAATTTTTGACATATGTGAAGGCACCCTGCCTGGCTCCCCGACTATTATCTGTTATTCTTCTGGCCCTAGCCCAGATCAACTTGATCTCATTATCACTAAACTGATCCCTATGGGGTTTAGGCCTAAGGCTCAACAGCAAGACTTTAGCAGCACACCCTTTAATCCAAAGAGATCTACACAAGCTTGGCAAGTCAAACAGTCGCAGATCCCCTCAGATCCAGCTATTCCCTCGTATGGTAATGGTCCCCGCACTTTGACTACTATAATATTGCCAGAACGTTTGCTTCACGACCAAGTTGACCATTTCCGTAACAGAGCTCTAATAGGTAAGTTCTTGAACATTGATCTCTCAATTGATGATATTAAGTCTTGGACCTTTTAGAATTGGTTGGGTTTGTCTGATGTCTTTTGGTTGAATATCGAGTTGGGATATTTTCTTGCTCAGTTTGATTCTTCTGAAAAGAGGGATGTCGCTCATAAGTATAAAATCTGGTTTTGCAGAGGTTCCGGTCTCTTTACTTCAGTATGGACTCCTAATGTAATGTTAGATAGTAGATCTCCTTTATTTTTCCCCATTTGGATTACATTGCCTCAATTACCTTTGGAATACATAGATTTGGAAATAATAGAGATCGTTGCCAATAGACTTAGAATCTTTGCTAAGCGTGATCTAATCCCTTTTGAGCATCCACACCAAGACGTTAAAGTCATGGATATCTTTAGAGTTATTTTTACAAGCTAGAGTTGTCGTTGCACCAAACGATCGACCTATTAATGTCTAATACAACCACTGGACTTATAGAACATAGGAGGCAGTTAAGCCATGCCACAAATCTAGAAGGGGAACATTTGCAGTTAGTCCAACAATCCCACCCTCAGCATTACCCAAGGAGATTCAAACCCGTGACCAAGCTCTGATACCACTTTTTACAAGTTAGAGTTATTGTTACACCAAACGATTGACCTGTTAATACCGAATACAACCACTAGACTTATAGAACATAGGAGGCAGTTAAGCCATGCCACAAATCTTGAAGGGGAATGTTAGCGATTAGTCCGACTTGGAATCTTGGAATCTTTGCTAAGCATGATCTAAACCTTTGGAATCTTTACCAACCACCAATGTTCCCCTTCGTGATTCATGGCATAGCTTAACTGCCTCCTATGTTTTATAAGTCTAGTGGTTGTATCGGGCATTAACAAGTTGATCTTTTGGTGCAACGACAACCCTGGCTTGTAACAAGTGGTATCAGAGCCAGGTTATAGTTTGAATCTCCTCGGGTAACACTGGGGGGATTGTTGGACTCACCACCAACGTTCCCCTTCAGGATTCATGACATGGCTTAGCTGCCTCATGTGTTCTATAAGTCTAGTGGTTGTTGTGGGCATTAACAGGTCAATCTTTTGGTGCAACGATAACCCTAGCTTGTAACAGTGCATTCTTCTTGATCTAGCTAAGGGACTACCAAAACACATTACCTTAAAATCAAAATGGGGGTAATGGGTTCAAGAAATTGTTCTTCAGCATGAGTGTGCTATTCTCATTCCAACATCGTCTAGGGCATTTCACAGCTCAGTGTAGCTCACAGTCCCATCCAATGTTGGTGGTATGTGAGGACCATCGTACAAACCCTCTTCAATATTCAACTCAATCAATTTTTTTGAGTTCTCAACACATGGGTTCAAAAATTTCTTTAGTACAAATATCAGAGCCTGCCCAAGATGCACCTTTACAAGCTTTCTTTTAGCCATATAAGGCATCCATTTTCTTCTTTTTTGAGCTGGGATATATTCTTATGATTCTGAATAATTTCAGCAAGGCCCTTTTATTAGGATGGGAATCTGCAAATCTACCTAATCAAGATATTGATAACTTAGTTCATTAGCTCATGTTTCAAGATTCCCCCATTAAGATGCCAATTACACATGATGTACTTAACAAAGAGGCCTTAGTAAATCTCGGAGCTAGGAAGCTTTCATATCAACTACTACGTAATTGGCTACTAAAATTATATTTGAAATAGCGGAAGAGGAGGGTGTTATTTTTCATGAAGCTAGTTAGAATCCAATAGATGTTTAGAAAGCAAGCAATTTTATCAAGCATGTCCATCATGCTCAACCTGTCAACAAGTCAACACATTCACAAGCATGTGTACAATAACTTACTCCAAAGGAGAGGGAGGATCATACTCTAGAGCTCCAAAATGGATAGATCCAACAAACCAATTACAAGGCTTACATAGACAACATTGAGATCATTCAAAGCTCCATAATAGATGAGCCTACCCACAACCTAGATGAGGACATATTCAAGCAAATCAGAGACATGGATTCAATAAAAAACATTGGGTGTACTCAAGGAACCATTTTAGAGGAGTCCACCTTCAATTTGGATGAAGATGTAACCAAATACATTAGAGACTGGATACAGAATAACACCATTGTGGAATCAGAACAAAGTCAAGATCATGATGTTCAAGATCACATCATTGCATTAGAAACTTCCACATTTGAGCCAAAATTACCACAGTCAAAATTTGACCATAGCTTAACACTTCCAATTAAGCAAACACCCTCTCAAAATACACAGACTAAGGCTATGCCAAAAAAGAGGGGAAGAAATCCCAAAAGCAACCTAATCAAAGAAGAAATTGCAGCAGGTATCCAATCATCACTGGATGGGAAATTCACACCCTCTAAAAGATTGAGTTAGCCATGAAGATAGCATCATGGAATGTCAAAGGCCTAAATGCCTTTGCAAAAGAATTAGAATCAACCAAGAGATGGATTCTCTAAAAGTAGATGTTATACTTCTCCAAGAAACAAAAATGTCAAAGGAGGCCTTTGATAAGTCAATTGAGAAGTGGTCAAATTGGAACACAACCCATAGCATGGCAGTTGACGCGCCAGGGGGTTTGGTTGTCCTTTGGGATCCCAAATCAATTCAAGGGTAGATATCAAATCAAAAAGATAATTGGCAAGCCATTAAGATGAAGTGTTTTGACAAAAAAATCTTACTGATCAATGTCTATGGCCCCACAGCAATATTGGATAATTAGAGATTGTGAAGGGAACTCACTCATATGATTCAACTTCAATCAGATCAACATATCATTATGGGTGGTGACTTTCATGCCATTATGAAACTATCTAAAAATTGTGGAGGAATATGTCCACCGATGAGAACTATTCAAGATTTCCCTAATTTTGTAGAAAATAATAATTTTATGGATATAGAACCAGTTAATGGATCATTTACATGGACCAATAAAGGTCAAATTTCTCCTAGATAGCTGTCAGATTGGACAGATTCCTTCTATCGCATAATTAGAAGCTAGCAAATGTCATACTAGTCAAAAATCATGCCCCAGCCAAGATCAGATAACTTCCCTATATGCCCCCAAGTGAGCCTTAACATAGCTAACCATGCTTTTTAGCATAGGCCATCCTTCAAATTTGAAAGCTAACCATGCTTTGTAGTTGTGTCATCCAACATTTTGCCCCTAGTCAAACAATGGTGGGTTAGTGCACCATTTATCGAGGGTTCGAAAATGCATTAGTTTGCACACAAAATGAAACATATCAAACTTTGAATCAAAAAGTCGAATGAAGTGGTCTTCAAAAACATCTTCAAGGAAAAAGAAGCAGTTAAGCATAAATTGGAGTCCACCTTCAGCAAGATTATTAAACAAGGAATGGATAATGATTCTTATACCATTTAGAAAAACCTCCTACAGGAATGGGAAGAAATATGCAGCAGAGAAGAGGAATACTATAGACAAAAATTGAGGGAATTATGGTTGTGGGAGGGGGACAGAAATACAAAATATTTCCACACTTTAGCAAAACAGAAAACAAGTTCTGGTAATCACATTTTCTCTATCACTAATGTTGAAGTTGGCAATCCACTTTATGAGCCTCAAACCATACAAGAGGAAGGAGTTAGATATTTCCAAAACTTGCCAGCCCCCTTGTCTATGCCCAAATCAATAGATCCTCCAATGGATGAACTTCTAGAGGAAATTCCTTCAATAGTTACAGAAGCTGATAATTTGAAACTAATGGCTTTATTCACAATTTAGGAACTCAAAAAAGTAGTCTTCTCTTTACTTCCAAATAAAGCACCTGGCCCAGATGGCTTTACTGTTTTATTCTTCCAATCATGTTGGGATTGGATTGGGTGGGATCTATTGGGTGTAATAGAAGAATCTAGGGCTAGTAAATCCATGTTAAAGTATTTCAACAACACAAACATAGCCATCATTCCTAAAGTCAAGACACCTAAATTGTTTGTAGAATTTCACCCAATTTCTTTATGCAACACTATTTATAAGATTATCACAAGGCCTAGACATTTGATTCCAAGCCTTGTATCACAGCCTCAAGGCAGATTTGTCTGAGAAAGAGAAATAATGGAAGGGGCTCTAGTGGCACATGAAGCACTACATTCCATTAATTGTAGCAAATCATCACACTTCACCATCAAGATAGACATTATGAAGGCATATTACAAGGTAAATTGGGATTTTCTGCTCAAAGTCTTGCATAAATTTGACTTTACAAAAGGCTAGTGTAAATGGATAAGAGCCTACATTTCAGGTGTTGGATTCTCAATATTGATAAATAGGGTGCCTGTTGGTTTCTTTTCATCCACACAAGGGATCAGGTAGAGCAACCCCTTGTCACCAGTGCTATTCATTCTCATGGCAGAATCATTCAGTAGGCTTGTCTAGAAAAAGTAGGCTTTAGGCAGCTGGCAAGGAGTTTAGATAGGTTAGGTAGACATTTCAGTGACACACTCCCTCTTTGTGGATGAGACTTTGCTTTTTGGAGCTTCCAAAATTTGGAAGGCTAGACAGATCAAACAAGTGTTGGACCTTTACATGATAACCTCAAACAAAAAGTTAACCCCCTATAATCAAAAATATATTTGTTTAATGCCAATCAAATTATATCTAACAGGATTGTCAACCTACTAGGATTTACAGTTGACTTCCTTCCATTTGTATACCTTAGAATTCCATTCTTCAGGGGGGCAAATAAAATTAATTATTGGACACCTACCATCAATAGAATCAAATCTAGAGTAGTATCATGGAAAGCAAGATGGCTATCTCTGTCAAGCAAAATATTACTTATTAAAATAGTACTATCATCAATTCCAAACTATTACTTATTAGTTATCAAGGCGCCCCCTTAAGTAATTCAAATCATTCAAAAGTTGTTCAAAGAATTCTTATGGACAAGTAATATGAATGGAGAGAAGAAAATACCTTTGGTCTCTCTAGAGAACATGGCTTAGGTCAAACAATTAGGTGGTGCAGGGATTCATGATCTGCAAAAATGAAATCAAGCTTTTGGGGGAAAATTGATCTGGCAAATGTACACCAAACCTCAAAACACTTGGTGCCAAATAATGCAAAATAAGTACCTAGATGATTCCAATTGATGCAATGGGAAAAAAACCACGCAGCGGGAACACAATAACAAGAAGAAATAATGCCAGATCTGATACCAACTTACAATTCTTAATTCATAAATATATTTAACTGATTACATGCAATGTGTTGGGCTGTAAGGCCTTCTCGGTTACAGCCAAATACAAAGCAAGTAAAAATTTCTGCAAGATCCCTCAGGATCCAATCCAAACCCTAGCTAGTCCAAAACCTCACTCTAGTAGAAACCTCCAAGGAAGATCTAAACTTGTGCTCGCAAGCCCACCAAGCAATCTCCTTATTTCCCAAGCCGCAACTACTAGCCCTTCTCAAAATTCGCTCTTCCAAGCTCCTCTACTTCTCCATGATGGATTGTTAATGACTAAAGACTTCCCAATAACACCTACTTATACCAATCTAAGCCACAAGTTGGGCCAGAACACAAATTAAATGCAAATACATAAATTAAATGCCAAAGTCGGCCTCCTACAACAATTAAATTCTCAAAATTGATGTCTTAGTAAAATTGTGATATCTCCTAGCTCCAAATGAATTAGAACTCGACCTTTGAACCATAGTTATAAATCTAGGCCCTCTTCCATCCCTGAAATTTTCATCCTCTAACTCATTACAAAAAATTAATTACACGACTTGCAACAAGCACCAAATTTTCAGACCCTAAACCCTAAACCTTTGAGCCTCCTCCCATGAACTCCAAAGTAGTCACTGAGCAAAACCAAGATGCTCCTGCATCAGACTCCCCAGGTAAATAAAAAAGTGTGTCCCACACTTTGATGCCCAAAGAAAGAGAAGCAACCAACTTCATCTTCACCAAAGGCTTCCATTCCAATAGGGATAAGAAAACCAATCTGCACATCATCCATATCCACATCATTCTGTCAAACACTAGAAACTCATCCAACCAATTAGCATGCTCACTCCCAAGAACAAACTGAACATAATGCTTCAACATAAAATCCTCATCAGTAGTAACATGAAGATCTCCATCAACACATGCCAAACTCTTAACACCAACCATCTCATTGCTTACAACAAGATGCTCTGCAACACACAACTCACCACCAACAACAACCAGATCATCCACGACCAAGTGCTCTGCAATTTCCATGTCAGACTCATCCAACTGATCATGAAAACCAATGTCCATCCTAACATCAACAAGGTTAAGAATATCTTCAGCAACAACTTCCAGTTGTTCTGCAGGTTCTATATCAGACTCCACAAACTGATCAACAAAACCAAACTCTGCCACCTTGACCTTCTTAGCTTGATCAGCCAATCTAGCATCCAACTGAGAAAACATCTTAGAAAAATTCCTCTCCACTATATCATGGATTTTTTCAATCATCTTAGGGTCCAATCCTCTTAGAGCCATCCCCCAAGATCTTCAAAAACCCTCTGCAACAAATCCTTCCCACGCTCTTTGTGACAACCTTGAATTGTTTGCAAGTCAGATCGCAACCTGCCACCTTGCATGAACAATCAAGAACTACATCACAAGTCTAGGACCACAGATTTGCAATCCAAAAATTCTCTACGATCATGCCTCAACAAAATTATTCATCCATCTTTGCATCCATCAACCCATCTGTAAGCCCTCTGCAATTGCAAGCCAGAACCACAATCTGCCACCTCACAACCAAGAGATCTAGGACTCCAGAAAGAAAATCCACCACCAAATCAAGATCAACTTAGATCTACTTCTCCAACCCAACTCTTGGTGCAAATTGCCTCAACTTCGGTGATTTGTCCACACACTCAAGAACGACCTTCGCTCTGATACCATCTGATGCAATGGAAAAATAACCACACAGCGAGAATACAATAACAAGAAGAAATAATGCCAGATCTGATACTAACTTACAATTCTTAATTCATAAATATATATAACTGATTACATGCAATGTGCTAGGCTGTAAGGCCTTCCCAGTTATGGCCAAATACAAAGCAAGTAAAAAGTTCTGCAAGATCCCTCAGGATCCAATCCAAATCCTAGCTAGTCCAGAACCTCACTCTGGTAGAAACCTCCAAGGAAGATCTAAACTTGTGCTTGCAAGCCCACCAAGCAATCTCCTTATTTCCCAAGCCGCAGCTACTAGCCCTTCTCAAAATTCGCTCTTCCAAGCTCCTCTACTTCTCCATGATGGATTATTAATGACTAAAGACTTCCCAATAACACCTACTTATACCAATCTAAGCCACAAGTCGGCCCAGAACACAAATTAAATGCAAATACATAAATTAAATGCCAAAGTCAGCCTCCTACAACAATTAAATTCCCAAAATCGATGTCTTAGTAAAATTGCGATATCTCCTAGCTCCAAATGAATTAGAACTCGACCTTCGAACCATAGTTAGAAATATAGACCCTCTTCCATCCTTGCAATTTTAATCCTCTAACTCATTAGAAAACATTAATTACATGACTTGAAACAGGCACCAAATTTTCAGACCCTAAACCCTAAACCTTTGAGCCTCCTCCCATGAACTCCAAAGTAGTCACTGAGCAAAACCAAGATGCTCCTGCATCACCAATCCAGTGAGAACTCTCACTTTATTAGACCCCCCAAAAGGTTTAGTTATATGGGATTTCATGATTTCTTCTAGAGAAATAGCAATTAACTTCGTCACTTAGGAAGTGAATAATTGCTTGTCAGTTGAATTCTGGCATGACTCATGGAATGGTACATCACCCCTATCCAAAATGGATGATATAGAAACCATTATTTCTACCTCAAAAAATGTATGGGATTCTTGCTTGTGTGACTATGTTTCAGCAATATGCTTATTCTCAAGGAAGGTGATCTGGAAATATCTTAATGATTTGCCATTATCCCCTCAAGGAATACAACATTTGGAAAAAAAATTATAGAAAAAATAGTCTAGCTCTCATACTTGGAGGATAAACTGATATGAGCTCCAGGGAAAGATGGGAACTTCACCATCAAAGAAAGATACAAACTTATCCAACAATGGGATACCAATAAAAAACCATCCTGTGCTTACTCATTCTACTGGAATCATCTGACTCTACTTAAAGTCAAATTTTTTGCTTGGATAGCATTAAAGAATATGACACTAACTAGTGATCGATTACATAGATTAAAAATTGCACAACCGTTCAATTACCTATTGTATAATAGCTAGGAAGAAGATGTTGACCATTTATTTGTAAATTGCCCATTTGCACAAGATTACTGGTTATTTGTCCTTGGAAAATTGCATTATTCCACACCACTTCTATCCAAATTATGGGACTTATTCAAGTAATGAACAAAGCTTTATTCCACATCTCTTTTCTCTGCTATTTGGAAATGCATCCCAACATTAGTAGTGTGGGAAATATGGCGGGAATGAAACAAAAGAATTTTCCGCAAGATATCCTCACCCATTCAAGTAGTTACCTCAAAAATGGAAAGATCAATATCTGAAATAGTGAATGCTAGTCACATCAAGCTTAAATATAATTTAGTCATGACAAGTTGGAACAACTCTATCTTGCGTGAATGGAAAAATGTACATGTTCCTTTGGTTGGTGTCAACAAACCACATCTAATAAGGCACAAAATAGAGCTTCAGTCAAGGGTTGTTAAAATAAACTTTGATGGTTCTTCTAGAGGCAATCTGGGCAATTTAGGATCAATTGTGTGCATCTATGATCATCAAGGCTCACTACTAGCATTAAAGTGTTGTACGCTCCCACAAGGTTCAAATAATATGGTAGAGGGTCGAACTTTATTTATAGTCCTAGTATTGGCTAAAACTGGTGGATTTCACCATGTCTATATAGAAGGTGATTCAATGGTAATAATTAATGCATGTATCAATCATGAATCACATAATTGGAGGCTAACATATATCTTTCAACAAATTTTGCATTTATTGGACTCCTTTCCAGAAGTACTTCTCTCCCACACATTGCAGGAAGGCAATGCGTTGGCAGACCACCTTGCCAACAAGCGGTGTGATGTTCATGAGGAGTTAATATTTACACTTGACATAATCATTAAACAAGATCCAAAATTGTAAGAATTACTTGTTTTGGACAAGACAACGAGTGTTGAAATATGTTCAAATGTGCAGATTTGAGAAAGGATGTTGTTGGTTACTCCCATGTGTAAACTGTCATATCAGCCTTCATTGGTATGTGTTGGGCTTGTCACTTGGCAGATATTTTTATAGCACAACAATTGCCCACATGACATGGTACTGCTTCTACGTGGGAGTGTGGAGGATTTCTGTGATAATATGAATGTGAAATCACAGGATCATTAATTTGAATCATCAATTATCAGGTGTGAACAACCATTGTTAGTTTGCATTCCATCTTAAGTACATTATGTTTGGATGTATTAATGATCCCTAATAGCGGATTTTTGTGGGAAAGATTTGAAATTGGCATCCTTTTTGTATCTACCATGCAAGTGGGTTTTTTGTTTGTAAAATGTAAAGATCAATATCATTACTATACATGTATATGACAATGATTCTAGGGTTTCTTCCTAATTCTTCCATGGATGAGTCATTGAATCAGTTATTATTAATATAATTATGGTGGCCAGTCCACTTTAGCTTGAAAAAAAACTAACTATATTTCTTATTTCCAATTATAATAGTTCTTTAAAGGTGGATCAGATAGACATAAAAACATCTCATTCATCCTAAAGTTGGTGCATACTTTTGGTCCTCAAGGAAATCGTATTCCTTTATAAGAATCACTTTTCCTACTCTACACCAACAAACTAGAATCTACCACTAATGTAATCCAATTTATATAAATATATAAATCTCCTTGTTGAACACATAAGACACCATCAACACTTTATAGCCTCGCCCTTGAGCTCCCATATAAATATGAGATATACAAGCATGATGCTCTTTCACCCAGCCATCCACCCTACACACACTTATTAAAAAGATGACATAAAAAAGGACCACTTATCCTATAAAAATGAAAGTAAAGAACACAAGTCATAAATCGTTCATCGTTTGTGCAGACTGGGTCCTCCAGAAAAACATATGTAGATTAAACCCTTTTTTTTTTGGAAGGTGAGTACTCCTAGAAGGGTAGCTCCCTACTGCATATATCAATTATTTTTACATGGATGTAATTTATATATATTTATACAAGGTTTACCTTATCTCAACACTTATTTCATACAAACTAACTACTTGAACCTCAAAAAATAGATCATCGTTGGCCTCAAGGAAGGTACGAAGTTCCTTCATATAATTATAGTTAACTTTTGTATCATCATACACTATAAGCACCTAAAATGTGAATACAACTTTATGATTGTTTAGCATCCACCTTAGTATATTTTTATTGTACGATTTCATACAACACTTAATGAACATATGAACTCAAATATGGGCCCTCTTTCATTTGAGTCTTGTTTGAAATATAGGTAATCCCTTATTTCTTAGTTTATTCCTCTATTTTTTCTCCAATTACGTAATTTATTTATCTCATAGGCCCTACGTTACCATTTGTGGTTTTCATTTTCCATCCCAATCTCATAACTATTATTGCCCTATAATTTAAAATGTGTGGGCATAGCAATTGTTCCTACTTTTTGGTCAACTTTGACACTAAAATAGATATTTTTAAAAAAACCTTCAGTTTTAGATGTGTATTATTAAAAAACTGGAAAGAATTTGGAGATGATTTAATGTGGTGATTTTTAGAATTTTCTTTCTAGTATCTAATAATATTTTTTATTTTTATTTTTAAATTCATTTGATGACCATTTTCCTTCCTATTCGAGAAATGGTTTATATGAACATTTACATTTTCAAAGAGTGATGATTGTTTGATCAACATAACTTTTTTAAAAAAATATGATAATGACAAAATTCTTTCAAAGATAGAATAGTAACATCAATACGTAGAAACTCTAATTGGTTTCATTCAATTTTGTGAAAAATTACAGATTCTATTTAATGGGAAAGTGACGTTAATGATAATTTAGACATAGGTTGTCTTTTATCAATATAATTTGAATTGTATAAATTGAAATGATTTTTTTCTTGAATTTCTAGAAAGGTAACACACATAACTTTGTAATGCATATTTTTGAAAGAAAAAAAATTCTAATTTTCTATTTTTCCTGAAGCTTCTTGTGAAGAGGGCTTTGAAAGAAGCCTTCAAGGATGCTTTGCATGAAGGGTCCATCCATGGAGGCTTCGTTCAAAGCCCCCTAGGGTACTTCCCAACGATTTTTCTTGCCGCCAAATTGTGGCCAAGTGGGATTCAAACTATTGATCTCATTTTGGGTTTGACAAATGAGTGACAGTGCACATAAGTCATATTCAAGCGGAAACAGAGTGTACGTTGAGTGATCAGAACAAGTCAAGCAATTAGTGTGAGCTGAGCAATCAATGCGAGCCGAGTGATCAAAGCATGTTGAGCGTCAATTGGCTGACAATGCATGTCAAATAATATACTTATTATCAAGCACTAGTATGTGTCGAGTAACTCCAGTGATGAGCAAGTCTATACATGCCGAGTGATTCAGGTGTCGAGTAAACAATAGATGTTGAGTCATTCAAAAGTTGAGTTACAACATTGAAGATACAATGAGTGTCGAGCATTAGATCCTTTAGGTGCTAAGTAAACAATTTTTGATATAGTTGTTTGTAATGGCACAAACTTCTATGTGAACCATCTTTGGGCTGACCTAAGGATTGTTTTATGATTCTAGGAGATAAGTAGGAATGTATATCATGAATCCCTATGTAGTACATACAACCAACAAGATTAAGTGGAAATATGGATCAATCATGGCTGTTGATTGTAACCTAACCCTAGTTCACCTAAGTCTTCTTAAGGATGGAAAACCCTAAAGATTTTGTATATGTGTATGCGAGGAGAAGGACAAATGCTAAGTGCAGAGAGAGCATTCATAGTGACTAAGGAGGTTGTGCCAGAAGGAATGAATTACAAAATCAATTAAAGGAGAACAAAATAGAGCAGAGAGAGGGTAGAGGAGATATATCTGATCAAGAGGATCAAGTACACATTAGGAAAGAGAATATTTGACATCTAGCAGAGAGGTGCTAACCGAAGGATCACTGTGCTGAATCATTTTAACTAGGTGATGCATAGTAAATCTCCTAACAGAGTAGCCTTAACAGGTTTCAAGTTCTAATAGAATTTTGTTAAATCTCTTAACCGAGTGCTTACTTTATTGTGAGTTTAAGTCCTCTAACAAGGCACACATTTAGCAGGATGTTAAAATCCTTTATTAGGGTGAGACTTAATAGTCTTTGTAAGCATTTAATAGGGTAGACCTTTCATAGGGTAGATCATAGTTTATGATTAAACAATTGTAACCTTCATTGGATATATTTTACAACTATAGTAGTGAAGATTTGTGAGTGTTATCCCCACCCCAGCTTTACCTTCTCTTTGGAGGGTTATTGGGTAACCAATATCTTGTGTCAAATGTTATTTGCTTTATGTTATGTATGACATGCATGGATAGTTATTTCAGTTTACATATTTGATTATGAGATGGATGTGTGGTGAATATGTTTTGGTTAAAGTTTTGAAGTGTTGATTCACCCCCCCACCCCTCTCATAATTCACTCTTCCATTAATAATTCCAACAATTGGTATTAGAGCGAAGATTCTCTTGAAGAAAAGCTTCATAGCTTGAGAGGAAAGATCTTGAAAATGGAAGTTTACTTATTAGAAAAAACTGTGACAATCAGAAGATTGAAATACAACTTACCCTACATCAGTTGAATGAAGCAAGGAGTGTGTTGCAATAATCATTAAAGAAAAGAAAATATTTGGCCATGCAACTAAATGACTCACAATATAAAGAGATTGACACAACTAGACTATTTGTGGATGAAAACTCTAAAGAGTTTGGTGCAACAATTACAGATTTCATGGAAAAGAATGGAACCCTAAATGAAGAAGTCAAGAATCTCAAAAGAGAATAAGAGATGCAATCAATATTGCTATGTGAAATGTTTGAAAATAAAAAGAAAGTTGAGAATGAAAAAGTCATGATTGAAGAAGACAATAGGGTATTGTCTAATAGACTAGAAGAGAAGACATCAAATGTGCAAAAGATTGCTAACATGCAATTAGATACAATGAATCAATTGATGATTGCTAATCATGAATTGAATGGAATGGATATTGAGATCACAACTTTGAAGTCATGAAATGATCTACTGCAGAATGAATTGAGAGCTTAAAGAGAAAAGCTTAACAAGCCTAGTGAAGCCATAAAATATTTTGAGAAATTGATGGAATCACCAAGACCTATCAATGATACTACTAGATTGGGTTACACCTCTACTGAAGAAGGAGAATCATCTAGAAGTGGTGAAAAAATGAGCAAAAAATGTAAGAACAACAAACCCACTTGTCATAACTATGGAAAGCTAGATCATACAGCTAATGCCTACAGGAGTAAAACTATCAATCAAAGCTCTAAGCATAAATACTGGGGAAATTGCTACAACTACAACAAGCAAGGATATCATGTACATGAATGCAAGACAAAACCATTAACACTCAAAGATTTGAAGGATATTGCTATAATTGTTAGAAGTATGGACACAAAGCATATGAGTGAAAATCTAAGCCTAAATGGTCATAAAAAAAACAAGACAAGGTAAACCATAATGGGAAATCTTACAATTGGGATTATAATACAAGATACTATTGTCACTATTGTCAAGAGTATGGACATGTTCCTAAGAATTGCATAGGAATGCATTTCATAAGTGATTACAGTAGATGGTTGAATAATACTACATGCTTTAGTTGTTTGAAGACTGGTCATGTTAGCAAAAACTATCCAACAAGGTCACCTTCACTGAGTAACAAATGCAACAAAGGAAAATAAAAAGTTGATGTTAAAAAGGTAAAAGTTTAGACGAACAAGAATGGAAAAGAAGAGAAGATTGCAACACATCAAGTCAAGATGAGATCACTTCATCCAATGGATCTGTTGATTAGATCACCCCCAACTAGGCAATCAAAAGGTATGTGTGGGAATGATATTTTAAAGTTATATTATGCATCAGTTCCAAGAATCTAAGATCTAAAGAGTACATATATGCATGAATTAAGATGCAATGGAATAGTTAGAACCTGGAGAAAATCTATAGTTTTGCTATTTTCTATGTTGTCAAGCATAAAGAGTTTCATAGTAGTTGCCAAGCATGAATGGAATGTCAGTTGATGTTGAGTTATTAAATATGATAGTATTGCTTGAGCTTTCTATATAAGTAGAGCATAGTGGAAATTATGTGTAAGTCGAGTGAGTTGGAAATGCTATAGTAGTCAAGCTTACAGTTGTGTAAGCATTAAGCATTTATTACCAAATTCCAAGGGTTATATAGTCATTTCTTGACTCATTTGCATTTATCAAAGACCGAAGAGAGCACGAAAAGAAAAAAGACAATTTGAAAAAGAAGATTCAAGTGTTTGTGAATTGGATTCATCTACTAATTGTCATCATTCATTATGATTTAAAGGTATTTTTCAAGTTTTGAGTTACGCTGTTTAAATTTTTGCAAACCCTAGCTACTTGAAATGGCATCTATCTCTACTGCAACTATTAGGAAGGAAGGAAAGGAAGTTTTTAATGTTCAATTAATTAGTAATGATGTGAGACAACCACCTTTCTAAGCAATACCTGATATAGCATATAAAGGAGACCCATCTGGTGTGTTATCGATGATACCACCACAAGTTCTCATGATTCAGGATGTTAGGTGTTGTTATACCTATAAGATTGGAAGTATTGGAGACATGGAGATTAGAGAATTGTATAGAAAACTTTGTGTAGATGGAGTCTTGAGGGAAGAAAACAAAATTGTAGAAAGAAAAGGGTTAGCCTATGCCCTAGATTTTGAATGTATTCAAAACTAAACGGATAAATATTGTGCTCAATAGAATACATGATGACTTCATATGGTTAGAAAATGGACCCATTAAGATCACAAAGATGATCATTAATCGATTCATAGGGTATCCTACCCTAGATAGACACAAAAGTATGTGAATTGATGCAAAGGAGGTGATTGAGAAGAACACAGGAGTAGTGTGGAACAAGAGAGGAATGTTAATATCTATTGAGATTTCCAACTCATTACCTAAAGCTTATATGAACGAGTTGAGAAAAAATGGAAATTAAGTTTACAAATTGAAAGACAAATCAAGGGAACTACTTTAGCCCAAGTCATGCTTGAATTGCCAGAGCAAATGATTGATGAGGCTATGGAATTTCACAAAGGAAAATTTACCCCAAGATACAGAGCATTCCATATCTTAAAGAAGAATATAGAGGATGTGGTAACCAAAAGAAAAGCTATATGGAAATCTATTTATTGGTTATCCACTCTTGCTATAACAAAGAAAGGTGAGCAAGAAATGCAAAATTCTAAGAAAGATGAACAAAAGGTAGCAGAGACTGCAAAAGATGTACCAGTCAAGGATGTTCACCTGGGAGGCACCGAGGAAATAGTAGAAGAAGAGGCCACAGCTAAAGATGAGCAATAGGATGATCAAAATGTACCTAAGGTACAAGTGTTGAGTGTCAGTCCTCCACATGTAGACCAAGTCAACAAGACTTAATAAAAATCAAGGATGTTTCTAATAATTCTACTCAAAACATCAATCCCTTGATAGAGGAAGATTTGAAGAAGATATTGAAGGATTCCACCTTAGCAGCAAAACTGTGCACAAATCTTGTATTGGTGAGAACATATGAAATTGACAAGGTAGAGTTAGCATTGGCAAGGGAGAAACAAAAAGACACATATATTGTGCCCCCTACACCTATAGAAACAAAAGAACCAGAAGTACCAAGTGTCACATTTGACATACAAGTTTTAATGCGCATTGTGGTATATCAGATGAAGGATGCAATGACACCAAAGTTAGCTCCTTTGTACCAAATATTTCAACATTGCAAGCAATATTAACAGTTGAAAAAGATGGGAAAAAAGTCCACATAGATCAAGAAGTCAGTCTTGCTCCTATTTCACAGATGCAAGGTGAAGATGGAAAAGAAGTGAAGGAAAATAGGAATGAAGAGTCAGTGTTGACTACTAGGCCAGAGGAACAAATAGCTATACAGACCTTGGTTGCTTTAGTAGTCTATGTATCTCTTATTACTAGTCAAACTCTTCAAAGGCCGAGCACAGATGCTACACCCTTACAAATATCAAGGCCTAGTCCTAGTACATCTAAACATGTTGAAGATACATCTTATGGAGATGTGAGCTTAGATGAGGTGATGGAACTACCCAAGTTTAATCTTACAACAATCACCATTGAGCAAATAAGGATTCTACAAGAAGTTCTTCACAAGAAGAAACAATAAGAGATGCTAAGAAGGGAGCATAAGTAGAAGCAAGTGCTTCATGATATAAAAGAAATATCTCTTAATGCTTTCAGCCTACTAGAGTTGAATGAAGATAAACCAATTCTTGAGCAACTAGCCAACATTGTTGACAAGGTAAGAGATGACGACCTAGATTCTAATGTAAAACTTCTATAATGGTCTAAAGGAAAATTTTGCACTAAAGTACATGAGAATATATCTAGTGCTATTGCACTACGACAGGTTGATCTAGCAACCAAGATGGAGAGTGTGAAGAAGGTGTTGGAGAATATATTCTCTCTTTACACCAAGTTATGTGATGTGAATTTATTCGCACAAGAAGTACAAAGGGTTGTTGACCATCTGCAAGGAGATCTACAAACTATAGGCACTACTCTTAAGTTATCTCCTGGTCAAAGCCAAGCTCATTTCCAGAGGTTACTATCTACTCAAGATTAGCTAGTTGAGTTACATTCACAAGATGCAAATATTAGAGCTACCTTGATTAATATTCAATCCATGTTGACCCCACACATGGAGGTTTTGCATAAGGAACTAGTCTATGTCGAAACTTTTACAAAGAAAGATTCACATCTTTATATTCGTGATGGCTTAGTCGACCTTGCTTCCTAACTATATGTCCAATACCAATCTCTAGAGGTAGTATGCAACAATTTGGATGTAGCAATAAAGATCATCATGGAGGTCCACAAAACATTTTTGGACAAACATACTATCAGTGTACCACCAATGACAATAGTGTCAAAAAAGGGGGAATGAGAATAAAAAGGGGAAGTAAGTCAAAAGGAAGAACATGACAAATGAGCATAGTATAGTTTTGAGAAAGGGCGAGTAATAATGCAGAAATAGGGGACAATGAAAGAACACACATTTACTCAGCAAGAGTTATACAAAATTCAGCTATATAAAGGAAATATCAACTTAGGGAGAGTTATGAAATTTTGGGAGAAATAAGGTATGATAGTTAAATAATAAGTTTTGTAATTTTGCAAATTTTGTAATTTTGTATGGGAGTTGAGTAATGTATACATATTGTTTACGTGATACTCATATTGAGGTTATATATACATGACCAAGTGTTTTTGATACTCATATCAAAGGGGGAGATTGTTGATCTCATTTTGGTTTTGACAAATGAGTGACAACACACTTATGTCATATTCAAGAAGAAATATAGTGTATGCCAAGTGATCAGAGCAAGCTAAGAAGTTAGTGTGACCGAAGTGATTAAAGCATGCTGAGCATCAGTTGCCAGATAATGGATGTCAAACAATATACTTATTTAGTGTCGAGCACTAGTATGTGCCAAGTCACTTCAATGACGAGCAAGTCTATATATGTCAAGTGATTCAGGTGTCAAGTAAACAATGGATGTCGAGTCATTCAAAAGCCATTACAACATTGAAGATACAATGAGTGTCGAGCATCAGAGCCTTTGGGTGTCGAGTAAACAATTTTCAATATAGTTATTTATAATGGCACAAACTTCTATGTGAACCATTTTTGGGTTGACCTAAGGATTGTTTTAAGAATCTAGGAGATAAGTACAAATGTATATTATGAATCCCTATGCAATACATGAAACCAATAAGAAAAAAGGATGTATTAAGCAGCAATATGGATCAATCACAGTCGTTGATTGTAACCTAACCCTAGTTCACCTAAGTCTTCTTAAGGATGGCAAACCCTAAAGAGTTTGTATGCGTGTATGTGAGGAGAAGAATGAATGTTAAGTGTAGAGAGAGCATTCATAGTGACTAATGAGGTTGTGATAGAAGGAATGAATTGTAGAATCAATTAAAGGAGAATAGAATAGAGCAGAGAGAGGAAAAAGGAGATATATCTGATTAGGAGTATCAAGTAAACATTAGGAAAGAGAAGATTTGACATCTAGCAGAGAGGTGTTAACTGAAGGATCATTGTGGAGAATCATTTTAACAGGTGATGCAGAGTAAATATCCTAACAAATTAGCCTTAATAGGTTTCAAGTTCTAATAGAGTTTTGTTAAATCTCTTAATCAAGTGCTTACTTTATTGTGAGTTTAAGTCCTCTAACAAGGCGCACTTCTAGCAGGGTATTAAAATCCTTTATCAGGGTGAGACTTAATAGTCTTTGTAAGCCTTTAACAGGGCATACCTTTCATAGGGTAGATCATAGATTATAATCAAATAATTGTAACCTTCATTGGATATACTTTACAACTACAATAGTGAAGATTTGTGGGTGTCATCCCCACCCCAATTTTACCTTCTCTTTGGAGGGGTTTTGGGTAACCAATATCTTGTGTCAAATGTTATTTACTTTATGTTATGTACGACATGCATGGATAGTTATTTTAGTTTACATATTTGATTATGAGATGGATGTGTGATGAATATGTTTTGGTTAAAGTTTTGAAGTGTTGATTCACTCCCCCCCCCCCCCCCACACCTCAGAATTCACTCTTCCATTAAGTAATTCCTACACAAATGAATCCCCTATCAGCCACATTGGATCTGGGGGGCTTTAAGCAAAGCACCCTAAACCCCAATATAGGGTTCAAGGGGGATTTTCTCAAAGCTTAACAACCATATTTCTTTAATGTTTGATTGATATAAATATCAATTTTCTCTTATATTCTAAATGAATTCAAGAAAACATGACAAGAAGTTTGTTGTCTTTGAAGGTTTAGGAAGAAGACTTATAAATAGTAGGAGTTTTTTTGTTTCAAAGACAATTTGAAATAGTTTGATAGTTTTGTGAAGATTGAAGATGGGATGAAATATTTCAAGACAAAGTAAATTTGCAAGAAAGAGATCACCTAGTGTATAATAGAGAAATCATGAAAAAACACTAGTAAATTATTACTGAAAGAAAGAAGGTATGTACATGTAAATTCATTTATATTCATGTAGGTTGCAAGAAGCAATCACAAGATGAGAAAATAGATGTTGGAGAAGGATCAAGATTAGTTGGTCAAATTGGTATGGATGAACACATAAGACTAGATACAAGTGTAAAGAAAAATATCACTCATATAAATTTAGATCATTTACTTGCAATGGATGTGGATAAATTGAAATCACTTGCTAATATTAAATCCTTGAGTCATCACAAAAATAAAGCTTTGAATAATATATTAAAAGAAATGACAAGTAAATTTGATGATTTGGAAACACTAGAAAAAAACCAAGTACTTTCTCATGTTCTTATAGGAGAGGAGCCATTAAAATTGTTGATTGTAGAAACAATATCAAAAAAGAGAAACTTTTCTACAATGTAAAGTGATATTATTGAAAATGTTAAGAAATGTTTGAGCTCTGCAATGCAGCGTATCTTTAAACCTTTAGAAAATCAAATAAACAACTTCAGGCTTCACATGCATGAATGCATATTTCATCAAATGCATAGAAATTTAACAAAATTAGGGACAACACATGAAGATGTTTCTCATTCAAATCTGCAAAGACATTTGGCTTTCTTGTAGCAAGAACATAGGCATACAACATAAATAAAGCATGAAAAAAATGAGGATCCTCCGATGGTCATCAAAGACCATTGGAAGTTCTTTGAAAAATCTCCATGCAAAGGCCACTCTCAAAACAATAGAGAGTTCTAGTTGATAGGAAATGAAAAAAGAAAAGAAAATGCTATGCTATTAAAATCTGATTTTCAGATTTCTTCCAAAAGAAAGATCTAAGTACAAATAGAAAAATGCATGTAGAATACTACACAATCACAACCATATAACACTAGAAACTCCGAAAAATTATAGGAAAACTTAAGGACTTCATTCTATTCACTTTCTCCCAAAAATCTCTCCTGAAAAAATCTCTTACAATATGCACCCATTTCTCCTTTTGAAAAATCCTTCTAAGTAACCGTTGATAGAAAATTTTTGCACCCTTGCGGTCAAACTGATGGTTAAGTGCTTACAGCTTGCGACTAGGTGATGAAGGGTAGTTGCATGGTCGCGACTTAAATCTTTCTTGTTAGGATAAACCATGGACAGAAATAAAAACTACATGCAAATATAACCAATAACAGAAAATAATAGAACACACAGAAATGAACACAAGGCACCAAGATTTAACGTGGTTCACCCAATCCCTGGGCTACGTCCACCAAACAGCAAGTCCGATCTTATTACAATCCAGTGATTACAACCTGATTACAATCCGTAATCCCTTACAGCTCAATATCGCCGCAAGAACCAATTTCGTATCACCACACATGAAAAATACCCAACCCTAAGCCCTTTTTATACAAGTATTAAACCGCTTTAGGGTTATAACATGTCGGCCATATGTCGGCCATAATATGTCGGCTACCATGTCCAGTATTTATGAAGTATGTACAGTACTTTCCTGATCAGTCACCACAATCTAACAATCTCCCACTTGGGGACTGATCAGGCTCCACACTAAACAACAATCACCCACTTGGAGACTGATCCTGTAGCAATACAACTACCGCATGGGGCTCCCACTGGATCAAACCACCCTCGACTCTGCTGTTCTTTTATTCACATTTAGTCTAAAAGACCAACTGAAGCTGAAGAGGAGTTCAGCTTCTCCCTTGTTACAACCTTTGTCAACATATCTGCTGGATTTTCATTGGTATGTATCTTCTCCAGCTTTAACTGTCCATCCTCCAAAACTGACCGAATGAAATGGTACCGCAACTGTATGTGTTTGGTCTTAGAATGCAGAGCTGAATTCTTAGCAAGATGAATGGCACTCTGACTATCTGTGAACAAATAATTATCCTTTTGAGGATGTCCCAATTCTTCCAAGAAGAACTGAAGCCATATCATCTCTTTGGCTGCCTCTGTAGCAGCAACATACTCTGCCTCTGTAGTGGAGAGAGCATTAATCTTCTGTAGCCTAGAAACCCAGCTCACGGCTGCCCCACCAACAGTAAAGACATAACCTGTAGTACTCCGCCTGGTATCAATATCCCCAGCCAAATCTGAGTCAACATAGCCCTGTAAATCAGTAGTAGAGCCCCCAAAGTGTAAACACTTATTGGATGTTCCTCTCAAATATTTGAGAATCCACTTGACAACATTCTAATGCTCAAATCCTGGATGACTCATATACCTGCTAACGACTCCCACTGCATGTGCAATATCTGGCCTAGTGCATACCATAGCATACATCAAACTTCCTACAACTGAAGCATAGGGTACCTTGGACATCTTATCCTCCTCTTCCTATGTCTTGGGACACATCTCCTTAGTCAATTTCAAATGACCAAGTAAAGGTGTGCTGACAGCTTTAACATTCTCCATAGAGAAACGTTGCAACACCTTCTCAACATAATCAGCTTGAGATAGCGTCAATGTTCTGTTCTTCCTATCTCTGCAAATCTTCATACCAAGGATTTGTTTTGCTGCCCCCAAATCCTTCATAGCAAATGCATGTGCTAATTGGCGTTTCAGCCCCTTAATATGATCCATGTTAGACCCAGCTATAAGCATATCATCAACATATAAACATAAAATAATGTAGCTATCATCATCCAACCTCTTAAAATAAACACAGTAATTTGAATGACACCTATTATATCCATGCTCATGCATAAAACTGTCAAATTTTAGATACCATTGCCGAGGTGCTTGCTTCAAGCCATATAAACTTTTCTTCAATTTGCACACTAAGTTCTCCTTACCTTTGACCTCAAAACCCTGTGGCTGAGCCATATATATTTCTTCATCCAAATCACCATGAAGAAAGGTTGTTTTAACATCCATCTGCTCTAAATGCAAATCTTCAGTAGCCACAAGACTTAAAACAATACGAATAGAAGTCATCTTAACAACAGGAGAAAATATCTCATCAAAATCAATTCCCTTTTTCTATGCAAATCCTTTTACAACTAACCTGGCCTTAAATCTTTTCTTACCTCCTTCCTCTTCTTTCAACCTGTAAACCCATTTATTCTGTAAAGCCTTTGTACCTGCAGGCAACTTGCACAAATCCCATGTCTTATTTTTCAGCAAAGAGTCCATTTCATCTTTCATTGCAGACTCCCACTGAATCTTAGTATCCACCTGCACAGCTTCATCATAACTTTCAGGTTCACCAGCATCAGTAAGTAAAATAGAATACAAAGAGGGAGAAAACCTTTGTGGAGGTCTAATTGGCCTTGTTGACCGTCTAACATTCACTGGTGTGTGTGGTATTTGTTGTTGCAGTTGTTGCACATCATGAGGAATGGCTGGAACATCAGCTTTTGGAGTATCATCCAGCACTACATAATCATCTTCTTTCTTCTCATGTTGCTGCAACAGATCTTTGTACAACACTTTTTCATTGAATATGACATCCCGACTTCTTATAATTTTATGATTTTCAAAATCCCAAAGCCTATAGCCAAATTCATTAATGCCATATCCAACAAAGACACATTTCTTTGATTTAGCTTCTAGCTTGGTTCTATTTTCAGAGTCTATATGAGCAAAAGCTTCACAACCAAAGGTCTTGAGAAAAGAATAACTCACCTTCTTACCAGTCCATGCTTCCTGTAGAATACCACAGCCCAAAGGAGTAGAGGGACCTCTATTAGTCAAATATACTGTAGTATTGACAGCCTCCGCCCACATGTGTAAGGGCAACCCAACATGCAACCTCATGCTCCTTGCGTGCTCCATTATAGTCCTGTTCATGCGTTCAGCCACTCCATTTTCCTGTGGAGTCCTTGGAACAGTTTTTTGTCTACGAATACCATTAGTGGAGCAATAATCTTCAAATTCATGACTGCAATACTCACCACCATTATCAGATCTGAGACATTTTAATTTCTTACCAGTCTCATTTTCAACCAAGCATTTCCATTTCTTAAAAGTTTGAAATACATCAGATTTCTGTCTAAGGAAATAAACTCATACTTTTCTAGTTGCATCATCAATAAATGTAACATAATAATGAGAGCCACTAAGGGAAGATACCTGAGCCGGTCCCCATACATCTGTATGCACAAGCTCTAATTTCTCCTTTTTGTTTTCCTTCCTAGTCTTTACAAAACTCACTCTCTTTTGTTTTCCATACACACAACTTTCACAGAAATCCATATTCACACATTTTAGACCTGGTAAAACTTTCCTTGAATGAAGTACTTTCATACCTTTCTCACTCATGTGCCCAAGTCTATTGTGCCACAACGTTGTATCAGAATCTACAGCAGCTATTTGTTCTCCCTGCTCAACTGCAGTAATTGTTCCTGAATATTCATTTTTCGCTGAAACAATCAATGTAGAAGGAACAATATGACCTGTAAAAAGATATAAGGTGCCTACTTTCACACCTTTTGCTACTACAAGGGAACCTTTTGAAACCTTCCAATTTTTATCATTAAAAGTAACTGCACAACCCTCATCACCGAGTTGCCCTGCTGAAATTAAATTCCTACTCAGCTTTGGAACATGTCTTACCTCATGTAGTAGCCAATGATTCCCATTCTGCAACTTAATCTTAATTTTTTCCTTTCCAACAATCTGACAGGGTTCATTATCCCCCAAATAAACAAGCCCAAAATCCCCTTGGACATAATCAATGAAATAACCTCTATGAGGTGTAGCATGAAAAGAAGCACCAGAATCTAAAACCCATGAATCATCAACACTCTCTAAAGACAGAAGCAAAGCATCCTCTTCGGATTTGTTACTTACCACATTTGCCTCTTTGTCTCCATCTGATTTATCTCCTTCATTTTTCTTTCGAGTCCAGCAATCTTTCTTTTTGTGCCCTGGTTTCCCACAGTACCAGCAATCATTTGGTCCTCTCGATTGAGACCTCCTCCCCTTTGACTTTCCTCTTGATTTCCCACGATTTCCAGAGTTACTTCCTCTTTCAGTCGTTCTGCCCCTGCTTTGTGCATTTAAAGCACTTCCTGATGTAGATCCACCTGAGGATTTTCTACGAGTTTCCTCACTTAAAATAACACCGATCACATCATCATATTTTAGGATACTAGATCCAGGAATAGAATTACTCACCGCCATTACCAAGCCATTCCAGCTTTCAGGCAAAGAACACAAAATCAAGAGAGCCCTAATTTCTTCATTAAAATTGATACCCACAGAAGATAATTGACTAGTAATAGTATTAAACTCATTTAAATGATCTGCAATAGATCCACCTTCTGCCATTTTCATATTAAATAAACGCTTCATGAGAAATACCTTATTTGAAGCGGAGGGCTTTTCATACAGTGCCGCTAGGGTTTTCATCAAATCTTCTGTCATCTTTGCTTTTGTAATATTAAATGCCACCGATGGTGCCAAGCATAACCGAATGCTTCCGAGTGCCTCTCTGTCCAAAAGATCCCATTCAACCTCTGACATAGTTCCCTGATTCTTGGCGTTTCCTTCCAACGGCTTCCATAAATCCTTTTGATATAAATAGTCTTCCATTTGCATCTCCCATAACTGGAAGTTCTGCCCATTAAACCTGTCAACCCTCAACTTACCCTCATCTGCCATTGCTCCCACTCAACTGTGAGACTCCCACTTAACCGTGAGACTTTCCTGCAGAGGATAACTGAAAGACAACCTTGCTCTGATACCACTTGTTAGGATAAACCACAAACAGAAATAAAAACTACATGCAAATATAACCAATAACAGAAAATAATAGAACACACAGAAATGAACACAAGGCACCAAGATTTAACGTGGCTCACCCAATCCCTGGGCTACGTCCACCAAACAGCAAGTCTGATCTTATTACAATCCAGTGATTACAACCTGATTACAATCCGTAATCCCTTACGGCTCAATACCGCCGCAAGAACCAATTTCGTATCACCACACATGAAAAATACCCAACCCTAAGCCCTTTTTATACAAGTATTAAACCGCTTTAGGGTTATAACATGTCGGCCATAATATGTCGGCTACCATGTCCAGTATTTATGAAGTATGTACAGTACTTTCCTGATCAGTCACCACAATCTAACATTTCTAAGGATATAATCATGAAAGCATGAAGGGCATGATTAGACTTAGGGATATATAAAGGTCAAAGCTTATGTATCTATTAGACTTGCATGGCAGTTTGAATTTGAATAAGTCAATTTGACCATTCGACATGTCTATCACCCAAAAATTCAAAAAATTCTTTTTTTTTTTTGGGGGGGGTGGGGGGGATGGCTAAAATTTTTGGTGACTTAGAGGGGATGCTAGCCTGCTAAGCATGAGATAAGTGGCCTTAAGCATTCATTGGGATACAAAGTCACAAAAATGAAGATTTGCAAGTTGAAACTACAAAACTTTGCCTCCTCTCTGCAACTGCAAAAACTTCAAAACTTCACTATCTCCTACAGAGAAGCCTATGTCCATGCACTTACTAAAAAATAAAAAATCATCTAACCTACTATATACAGGAATTTACATAGATGAAAAGTTAAACAAACCCATTGAGTGGTTTGTTGAAGTAATCGCCCCTCCTCACCAGTTGATTTCTTCTCCCATGCATGAGGGCAGCTGAAAATGACAACAAGCATGACAAACACACTACTGCATGGAATACCTCCTTCCCAATGAAGCTACTCTCCAGCACTGGGACACCTTGGCCTTGAGCAAAAGATGCTTGTTCTTCCTTGTAGAATTCTCCTTCATACTCTGGAGTGAGCATGACTAGTGGCAACTTGCACTGTTGCAGAGCTAGGTGCCTTATGGTGCATCCTCTTGAAGGTGTAGGGCCAAAGGAATCATACTTGACCACTTGATTATGCTCTGCAATGGTAGAATCCAAATAGTTTGAAAGGCTCCTCCTCTTTTGAAGAAATAATCTCCACTTCTTGCTCATGATGCTCATGAGCCACCTTCTTGAGAGCTACTAGTATGGCGTGGCTTTCCACCTATTGCTGTTGTGGAACATGATCTTCATATATAGGAGATGATGATTCAACATCTATGGAAGAGAAGATAGCATCCAACTCATCTAAAAGACCATCCTCATTATTGATCTCCTCTATTACAGTTGTAATGACATGCATAGGTTGAGGGGTAACCTCATGCAGGTTAGCATGTTCCTTCTCAAGGATGGAGCTATCCTTGAGACTCTCTTCCTCATCCAACAAATCATGGAGGACTTTTTGTTGTAGCAAATGATCTTCTTCCTTCTCCAACAACAGATCCTCATCTTCTTTCCAAGGCTCAAAAGCCATGACTTGTTCCTCAAAAGAAGGAAAAACCTTTTCTTTTTCTTATTCCTCAACAAAGGAGGGAAGCTCTTCAGATAATATGATTGGATCCTCTTCTTTCTTCCTCAACTACTACCTCACTTTGTTTCTTCCTCTCTAATAACTGGAGATGAGCCTCCTAAACCTTATTGAAGATGTTATAGGTCTCTTGTACTAGGCTACAAATATGAGGATCATTTTCCCACATCTCGAAGTCACTATGCATCGCCTCCAACCAAGACATGATGAGGAGCTTTACATAAGAAAAAATCCCCATGACTGAAGGTTCATAGGATTATGAACCTCATCAAAATTCCTTCCGAAGTCAGAAAAGACATGACCCAAATCAAGAATACAGTCATAGAGCTCCACAAACTTTGACCTAAGGTCATAATGGGGATCTAATGAAGATTGGGCAAGCTGATCACAACTGAGCTATCAGATGATATAGGGAATGGGAGGGTTGAGGGATAGCCTCTTCATGATATGGGGAAAAATTAGAGGAGTCTCTATGAAAGGAATCCATGGTTAGAGTTTCATAAAAACTGCATTTTCAAAGGAAACTTTGAAAATCACAAAAAAGATCAAGAAAGATATTTTCATACCAGCATTGTTTCATCTTGAAACCAGTAGATGCATAGAATCGCCATGGGTTTGATGGAATGCCTCCAAAGGCTTATTTCATTGAGAATAACACCCAAATCCTCAATGCATAAGATTAGATTAGCTTTCAGTGAACTTGCATTGCTGAAAATGTCTGTCCCATCGAGCGTGCCAAAAATTGTTGACACAAAAAGTTTTCACCCTTGCCTGAAGTTTTTACCTAAAGGAAACCTCATGTCACATGGAAACAATATCAACAGTGTGGGACTTTGCAATTAGAGATTGAGTCTTCGGAGAAGGTCAACTTCCTTACTATCAAGGTGCATTTAACTATTTCTGGAGAGGAAAAGGGAGAAAGGATGCATGAAAGAAAACTACCAATTCTAATCTAAGAGGGGGTGATACACCAAATAGTATTGTTCAATCTTGTCATTTCCCAAAGGAGCATAGTTCATCAATACAATCCTCAAATGCACAGATTCTATCTTAACTTTGACTCAATGATCATACACAGATCATGATTCAATGAAATGATTTTGAGGAAGGGACTTCACTCTATATCATTCAAAGATAAACAAATACAACATATAACCAAAGAATGAAAGCAATACATCGATATAAGGAAATAAGATATTGCACAATATATTAATGTAAGAAGGAGATACAATTGAGGATTGTATTCATTCACAGACAATAGGAGAATTACAATAACAAAGCATAGAACACTATTGCTATAGAATCAAAGAAAAGATTGACCCTTGGAAGAGTCACAAAACTTGCTTTTATAGTTCAAGCATAACTAAGAAACTTCTTCCCTAAGGCATAACTCAACCACTACCATTAAAGCTACAACAAACAATCATTGCAAATCTGGGAAAGATTTGATCTTGGTACACATCTAGATACAGGAAAATCATATTTTTCATCAAACAAAGCCCTGAGAAGAAAAAAAAATGATAGCCATTATCATTCTAACTGGGTAGATGGATAACTAGGCAACAAGAGGAAAGTCCTTTATGTTTACAAGGCATGGAGATCATTGAAAAGTGGTTGCAAGCAATCAAAACATCGATTTTCCATTAAGGAGTTGCTTGCTTCATTCTCGACATGCCAAATCAGATAAATCAGCAAGTCAAACAAATTCAATCTTCAACCTTGCCATGTTGGCCAATAATCTTTTAGTTTTCTACCACACTTCCAAACATTCATCTTTTATATTGATTTTTGATTGCCCTCTATCCACAAATTTTCCACCTTAACCATAGTCTAAGATTTAACTTATGCGATCAAGCTAGAATAGTAAGAATGCCATTTCATGGCATGAACCTTGGGTCAATCTCTAACCCTTGTGACAGAGAAAAACATTGGAGATGACTACTATAGTTTGGCCTTCGCACCATCACGTCTTGGAACTAAAGTTAAGCATTTAACTTTGCAAACAAGTGAACAAAGAAGATTGCCATGTCCTAGCTCTGATTAAGGTTTAGCATTAACTCATTACGATCGTGTGACAACTGAGATTTTGAATTGTTAGGATTAGGTATCGCGACATTGCAACCTAAAACTGTGTGTAATCATAAAATGTTACGAAGCCACACAGATCGTAGAGATAACCGTTTCACACCTTTGCAGTTACACTGATGGTTAAGTGCTTACAGCTTGCAACCAAGCGATGAAGGACAGTCGCATGGTCAAGACTTAAATATTTCTAAGGATATAATCATGAAAACATGAAGGGTATGGTTAGACTTAGGGATATAAAAACGTCAAAGCTTATGTATTTGTTAAACTTGCATGGCAATTCAAATTTAAATTTTGGCACGGGGTGGGGGGAATGGCTAATAGTAACAGTAACTCCCTAGAAATCATCATAGCTTTCTTATGGCAGTTACATTTTGAATGCCAACACATGATGCTTTAGGAATATTAATTATTTTCTTCATTTTTATTTTTCCCATAAAACAGTTGCGAAAACTATGAACTTTTAACACACACAAAACAAATTAAAATAAACTCATACTAAGTCTTAAGTGGATAATGTTGGGTAGGCTTATAAGAATGCTGCCTAAACATTTCCACCACATGGAAAGGACTTTTATTTTAAAACATAAAACTCTGAACTCACACACACATTAAAATTTCAAATTTCAGATTTTATACTCAAATCTTCTTGATATTTGCTTTGTGCCCCTGCACCATACTCACAAATTTCAAAAGTTTCCAAGTGCCTTGCTAACACCTGCAAAAAAAAGCATTAGAAAAACATATGGATCCCTTCAGTTTGACTTTTGGTTTGTACTTGTCCTCCATTATAAAACTTGGCCTTGCTTGAACTTGTACCTTTTGAATTTTCTCTCTCTCCTTTATCTTTACCTTTGGTTTTTCTCCCATTGGTAAAATAAAAATCATTTTTTGCTCACTATGCATCCACTTCATCATATTTTGTATTTGCATGGCTACTACATACACTTGTAACTTTGTCACATTCTGAATTTTTATTATTGCTACATACACTTGAATTCATATTCTAAATTTTATGTCCCAAAAATAATTTGTTACCTTATCATAAACATATTTAGCCTCCTCTTCTTTAGAAAAAATTCCATGCTGAATTTCCATACTGCCACTATGCCTTTTTCATTCTCCCATGATGGCTGCAAACTCTCCCCATAAATCAAATTCTTCTTCATGACTTGTTGCTACACATTCTTTATCTCCATCCTCATGCCATTCTTCTTGGCATTTCATTTCACCATGTAATTTTAAGGCTTCATCATTTGCCTCCAAACTCTCTTTCATAGGAGTATCTTATAGCAGTGTACTCATCTTTATTTCATAGGACACAATACTGTTCCAACCATAACTTTATTAGACTCAAATCCCATAGGACTTTCCTCTTTATTGTTCTCATCAGAATTTACTTGTTGCACTTTGTGCATTCTTGTTGCATTTTGTATTCTTTCCCTTCTAAAGGATAACTTACATTTGTCATTATTGAGATTGCTTTTCTAACTTCACATATATCTGCACTCTTCATGGCTGCCTTCTCCACAATTTCATTTTCCTCTACCAAAAATTCTTTCACTTCCTCTTTAACTTCATAATGTATTGGAAATGTTATCATATCAATAAGGCCTAGACTTCTTGATTCCTTCCATGTTTCATCATCCTTCAATGGAAACAACACCATCTTCTTTCCATAATTGTTGATGGTATATGTGTTCTCTCTACAATCATATATGGTTGACTTGACATATTGCCATGCTCTTCCCAAAATCAAGTGACAATCTTTTAAAGGCATAATATCACATTCAATGGTATCAAAATATGGTCCAATATTAAAAGAAACATATGAACTTTCAAAGACATCAATACATTGTTCATCTCCTAACCCATATGCTCTGTAAGGTAAATCATGAGGTAATCTTGGAAGATTAAGTTTCTCAACCATTTCTATTGAGATTATATTTTCAAAGGATCTACTATCAACTATAACTTTGCATACCTTATTCTTGGACTTGCACTTTGTCTGAAATATAGAATGTCTTTGGTTGTATCTTTGTCTTTCTGCTTCTTCCTCCATAATGATACAGAGCTGCACTTTAGAAACCTTTCGTGGACAAACCCAACTCAAAGAGTTGCTTTAAAGGCTCACACTCATCAATCTAGAAACCTTCAAAATCTATACAAAATATTTTGCTACAAGAACATATGACATAAACATACTCTGCTATAATTTTCACTTCAAACTCTATTATGGGAGGATCAAATGCTTCAGGAACAGAGAACCAATCTTCTTCTCACAAACTGTAATCTTCTTGGTCTTTCATTTCTGATCCTAAAAGACTCAAGATTTTGCTTTTACATGCAAATGACTTCCATATGATACATTACCTTCTTTTACCCCCAGAAAATATTTCCCAAATGGTAAACAAGGGCATCATAAAATCCCAAAGAAATCAAATATGATTTAGAGTATCCAAAACTTCTTCAAATTTTCATATTATCAACATCATTCTCTATCATAAAATATTGATAAGAGGCTTCCAATAATATTCAAACATTTTCAAAACTTAAGATTCTCAAACATAAGAGTATAGACCCATATTCAGACTTGAATAACTTTTGAACCTAACAACATGCCTTCGATCACTCCGGTCAATACCTGCGAAATTAGTTTTTGAAGAACATATCTCAAATTCAACGAAATCCAATGGTTAAATATAATTTTAGAGTCTCTAAACCGAGATTAATTTCTACTGCTTCAAATCACAATGTAATCAAGTCATTAAATCCCAAAGAAAAAAGTTGATTCATGCAGAATAAAATACTTTCTTCACTGACTCTCCCAATAGAGATTCACTTTGTAGAGGCTTAGAGATCCCACCACCCAGGGTCCCCACCCTATAGGCCTTGGGTCAATAAAGAAATCTCGGTGAATGCAGACACATGAGAGATAGATCAAGAGATAGGTCAAGTGAGTCCAATTCAGCCAATACAAAATATCTATTGCTTGAAAATAGATTTAGCAAATACCATAATCCTCCTATCAAATCTTGGTGGGCGTTGACTACTTGTGATTTGCTTCCTTTCTAAATTAGAGGACTTTATTCCACAAAATGAAATCCAATCTAATATTCTCTGCAAGCATGGATATCCCACAAAGCTCTCAAATAATACACCCGCACTTACTAATATAAGTTGTTCATTAGATTAGAATGAAGACTGGCCATAATCAACACCAAAGCCATGAAAGAGTTTCCCAACTTCTTAAAAAAAAAAAAAGCAATGAAAGAGGCCTATACTTGGCAACTCTTAGAAACAAAAACAATCACTCCAACACAATATTCGTCGTTTGGAGAAGAATAATGTCTAAAACAAAAATTTTCCCAATCCTATGCAAAAAGTACCAAAGACTTGTCGTTTACATAGGAAAAATTCATCTTCCTTGACTCTATGAGGTGCCTTCATTCATTTGAATAGAAAGATGTGTTTCTAATATTTGGAAGAACCCCACAAACTCTTATTCATACCCACTGTATTAATTGGAGTTTAAATGCATGCAAGATCAACTTTCCTCTTGGCATCAATATCAGAGGCAAGGTTCTAAACTTGGAGCTGGATGAATATCTCTAGACATGTGTAGGTTTAGTTCTTTCACCAAGATATTTTAGATTATTCTCTAGAAAAAATGAAGGGCGGGTTCCTTTCTTTTACTTCCACCATTAATTTTAGATTACTTTTGTTTCTCCAAATAGAGTTAATTTTCACTATTTTGATTCACCCAAATAGACATGCAAGACTGATTTGTATCCTTTTTCTATGGTATTCTAAAACAAATCTGTTATTTTGTTCTTTGGTGCACGGATCTACTTCCTTCACTCTGATACCAAAAATTATGTAGAGTGTCTTTAAAACCTTTAGAAAATCAAATACACAACTTCAAGCTTCACATGCATGGTGCAGATTTCATCAATGCATAGAAATTTAACAAAATGAGGGTCAACACATGAAGATGTTGCCCATTCAAATCTGCATAGACATTTGACTTTCCTGTAGCAAGATCATAGGCATACAACATAAATAAAGCATAAAACAAATGAGAGACCATTGGAGGTCCTTTAAAACATCTCCATGCAAAGACCAATCTCAAAACAACAAGAGTTTCGATTGATTGGAAATGCAAAAAATAAGAAAATGCCAAGGTATTGAGATCTGATATCAAGATTTGTTCCAAAAGAAAGATCTAAATACAAATAGAAAAATGCATGTAGAATACTAACAATCATAGCCATATAACACTAGAAACTCCATAAAATTACAGGAAAACTCAAGGACTTCATTCTATTCACTTTCTCCCAAAAATCTCTCCTGAAAAAATCTCTTACAATATGCACCCATTTCTCCTTTTGAAAAATTCTTCTAATGTAACTCTCCAAAAACCATCATAGCTCTCTTGTGGAAGTTACATTTTGAATGTTAAGGCACGATGCTTTAGGAATATTCATCATTTTCTTCATTTCAATTTTTCCCATAAAACATTTTCAAAAACTAGAAACTTTTTAACACATCCAAAACAAATTAAAATAAACTCATACTAATTCTTAAGTGGATAACATTGGGTAGGCTTATAAGAATGTCACCTAAATATTTTCACCACAAGGAAAATGACTTTTATTTTAAAACATAAAACTCTACACTCACATGCACACGCGCGCGCGCACACACACACACACAAATATTTCAAAATTTAGATTTTAAACCCAAATTTGCTTGATATTTGTTGTGTGCCCCTACACCACTCTATAGAGAAGACAACTCGAAGTAAAGATAAGACCTTAATAAGAAGATTTATGTTGAAATCCATTGTTGGTAGCACTATACCCTGAAATAGACAAATATCTTCAATTTCATCACATATTGGTTTTAGTAGAAAAACCATATCAAAATTTGTTAAGAGGAGAATGGTTTTGGATGTTAGCATTTTAGAAGGAAATTGGGCAATTATGTGTAGAGCTCCTTGTTGTGATAGGATTTATAATAGAATAAAAATTTGGTAATAGCATTTTGGAATGATAATACTTGCCCTTCATTAAATACTAGAGATACTCTTAGACACAAGGTTAGAGCTAATGTTTATGAACATCATACAAAACATTGGTTGGACACAACACAACATTAAATGTATGTCACATTTTGTAGTTCAAAACCTTATATAAAGATTGGATAGACATTATTTGAAGGATTGAAGCCATATTATGTTAGGAGAAATAAAGTGCTTGAAACTCTCCAGCAGTCTGTTGGTAAACAGATTGTTTTTTTGTTTAATAACTCTCAAAATGCCCAAATATTTCAAGAACAATTGAATACAATAGTTGGAAAACTGTTACTTGATAACTAATTTCCTTCTGAATTATAGGTACAACTCCCTTGTAGATGATTTTCAAAGAATTTGTTTATTTCTAATCCTACTATGGTGTGTTATTAACCAAAGAACAGAAGAGGTAAACCAATTTAGACCTAGGCAAGAATAATTCAGGCAATGGGTTGGTCTTGAAATGAGATCAACTCTGAAAATTCACACATCTTATGAATCCACGTAATTGATTATGCAGTTATGAAAACTTGTATTATGAATAAAATGCAGGATGAAATGATATGAAGTCACAACAAAAATATTCCTTCTAACTTTAGTAGTTCTTTGATTACTTTGTTAGTTCGTTAAATTGAAAAGAGAAACAAAGCTTCGTTTGTCTTCAGATTTCTAATCTAACCCATAAGAAATACACTAACATATGCGTGGAATAGTAAATAAATGGTATCAAATACTTCTATTCTTGTCTCTACAAAAAAAGAGCATTTCACACCAAAAAAATTCAACCTTTGTATTATCAAAAGAGATTACATTTATAATTTTCTCTCATTTCTTAGTTTAGGCAAAGAAACAGTCATTCATTAGAAAGAAAATAAGAATAAAACATGAAAATATCTAATCAGTAGCATGATTTGAACATGTGCATCTTCTCATTGATGATCCTGAATCCATCACTCTTTTGAAAACACATGGCAATTATTTATCTTCATGTTCTATTGTTTGGTGCCAAGTCCATATAATTCATATTCCAACGGACACTGCAGTTTTTAATTCTCATCGTTGAACTCGAATCAACGGTCATCATTTAAACATAATAAACCTCCTTATTTTTCTTTATGATTTCCTCATGGGTCCCTCTGTATATACATGTTGAATTCTCGTATTCCTGCTGTAGTGCCTGCCCCTAAGTCGCATTTCAGTCATCCTTGCCAAACTCTTTTAGGCCAATTTTATGTTTGATGATTAGTATTATTATTTTAGAGATTATCAGATGTTGTTTTTACACTCAGTTTATTATATGATGAGATTACTTGGTACTCTATATTTCATGCATGTATGATGATTATTCAATATTTTTAGTTATCGATGATGATTAGTTAGATGGTTTATTATCACATGTGCTTTCTTATGGATACTTACCCCATACTGCATGTGTATGGTGTGTGTGTTTGTTTTCTTTATGAATGGTGTTTCTGATGTGGTTAAGGAAGGGAGTCGTAGTCACCTGCTAGTCGGAATCTA
>CM053788.1:837500-1140000 GCA_028749045.1 Cupressus sempervirens | reverse complement strand
ATCACTTTCTTGCTTTGGTTATTTCTCATGCATATTTAGAAAGTGAGAGACGTTGGTCTACTTTTGATCAAACATTTGAGATTGGAAGGTCTTAACTCTCTTGTCTACTTTGCAGTGCGGGTTTTCTTTTTAACCATGCACATCATGACAGATAGGTGGCACTATTTCATTACCTACAAAATTTGACGTTGGTTTGTCTTGCTTCATGGCTAGGTTCTAATTGTATCTCATGGAATATGATAGGCCCATCAGGACACGTGTTGTTCTATCATTATGTCGCATAGATTAAACATCCCCATCTTTCCATAACAACAAAGCGACAACCATAGATATGTTTTAAGATCAACGATCTTTATTGTGTTTCTTAATTATTGTACATGATTGAAAAGAGGTCCCACCTTGTTACATGTGTCACATTCTCATTTTCCCACATTGTCTAAACTTTGTGCATCTTTGGAAAGGGGGGAAAACGCTAACCATCAATAAAATGATATCCAACGGTTGCCATGAAAACTAAAAATCCATGTTATTATGCCTATGATCTGATGATACTATGATCTAATGATCTAGCAATTTTACAATAACTTATCTATCATATAGTTAAGAGTCTACATTTTTAGCTTTGTGACGTTGAGATAACATGCAACACTTACGATTTGATGATAACATGATCTCATTATGTCATCGTAGAATCTTAACTTTGATTTTGAAGGTTTCTAAACTTTTGATAGGCATCTCAACTCATGATCTGATGATGATACGACCCCACAATACCCGCATAACATCTCAACTTAGATTTTGAAAGCTCTTGATCTTTCGACAGTCATGACTTCTTCTTTTCAAGTTTTATGATCATACAATAGTATGACCTTACGACCTCTTCATAACTTCTTAACTCTTTGATTTTAGCCTTTCGATGATATGATGCGCTTGACTATTCATGATCTAACGATGACATGATCTTACAATCAGGCATGGCATCTCATCTTTTTCAATTGAAGACTTATGATCTTTTGAATGTCATAGATTTTTAACTTAATTTTTATGACCATACAACTTTTGTAACTTCTTAACTCTGAAATCTCAACTTCTCGATCTTACGATTCATATCTTCTCAAGCTCACCTTTTACTACTTACGATCTCACGATTTATTGTAACATCATATCTCTATTTCTTTCCTTTCTTGATCTTATGATTGAGGTATCATATAGTGTATCATTGTAGCTTCTCTATTATAAGCCTTACAGTCTCATAGAATTGCAAAACTTCACTTGAAAAGAAAGGCATGGGACCTACCTAACAGGTAAGCATTTGACATTCAATTGGCCAATGGCATGCATTCTGTTTCCTTTTTCGTAGGCTCACAACTTAATATATCTCCATTATACTGACTGCAATGAAATAGCAACAACTGAGTACTAGCTATAATCACGCCTTTACAGTGTTAACTTCAGGTTCTCCTTAACTGCCAATGACCTTGCGATCATGTGATTTATATGCTTTTGCTCTATCACTGGCTTAACTCTGGGTACTCTGGGTTTCTTTTAACCACTTGTGACCATGCGAACAATGGTTTTTACTGCTTCTTCGTGCTAACTCAAGGTTACCTTTAATCACCAGCAATAATGCAATTTTGTAGCTTTTACAACTTCACTTCTTGAACTCGTGGTTAATCTTAACTATCTGTGAATGTACAATAAGCCTTGATCTTTAACTATCTAGTTTATTTTCACATTGTCGCAACTTTGAAAGTCTTGAACTTCTTTATCATTTTATCAAAATAATAATGTACTACTTCCTTCAATAACATTACTCATTTAATCTGACTTCATTATCACCTCTTCACAATCTTGATCTTGAGTTAGTATTAACCAGATGCTATTGTATGAGAGACATCAATCTTTTAGATCTGATGGCTAGGGAGATGCATCTCTAAGACCATTTGATTTTTCAATCAGTGATGTGAACCTCTAGCTATATTTTGCATTATTAATATGATTTCTATCTTCATTATTGCCACCTTTGACCAAGAAAATCACCATTGTTGAGCAGATTGAGCATTTCTGAACATTTTCATTTTCTCTTCTACATTTGATTGAAAATCTACCTTCATGAGCTGAAACCCGCCAAGGAGAAGGAAAACTAAAAATTCTTGTAGAAGTTTCAATATAAGGATTGAGAATTTGAAATTCATCCTTGAAGAACTGCATTATGTCATGATTGAGTGAAATATGATCTTTATCACATTAGGTACTAAACTTGCCCATTATGAGACATTAATTTAGGATAATCCACCTATTTCATTAGAAGAAAAGGCAAATGAGGGGAACCTAATAAAGATTTCCTAGCTTGAGGAAAACTAGAGTTAGATTCATCATATGAAAAGTAGAAGGATACCACTTTTGACTTGACATCTAAAGTTCATTTGTTTTAACATGGGGCGAATAAAAGTGGTGGCAACATAGTCTTAGTTAATGGGAGTTCTTCTGAATTTTTTAAACCCTCAAGGGGTTTAAGACAAGGTGATCCTATATCTCTTATTCTTTTCACTATAATGGTTGATAGTCTTGGAATTATGTTGGTAGGTTGGTTTTGAAAGGGGAAATTCAAGGTGTTAAGCCTACTTCACAACCATTTCTTTGTTCTCATGAACAAATTGTGGATGATACCATTTTTTTGGGAAAAGTTGATGTGAGGGAGGCAAGGAGTCTTTAAAAGGCTTTGAATCTATATTTGAGTGTCACTGAGCAATTGATTAATTGGGATAAGAGTTCTCTCTTTTTTATTAATACTCTTCTTCTTAGGCAATAGAAAATTGCTAACATTCTGGGGTGTTCTATATGTTCCTTTCCGAGCACTTACCTTGGTCTCCCCTTGGGTTTTAGGCCTTCTAAATCCTTTTAGGAGGATTTATTGGAGAAGTTCAATAAGAAATTAGCTAGTTGGAAAGGAAATATGCTGAGTCAAGCTAGAAAAGTCACTTACTAAAGGCATGTCTTCAAAGTCTCCCTACATATTCTCTTAGCCTCTTCAAAATTCTAGCTAAATTTGCAAATGTTATTGGTAAAATTCAAAGAAATTGTTTGTGGTATGGTATTGAAGAAAAAGAGTGTGTGGCTCTGATAGCTTGGGAAAAGGTTTGTAAACCTGATATTGAAGGAGGATTCAGTATTAGATCAATTAGAAGTATGAATAAAGAACTTTTGGCTAAACAAGGATAGAGAGTGCACCATGATGACAAAGAATGGAGTTCTATTTGGAAAAATAAGTACCTTTAAAATGCTCCTTCTATATCTAACTTTTTGTCCTACCCTATTATTTATAATTCCTCTACTATTTGGGGAGCAATTCAAGGGTCTAAACATATTCTGAATAAAGGCTATAAGTGGAAATTTGGGGATAGAAGAGAGGTTAGATTTTGGGAAGATGAGTGGATTATGGTTCATCCTTTGTTGGATGCTTTGATGACATCACTTCTATAGAAAGATGTAAACATGTTTTTGGAGATTATGTGTAGAACTACTGAACTATCAATGGGTGGGTAAATATTGATGTGCTTTGCCAAAGATTTTCTAGTATTTAAATCTTCCTTAATTCATGTAACCTTTATCCTAACATGGAGGATACTATGGTGTGGGGGATGGAACCTTGTGGTTATTTCAAGGTTTCATTTGTGTTTAGATTTTAGGAGAAGATCTATCCCTCCTATGGGTGAGAGCTTGGATAAAAGGTCTAATCCCTAAAATTAATATCTTCTTTTGGAATATGATTCAAAATAAATTTTTAACTATGGATAATCTTCAAAAAAGAGGTATTTATATAGTCAATAGATGTTCCCTATGTAAGATAGAAATTGAAGACATTAACCACCTTTTCATGAATTGTAGCTACAACATAATATTTGGGGATCCCTCCTTCAATATTGGAATAGTTTGTAGGTTCAGCCTAGTAATATTGTAGAGTGTTTTTAGAATTGGAAATGTCTTGTTAGAAGACCTGATATTGGATTCCTATGGAATATACCTCCCCCCATCTATGTTGGGGCATCTGGAAAGAAAGGAACAATAAATTTTAAAAAACAAAGAAGCTCCTGAATAGGTGGTGGGCCAAAATATTACCAGGGAAATCAAAGAGAATTTTATATCTCAGAATAAAAATAATGATGATGTGCATATAAGCAATCCAATGAAAATGATAGGAACTAGTATAAAATAAAATGAGCACAAAGAGGGTGTGATATGGAGATCCCCTCCCCTAGGTTGGTTGAAAGCTAATTTCGATGATTCTACTAAAGAGAACCCTAGAAGAGCTGGGTGTGGTGGAGTCCCAAGAGACCATTATAGCAAAGTGGTGGATGCAATGACTTTCCCTATTAGTTATTTGACTAGCCATAAAGCTGAGGCTATTGCTACTCTTTACACTTTCAGAATGACAATGAAAACTGGTTATAGGAATTTATGGTTGGAAGGGGATTCTTTAAACATAATTAATATGCTAAATAATAAGAACATGGTTACATGGAATATTGATGGAAGTATTATGGAAATTAAAAATCTGATTACAAATTTTGATAAAGTTATCATAACTCATAATTTTCGAGAAGGCAATAAAGTGGTTGACTGGATAGCTAACAAAGTTGTCTACACAGATGAAGAGATGACATGGAGTGATAACCTCGGCAAGGAAAGTGAGTTGATGGAGATCACTAATCATGACATGACAAATGCAATTAAAGGAGATATTATTTGAGATCTTGTGGATTATTATGGCAAGTGTTGGCTTTATTATGGACTATTATCGTATTTCAAGGAAGTAACTTTTTGTTATCATCAAAATGACTTGGCACATTTTTTGGTTGAAAATCTTTTTTGAGGTAAAACATATCTTTTCTCCTATAAAAGTTATCATTTTTATAGAAGTTACAGAGTTGGGTGCACTATGGGTGGGGAGCCAAGGAAACATGAGCCTTCTAGCTACAAAGAAAGGAAAGCTAAATATGTAGTGTGGGAGATTCTCTGAAAGGCTAAAGTGACAACGTATATTGAGAAGTTGCATGACTTTAAACTCCACACTATTGAACACTTCTTCAAGATTTGGTCTGAGAAGAGGGTTACTCTTCATGGGATAACAGTGGATTTGATGGAAGAGTTTATAGCAGAGATAACTGGTCTTCCTATGGAAGGCTTGAAATTCAGAAAGGAAACTAGTATATCAAATGTTGCATTCATGAAATTTCCTAAAAATGAAGAGAAGGAAAAAAAAAGCTTGTGAAGAACGAGAATTTCTATGACCTAGACCAAATAAAGATTATCTGGAAAGATATTTTATCTTGTGTCCGTGAGTATTTTATTTTGGATGGTAGATCAAAAAGGGTTTATAAATTCTATTTTGTGTTTTTGAACCATTTTTGGTATAAGGATAGGTTGTCCTTTCCCTACCGCTTGAAATTATCTTTGCTAAATAGTCTCCAGGCCCATAAAAATAAAGAAATTAGACCCATGCTCGATGAAGGACTTATTTTGTTGATTGAAAATTATAGTAGAAAAAATGCAATGAACCTTTCACCTGTATTGGAGAAGAAGAGGAAATTGGTTGGTAATGAGACTCATCATAAGATGAGTGCAAATTTGTGAAAATCAAGGAGGGTTGTAGCGATAGTAAGGGTAAAAAGAAGGAGATTAAGGCTAAGAAAACTAAAAAAGATAATGAGGAAGCTATGGAGTCTAACAAAAGTGTAGATGAAGAGGGTGAAAATGAAACTGGGGATCTCAGTTCAAAGTTGGATGGGTATTTTGGTAGTTGGGGTATCTCTTTGGTTAAAATGATGAAGAAAGTAGCAAAGAGGGGAATATGGAGTCAAAGTTGATTTTAGAACCTTTAGGACAAAACGAGAATATTATGACTCAAGGTGAAAGGCCTATGCCTACTAATAAGGATATAACTAATGTCAAGCTCTTGGTGAACTCTAACAAGGAGAAGAATGTAGAGGTAAAATCCCTTGTGATTAAAGAGCAGATTTTGAATAAGGGTAACCAGAAGGAGATGATAGTTCAAGAGGGTTTAAACAACGAAAATTAGTTACATCTAAAGGGAACCCAGGAAGTGACTACTAATTTAGAGAAAAGGTTTGATGATGAGACCAGAGATGAAAATAATATAGTGAAGTTGTCTTTTTTCAGTAAGGGTAAGCTAAAAGTTGATACCTCTCTCCAGGTCTACTCTTGGCTCTATAATGAAAATATTGTACTTGAGAAAAAAATGGGAGAGCTCCAGAGAGAACTAGATGAGGAAAAAATGAAGAGAGTCCAGCTGGATAATAAGGTAGGAAACATCCCTAAGAGGTTGAAGGCCTACAAAATGGAATTATGCCAACTGGTAAAGGATAGTGGGCAAAAAATGGATATGGTTACTTCTAGCTTATGTGTTGTTGCTGCAAGTATAGGTAAAAGAAGAAACAAGGAGATTGTTTCCCTTGTTGTTGCCAAGATTTCGAGCGGTCCTAGCAAAAGAACTAGACAAAGCACGAAGAAAGTTGTGGTTGATGTACTTGGTTCTACTATAGAAGACATCCTTCAGGGTACTATGGAGGCTAATAAGGATTTAGCTAAGGTTATCAAGAATTAGTTTAGCAATGGTTCTAGTCTCTTGTTGGGCTGCTGGTCCTAGTTTTCCTGTTGTTGTTTCGTTTCCAGCCTTTGTTTAACTATTTACTTTTAGGTTCTAGGTCCTTGTAAAACTTGGTTTTAAACTTTGATTAGTTTAATTGTAGGTTCTAGGTCCTTGTGAAACTTGGTTTTTTGATGTTTTTGTGAACTTTAGGTTCTAGGTCCTTGTAAAACTTGGGCTACTTTATTCACCTATTTTTTTGTTATTGTATAGGGTTTTGAGTCCCCTCAAAACTTGTTTTTACCTTAATCTAAAAACAAATTTCTTGAAACTTGTTGTTTTCATTACCATATATATTGAATTTGATCTCCACTATCAACTTTATAAAAAAAATTATAGAAGAAACTTTTGGTTATACAAATGCTCCTCCTAGTAGATGAAGAGACTTCATCTCATCTATTTTATGTGACAAAATAGATGATCCTGTCCCAAAAATGATAAATTGCAAGGGTTACAAGTATATAAGGAATACAACTAAATTTGGGAAAGAATCCAAGAGATTAGAATATGTTGAAGAGGAAATAAGTGTTGGAGCATTTATGGACAAATTAAAAGTTTGATTCAACCATATATTCATCATTTTTTTTTTTGCAAAGTGGAAAGTACAAAAATTTCAAACACTTGGAGATACTTTCCACTTGGGACCATTTTATTAGTTGTTGACTTTGCAGAAAACTATTCTTTCATTCGTCAAAAGGTTATTCAATCATACTACTATTTTTTTAGATCATGTTACTATTACGGTACAAGTGTGTTATCATCGTACATAATTAGATTTGGATGCTATTCAAAGCACAAATAAAGCACAAGTCATCAAGAAAGAATATCATTTCTAGATAAGTCATGATAAAGAACATGATATTCATTACGTAACATTGTTTCAACATTTTTATTATCATATATCAAAGAAAGGGGTATAAGTATTGATAAAAAAATATGTTTGGTCAAATGGGTGTGCTTCACAATTCAAATCATCTAGAACATTTTATGCACTTTATTGATATTATCGCAATGAAAACATACCACATGTATGGAGTTTCTTTGAAAGTGGACATGGAAAAGGTGAACATGATGGTGCTGGAACTTACATCAAACGTGCTCTATGAAAGTCTCAAATGAATTATAAGGGAGTTCACATAAATAATGCATGTGATGTTGTTGAATGGTGTAAACACATTGTTGGAATATTTAGAATAACTAAGAGGGGGGTGACTCAGTTATCCAAGGTCCAAATTTACAATTAAAACTTTTTAGCACTCACCAAACATATAAGTGCATGCATTGATTAGATCATCCAATAACTCCATGATTTAGTAGGTTATTGTCCTAGGTCAAAATAACTTTGCAGAAATGTAAACATGAAATATAACTGAATCATTTACACAAATTTAACACAAGGATTTAACACAGAAACCCAATTTGGGAAAACCACTAGTAACATGCTACCAATTTTTACTCTTTTGAAGTGAGCCTTGTGAGGAGCCAACCTTGTTAAAGGTTACAATGCACATTGTTAAATTTGACCTGGTTAAAGAATTCTAATCACCTTATTATGAGTGAGCCTTGTTAGAAGAGTTTAGAATATTCTATTATAATGTCACTCGGATAAAGGATTTACACAACTGTTAGGTCAACCTTAATCCAAAGGATTTATCCAGACTGATACACTAGTAGCAATACTTGATCTAATAACTAGAACAACTAACTTGCAGATTACAGATCTCTAGTTCAATCATCCATTCTGCTTGGCATTCATACCCTTCATCTCTAATTGCTTATTCACCCTTCAAGCCTTCACCACCTTAATCCTTCATGCTTAGTATGCCAATAACAGGTTCATTCCTTCAACCACCATATGAAGCAACAATTCTAGATTCTCCTTTCTAACTCACACACTTGTTTACTTCTGGCCTTGTATCTCCTTATATAGATAATTTTTATATTTTTCCACTTAACCACAATTGTCCATTTTGGTTAGGTTGTATTCATTGAATCCTCTCTCTTTCCATTAGGTTCCCTCTAGAAACTTCTCTCATAGTCCTCTTTAAATTTGCCTCAAAATGGTTTATCTTGAATTTTGTGCCAGCGGCTCATCATACTTATCTTTAAAATACTTCACACAATTCAAGAAATCAACTTTTCTAGCTCAGATTCATCAAATCTTCGATTAAACTCTTCTTGTTGTCACTCGGCATCTATATAGTTCACTTGACAATAACAATCTTTTGATGCTCGACCAACAGTGGGTTGCTTGGTATGAACTAAGTTTTCCTTGTTCGACCACTACTATTATTCCCTTGACACTTGAAACTTACTATATTTTAGTGATGCTTGACACCTACTAACTTTCTTTACTCTGCATTTACCAACTTTCTGCTTGACCTGAATTGAATTTTCTCGGCTTACACTATTTACTCGGTCAAGCTTGGCAGACACATTTGTGTGTAAACACTTCTTGTCTTAGCTTAAGTAACATTTCACTTTAGCCTTAAGTAGATAACTAATACATCATATCATAAATGTCTTACTTGGTCTTAGTGCTTGTTTTATGTACCATATAACTCAAATTTTCTCTAGGTACTCTTGTTATCCTTTATTTTCAAATCCTCTTCATCAATCAATCAAATAATAACATTCAAACACAATTTTTTTTTGTCTTACTAGCAAGTAGTAGGTTTGACATCATTGACAAAATAATGTTTGTTCCATGATAGGTTCCACACTTCAACAAACTTCTTTTCAACAATCTCCCTCTTTGGCATTGATGGCAAACCAATACCAACAACAATACTAAAAAGAAACTTAATACTTTTGAAATTATCCCTCTATTAGTATGTGTCCTTCCTCTATATAGGGTAATGTAAACTCTTGCTTAGCATAACTCTTTGAATCTCTTCCTCAAGATATTCAATTTAATTCTTCCTCATACTCTATTAATATATTCTCCTAGATAACTCAAGTAAAATTCTCCCTCATACTCTATCAATATATTCTCCCTGATAAACTCAACTAATTTCTCCCTTTTTGACAACAATGTAAAAGATTTGTCATCTATACATGCAAATATTATTAATTTAGGTTCTCCCTCTATCACCTTGCTTTTGACTATCAACTCCTTCATTACTTTAGGCAAATCCTAAAGTAAGATCCACATCATCAAGTTGTAAAGTGTGCCATTCAACTCAGTTGATGCAGTGCACTACTCTTACTCCTCAAGTAGCTTGAGATAGGGGTATCACCCTATCTTACCTCTAAGATATTCATGTGCATCCTTAGGTAAATCCTTTGTGAATATATCAGCTATCTATTCCTTTATATTCACATATTCCATTCTCACTTCTTTGTCATGAACCAATTCGCTCAAATAATGATATTTGATTGCAATGTGCTCTGTCTTTGTATGCATTACATGATTTTTAGAAATGTTTATAACACTTGTATTGTCACAGTAGATTGCCACAAGTTCAATGGTTTCCTCCTTCATGCCTTTGAGTAACTATTTAATCCATACCACATTTGTACAATTCACTGCAGCAGCCACATATTTAGCTTCAACAGTAGATTGTGAAATACAATTTTGTTTCTTACTGGTCTAGGTAACTAGTCTTTTTCCTTAAAAAAATTCTCCACCACTTGTACTTTTCTTATCACCAATGTTTCTAGCCCAATCAACAATAGTATAGGCTCTCAACTCAAACTTACCATTCTTCTTGTAGTATAGACCATAGTCTTTTGTCCCTTTAAGATGTCTCATTATCATTTTGATAGCCATCAAGTGATTCTTCTTAGGATTTGCATAAGACCTTGCAACAATCCCAACAAATAGAGTAATACCAAGTCTTCTATGAACTACATATTGCAATTTTCCAATCATAGACATGTACAATTTTTTATTTACCTTAGCAGATACATCAGTCTTGGATAATTTGTGACCTCTCACCATAGGAGTGCTAACTGATTTTGAATCTTCCATACCCAAAATTTTCAAATTTTCCTTTACATACTTGGGCTGAGTGATGTAAATACCATATTTCATTTGATACACTTGCAAACCAATAAAGAACTTAATCTCTTTGTTAGCCTTAGTTTTGAGTCGCCATATTTTAAACTTTCTCTAGTTCCTTTGAAACTTGAAAACACACATCGAACAAGCCCTTCTCAATCTCCTGTCTTATAAGTATCACCAGGCCTTGCATATAGAGGTTAATCCTATGATGTCTGTCATAGGTCTCATTTCTTGAACTGGTTTGAACCTCTTTGAACTCCAATTCAAAGTAGTTCAAAGCAGTTCAACCAAAGGATTTTGACACTAACCTTTTTCTACAGGTGGGACCTGCTAAGCATATTGGAGATGTTTGTTTGAACCTCTTTGAACCTCCATTTAAAGTAGTTCAAAGTAGTTCTATTACTAAAAGCTTTTGCACACAGGTGCTAATGATTCTTGAAGGACAACCTATTCTCGATAAATTAATTGAGATGTTAGAAGTAACGATTGAAGATCTTATATGATTTATTTTCATTTGAGATGAAAGATCGATTGTCATCATGATTAAAGAAGGCAAATATTTCATTCAGGAGTTAGATTATTTGTTAGAAATTTGTAATTATTGCAAGGACACCCACAAAATATGATCATTTAATGAAGGTGTCTTGTCACAGTTTCAAGTGTGCAAATCAGGCCACAAAAAAATCACCATGAATACCTCATTATGAGGCAGTACTTTTTCCAATATGTCTCCTTCCCTTTTAAAGCATAAGTTTCCCACTTCATTCTTTTATCATACGAAGAGGCGAATTAAAGGAGGAACAACAATAAGCGAAGAAAAGAGGTCTAGTTTTTTCTCAGCGGATTATAGGTGAGAATACAAGAAATTCCTTGTTCTTTCTTTTGTATGTGTTTTGAAGAACAAAAGAAATGTTGGGCTTTTATTTCCTTTTCTTAGAATGAGGTTTGTTTTGCATTTCTTCAAAAACATTTCCATTTTAGAGTGTAGGAAGCCTATTATTTTTTATACTAATTTGGAAGTTGTTAAGGTTGAAAAGCTACAAGGAAATTTCCTTGAGAAAGCTAATGAAGTTAATGGTTGCTTAGAGATTCTAACAAGTGGTTTAGTTGAAGCTGCGGGTTTTCCTCCTACCCTTTTGAGTCTTGAGCTACTTCAGTTCTGCATTGATCATTGTAATATGAGAACCAAGAGTATTTTGAATAAAGACAGAGAGCTAGTGTTGTCCATCTCTAGGGAGACTATCTCAACAGTATTGCATTTTTTTAAGTGTACCTTTGTTTCTTTTAGTCCCACCTTGGTTAAATATCAAGAAAGTCTAGACAAATACTATAACATGTTGGCTAGGAAATGGATAGAGAATAATTATAAAGGTAGCTCAAGACTACCCAAAATAATTACCAAGGATCATATGAAGCCTCATGTTCATGACCTTGTGGTTTTATTCCATCGGGTTAAAGGTTTTGCAGATGTTTTCCTCTTTGAAGATTAGATGTATCATTATGTAGAGATCATCCTGAAAGGAGAACAGTTGTTAGATTGGGTAGAATTGATAGCCAACTCATTGAGAAGCCAACTCAAACACTCTAAGGTATATAGAGAAGATTTCTATATGTCTTCCTATCTGACCTATTGCATTGCATGTGTTAGCAATATTACTTTTCTTCCTCGTGAAACTTGGAATGAAGATGTAACTATCTACTAGTATTGTCCCCTACTCCAAAGGGATAGAGTGTTGGAAGATTTTAGGAAAACACATGATGTTCTGATAGAGAGTGTGCATTTGAACCTTAGAAAAGCATCGATGTCGAGGATATCCTTGAAAGCCTAAAAGCTGATTCAAACTTATAGAAGCTATTTCATTCAATTTCCTAAGTTTACATACTTACAAATAGGGGGATTTGAAGAAGAACTGGTGAAATTGCCTTGATATGCTTTAGATTGCTTTATCATAGTTGAGATTTATAGACAGTTATTTTCGATGATTAAGGATAATCTACCTCAGGAGGAGAGGGAGTCTATTTTCCCTATTAAGCTTGGTTATTTAACCTGTAGCAAAATGATCAATGCCTCAGTGGTTGGAAGCAATTTGCTCAATTTCAATTTCAAATTCTACCAGGGAAGGAGGAATTTTGACAACAAAGGGTTTGTAACTAAAGTACTTGGCTTGAAGGGTCAATCATCGATGGTTCCTCATTTAGAAGATCTGTGGAAAGATTGTGATGATGAGAAAGAAGTGATAAAGAGGGACCATTCAAGATTAACACTTCCACAAATTAATTCTCTCAAATTGAAATTGAAATTGGAAGGGGTGGTTGAAGATGGTTTAGATATTGTTGAATTAGGATGGGAAGAGGCAAGTGAACTAAAATAATTAGAAGTGGACTGGAGTCAGGGCAAAGAAGATTATATAAACTTGAGAACCAGGTCTATTCTCACTCATACAGATAACTGGTTAAGGAGAAGAAGTATGAAAGTTGTCAATGAAAAACAAACTACAAAATCCCCAAAAGTGATTTCTTTCTCTGAAACATTAACTTCTGACATCCCAATTTCATCTCATGTTGCAGGTAACACTCCAACTCCCAGTAAGCAGAAAAGAGTAGCATCTCCTAAAAAAATCATGTCCCCTAGAACCAGGTCCAAGAGTAAATTTGAGGCACTCATGCATCAAGAGATTCAAAAGGAGAAAATGATGACTTAAGGACAAGGTCTAAAAGAAGAGCTCACCTTCTCAGATACTCAAGATGGTGATGTGTAGCTAATAGAGGCTCCTAAGTCAGACCAACCTAACTTCATGACTCCTCCCATAGGAAATCAAGGGATGATAGGTACTCCTACCATTCCATCATGGTTGTCTAATTCAGTCAACAAGAAACAAAGCCTTCAATTGGTGTCTATGCCAATTAAAGATATCGTCACCAAATATGCAGCTCGTGGTTCTAAAAGCAAAAAGATAAAAAGTGATGTGTGTTTGATTAAGGACCCAATGACCAAAAAGGTAACAATAGAGGTGGTTACCTACAAACTAAAAGGCGAGTTTGTAGAAATTGACACAAAAGGTTTTTAAGTCACCACCATAAATTGGGATCCATCACTAGAGACACTGGTAATCACTTCTTTAATTTTTTTGCAAATCACATGCTAACTCAATCTGAAAGAGATAGCAAAGAAAATAAAGAATTAAAGGGATTGGTAATCACTATGGTTGCTTATATAGACTCTTTGATGAATTTGGGCGCCCTTTCATTGGTTCAGACTCCACAATCTTTTGATCCCAATTCATCAAACAACCAACAATTGGTTAAGCAAATGCAATGGGGTAAATTACTCTCAGACACAATACAAGAATGGGTGGGATCCATAGTTAAAGAAGGTAGTAAATTTATTCAAGATTTTAGTACTACATACATGGAAGGAGAGGTGCTATTAGGTGAAATTCAAACCCTTGTGCCAGTGTGGGAGGCTGATCAGAATCGATGCCAAGCTATTGTGTTCCAAGTCCATGAAGTTGAAAGATACAGAGTGTTGAATTTTTTGAATGAAAACCCCATGAAAACTATAGACTCATGCATGTTGTTCATCCTCAAAAGTAATATGGGTTGGAAGGAGTCAATTTACAAAGGAGCCATTGAAGAAATGTGATCAGTGGAAATTGGTTGGGATGCATAAAGAACTCCTAAAAGATATTTAGATTGTTAATCCTACAGGAATCCTACAGTTTGAAGATGGCAATATGGACTCTGAGGTTTTAACCAAAAATTTCAATGATGGCATGACAGGAATCAGGGACAATGACACACCCACTTCTAGAGACTTCACCACCTTGGCCAACATTGAATCAATGCTATATCTGAACAAGAATCTCATGTCGAGACAAAGTTGTAGGATTAAAGAGCTTAAGTGGAAAAAGGATGCTTGCAGGTCAAAGCTACTTAGCTTGAAAAATCCTCACTCTCATGCAATTCAGGAATTCACAAATGCCTTCAGGAGCTGGAAACTAGTCAAACAAACCATGGCGGATGTAGAGAAGGCTAGCAAAGGTGTTTATTTGAAGACAGTTACTTCTATTTTGTTTTTTTAAAACTACTTTATAATTATTTCTTTTTCTCGTAACTGTTTCCAACCGAAAGGCTGAGCTTTATTGGAAGCATTTTTGGGTTTGCAAAAAACTATAAATGCTAGAGTATTTAGCCAGAAAGGTGTTAGAATTTCAATAGCCTAAGAATACTTGATAAAGTTAGTACTATTTTGATTATGTGGAAATAGAAATAGATAGATAATAATATATCTAAAGATCCTCTCTTTAATGACTTGGTGCTTGGAAAAGTATTTTTGATACATATATATATATATATATATATATATATATATATATATATATATATATATATATATATATATATATATATATATATATATATATATATATATATATATATGTATGTATGTATGTATATATATATATATATATATATATATATATATGTACATATATAGATATGTGTATATATATATATATATATGTACATACATATGTATGTATGTACATACATATGTACATATATATATGTACATATATATGTACATACATATGTACATATATATATATATATATATATACACATATGTATGTACATATATATATACATATGTATATATATATATGTACATATATATATATATATATATATATATATATATATATATATATATATGTATGTACATATATATATGCATATGTATATATATATATATGTACATACATATGTGTGTGTATATATATATATATATATACACACACACATATGTATGTACATATATATATATACATATGTATATATATATATGTACATACATATGTGTGTGTGTATATATATATATATATACACACACATATGTATGTACATATATATATGTATATGTACATATATATATATCTATATACATATGTACATAGATATATATATACCTATGTACATACATATATATATATATATATGTACATATATATATGTATCTATGTACATACATATATATATATATATGTACATATATATATGTATGTATATATATATATATATGTACATATACATATATATATGTACATACATATATATATGTACATACATATATATATGTACATATATATATGTATGTACATATATATATATGTATATGTACATATATATATATATATACATATATATATGTACATATATATATATATTACGCTGAGAGTAATCGTTCTCGAGGCACTTATTTTTATTTAATCTCAAGGTTATTTTATAATTGGGATTTATGAAAAAAAATAGGCGCCTCGAGAACGATTACTCTCGGCGTAATATATATATAGGTATATATAAGCTAGTAGCAGTCGCGGCGCAACAGATAAATTATTTTTTAATTTTTCTTTTTTTGATATGGTTAGTATTGATTTATTTTTTTCTTTTTAAATTTAGTTGTATAAACTTACTATAAAATTGTAGTCATATAAACTTAGTATAAAATCATTCTTCAACATTTTTTTTTAAATTCTATATATATTGTTTATTTGCATCACTTTGATTCAATCTTATTTTAAGGATATTATTAGGTAAATTGTTATATTTAAGAGTAGAGTTATGGTTAGGGTTAGGGTTAGAAATAGGGTCAGGGTTAGCATTAAGATTTAAATTAGGGTTAGGGTTACAATTAGAGCTAGAGTTAGGGTCAGGATTAGAGTTACAATTAGAGTTAGAGTTATGGTTAGGGCTAGGGCAAGGGCTATTTTAGGATTATGACTATTTTTAGGGTTAGAGTTAGGGTTAGGTTTAGAATTAGAGTTTTGAATCAGGGTTAAGGTTAGAGTTAGGGTTAAGGTTTTAATCAAGACTAAAGTAAAGGTTAGGGTTAGCATTAAGATTTAAATTAGGGTTAGGGTTAGGGTTAGGATTTTAATTAGAATTACGGTTAGGGTTACAATTAGAGCCAGAGTTAGGGTCAGGATTAGAGTTACAAATAGAGTTAGAGTTGTGGTTAGGGTTATTTTAGGATTATGACTATTGTTAGGGTTAGAGTTAGGGTTAGGTTTAGAATTAGAGTTTTGAATTAGGGTTAAGGTTAGAGTTAGGGTAGGATTTTTGTCAAGATTAAAGTAAGGGTTAAGATTAAAGTTAGAGTTTTGAGTTAGGGTTAAGGTTAGAGTTAGAGTTTTGAGTCAGGGTTAAGGTTAGAGTTAGGGTTTTAGTGAAGATTAAACAAAGGGATACGGTTAGGATTAGAGTCTAATTATGGTAGAGTTAGATTTATAGTTAGAGTTAGAGTTAGGGGTATGATTGGGTTAAGGATTAGGGTCAGTGTTAGTGTTAGGGTTAGAATTAGAGTTAGGGTCAGGGTTGGAGATAGGCATATAGAAAGGGTTAGGGTTAGAGTTAGCTTTAGGGTTAAAATAATTTTTAGGGGTAGAGTTAAAGTCCAATTATGGTAGAGTTAGATTTAGGACCACAATTAGAGGTAGAGGTAGGCTTATAGTTAGGGTTAGGGTTAGGGTTGGAGTTACAAAGACATTTAATATTATGATTAGGGTTAAAATAATTGCTAGGGTTAGAGTTAAAGTCCAATTATGGTAGAGTTAGATTTAGGGCTACAATTAAAAGGTAGGGGGAGGGTTACAGTCAGGGTTAGGGTTAGGGTTAGAGTTTCAAAAAGATTAAATATTATGATTAGGGTTAATGTTAGAGTTAGGGTTAACGTTAGAGTTTTGAGTCAACTTTAAGGATAGATTTAGGGTTAGGGCTAGGGCTAATATTAAAGTACAATTATGGTAGAGTTAGATTCGCGATTAGAGTTTGGGGTACGGTAGGGTTTCGGTTATGGTTATGATTATGGTTGGAGTTAGAGAAAGGGGTAGAGAAAGGATTAGATTTAGGGTTATGGTTAGTGTTAGTTTTACATATTGAGTTAGGGATATGTATAGAGTTACATTAGGGTTAAGGTTAAGGTACGAGTTTGAGTCAAGGTTAAGTTTAGAGTTAGGGTTAGGGTTAGGGTTAGGGTTTCAATCAGCATTAAAGTTAGGGTTAGGGTTAGGGTTATATTATAATTATGGTAGAGTTATATTTAGAGTTAGAGTTAGGGGTAGGGGCACGGTCAGTGTTAGTGTTAGGATTAGAGTTAGGGTTAAGGTTAGGGTTAGGATTGGGGTTAGGGTTAGGGTTAGGGTTAGAGATAGGGTCAAGGTTAAGTTTAGCATTACAATTAGGGTTAGAGATAAGGGTACATAAAAGGTTAGGGTAGGGGTTAGGGTTAGGATTAGGTTTATGGTTAGAATCTGAGTTAGGGTTATAGTTTGAGTTAGGGGTAGACAAAGCATTAGAATTATGGTTAGGATTGGAGTTAGGGGAGAAGTAGGACCACAGTCAAAGTTACGATTATTGTTAATTTTAGAATTACATTTAGGAGGGTAGCTCGTTCTCCTTACACATGCCTATTAGCATAATAGAACAATATAAGGATTAAAATGTTCCTTATGTAGTTTTATAACTTTATTAGTTACATTTATAAATATACAATTAATTAATGTTAATTATGCTTAGCATGAATAGTGTACAATGAAGGAGTACTAAACATTATTGAGGTAATGATTACACTTAAAATGAGTATAAAATGAATATTATGCTTTAGAGTGGGTTAATAGATAGAAATAACACATCAATTTTATACATAATTTAATGATCAACATATTAATGATATATCTCATGTAAAAGCTTTAATAATACAAAAACAAAGGTCAACAAAAAGCATTTCAAATATTTGGAAGTATAGTTGAGAAGAATTTGAGATAAAAAGTTAAATCGCTTATTTATTATTTCGATACATAGATGGAAGGAGAACAATATCTCCTAGTACAATTATCTGCATAAAGTAATAAGTGAAGATTTAAAAAATGTGAAATCATCATATGGACCATGTGTATAGCTCTCCATAATGATGTAAGTACATCACATATTCTTCAGATATTAAAATTGTATTACGACCTTTGTTTGTAATATGATCATCATAGACCTCTTTCATCATGGATGGAAACACATCTACTTTTGCAGATGTGTTGCGTACATATTTGGCAACATCTTCCATCTCCATTATCTCTATCTCTTGTACATGATCAATAGATAAAGCTGCATTCTGAAGTGCTTCTACCATAGTTGTACAACACTGTTTAATTATGCGTGCACTCTTCTGAAACTCTGTCTCAAAAAAATGATTTGACTGTATAGAAGAAGTTGGGCTAATGTCGACAATGCTTGATTGTCTATTAGAGGCTTCCATGCCTGAAAAAATTGAATCTGCAAGCCATTGTCATGAGAACAAACTTCAACTTTCATCCCGTTATTGAAGTTCATGTTTTATTTATACCTTCAGCATTAACAGAATAAAAAAACCTTTAGCATTAACACAATAAAAAAATGAGTATTTCATTATTTCCTTATAAACATATAAATCAATCATCAATACAAAGTTAAATATTTGTAAAATGTTCATAATAAAATGCATGGTTACATAAATATAAACAAAGTAATATTTGTTATTCTATGAAGTATTTACATTCTAATGTGTTAGTATAAAGATTAATGCCTAAAATTTAATATTTATTCTTTTAAAATTGCATATAAAAAAGAAACATAAATTAAAATAAATATATGGTTATGCAACAAAATTAAAAGTATAAGTCTCATTTTTCTTATTTAAAAATAAATAAATTGGTATTGTAATAAAATATTTGGAAAATGCCGGCATTGCCATCCACTTTTCAAATGTTAATATGTAAAGATTAATTTTAATCTAAATGTAAATTACAAAACTGTTATAATTGAAATAGTAATCTAATTCAGAATGATACTTTAAATCAATATACTACTCTTAATGAAAACATTAGAAATATGTTGAGATATAGTTAACATTATAATAAATTGCTTACTATTATAATATTTTAAAAATGGCGACATTGCCTTCCATTCTTTAAAGATTGATGCCTAAAAGTTAATATTTATTATTTAAAAATTGCATGAAAAAAATAAGCATAAATTAAAATAAAATATATGGCTACTCTAATTTTCAAGTAACAAAATTAAAATTATAAAATTAAGTTTTTATATTTAAAAATAAATAAACTGGCATTTTAATAAAATATTTGAAAAATGGCGGCATTGCCATCCACTTTTCAAATATTAATATGTTATGATTAATTATAATCTAAATGTAAAGTACAAAACTATTTTAAGCAAAATAGTAATCTAATTCAGAATATTAATATACTAATCTTAATAAAAAACTATTATAAATCAAACTACTTTTGTAAATGAAAATAGTAATCATTAAATTTATAAATCACTTTTTTTAAAAATAAAATATATTGATATGGCGGCATTGCCATCCATATGAAATATTATGGAAAATAAATACAAGATTAATCTAAAAAATACATTGAAAAATATGAAAAACAATAATGCATGAAACATGCAAATGTAATTTTGTATAGAACAATGTAAAAATTAAGAAATGTCATATAACAAATAAATTACAACTAAATGTAAATAGTGTAACTACTATTCTAAATGGAGATAATAATCAAAATGCAAAATAAAACTTAATAGGGAAATTTTTTTTAACAAAAAGCTTACTTTGCTTTTTGGATCTCCTTGTTGATCTTCAAATGTAAAATGCTTTTCTAAATGATGTATCTCCCTTTCTTCTTCCCAAAAAAGTTTGCTCTACCTCTCAAGAGTAATGAAAGCTTTACTCAAACCCTGTCTTCTGCAAATCTGTTCTTCTACGAATGAAGAGCAAAAATGAGAGGATATGAGTGTTTTATAATCAGAGAAAAAACTCTTCATCTCCCACGAAGAAACTATTCAATTTCCACTAAAGGAACTCTTCAAATTCCACATCTCCACTCCTCCACTCCTCTACAAAATTCAAATTAATTACTAAAAAATGCCAATAAGACAATATTGCACAACGAAATTAAAAAAAAATAGTGTGTCTACATGTCGTTATCTGTTTTTTTCAAAAAAAAAAAATTAAAAAAAAATACATTAACCTGCCACGTTATCTGTTTCGTTGAAAAAAAATATTAAAAAATAAAATAAAATGGGGTGACAGGCCATCACCCCGCCACCCCATGGGGCGTTGTTTTATGTGGCAGTAAGACTGCCTGCTAGCGGCAGTTACTGCCACCCTTGACATGCTGTCAGCGGCAGCGCCACTGACATGCATGTCAGGGGCGGCAGTAACTGCCGCTGACAGGCGATCTTACTACCTTACTCCGCAGCCCACAACTGACATTTTTTTTTTTTATTGACATTGTAACTGCCGTGTTGTGGCTGTAGAGAACGCCTCTCGGCGTAAATATATATGTATATATACATATATATGTATATGTATATATATATATGTATATGTATATATATGTATATGTATATATATACATATATATATATATATATATGTATATATATATATGTATATGTATATATATACATATATATATATATATATATATATACATATACATATATACATACATATATATATGTATATATATACATACATACATATATATATATATATATATGTATGTATATATATATGTATATATGTATATATATACATATACACATATATATACATATATACATATATATACATATATACATATATATATATATATACATATATATGTATATATATGTATATATATATAGATATACATATGTATGTGTGTGTGCCTATCATATTTTGTTGTGCTTTAGAACTTAGCGTTTAAAGTGAAATCAGTCATGGGTACTTTGTGGGCTTTGATGAGTGATTCTGTATGATATCTGCTACTATTTCTTTTGTTGTTCATTTATATTTATCATTCCTCGAGTTTGGTTTGAGTTGTTGTAAAGTTTAAGTTCATAGTTAAATCTTGCTTACTTGTGGAAACAATGTGAGCTTTTCATTTATTAATTCTCTGAATATGCAATTCATTACCTTAGTACCCATGAGTATATGAGTGTCCCTTAAGCACTTTCTAGCCAAATTGTGCATTGAGTTAATTTTGATCCTTTTAAATTCATCGATAAATTATTTGTAAAGGGAGTTGTACCTATAAAAATTTAGAGGGAAACGAATAATACAATGTTTACCCAATTGTTGTGAACTTTATTGAATTTTCTAGCCTTGGGCATAGATTGGATTTTTGTTTTAGTAGGAAAAGACAATATGTTCACTAACATTCTCCAAACATAGACATCTCAAATTCTTTTATCATTTCATCTGCAAATGTCTTACACAGTGTATTTTGTCCTCAAAATATGATATCATCAACAAATATTTCAGCCAGCAAAATTCCTTTACCTCGTTCAATCTACAAGTATAGTTTGGTGTTGTCATCAATCTTCTCAAAACCAATCTTCACAAGATAGTTATGCAGTCTTTCATACCATGCTGTGGGAGCTTGCTTTAAACCATATAAATCTTTGTGCAATCTACATACCATGTTCTTATTGTTAGGATCAACAAATCCTTCAGGCTATTCAATGTAAACCTCCTCTTCTAGTATATCATTTAGAAATGTTGACTTAATATCCATTTGATAAACTTTAAATCCTTTGTATGCAAAGTAAGCAAGTAGAGTTCTCACTCCTTCCAATCTTGTAATAAGAGAAAATGTCTATCCATAGTCAATTCCCTCTTCTTGTGCATAACCTTTGCAAACTATCCTTGCCTTATTCCTTGTCACTTCACCATTCTCATCCAATTTGTTTATGTATACACACTTGGTTCCAATAACATTCTTGTCCTCTAGTCTAGATACTAATGTCCAAGTTGTGTTCTTCTTAATCTAATCAATCTCTTCATTCATAGCTTTAATCTAGTCTTCATTCTCTAGAGCATCCTTCACAGATCTAGGTTCATGTATGCTCAACAAGAATGTATCATTTCTCAATTGATTCATTGTCATTGGCCCATCTTCTCTTCCTCCAATGATTTGTTTAGCAGGATGATGTCTTCTGACATATTTGGATAATCTCGGCTCCATTCTTCTTTCTTCAACAATAGAACATTTAGGAAATTTAATCTTAGGTTCATTATGTACATCTCTATTAGGTAACTCAACATTCCTTTATAGTAATCTAATCTTAGCATCAGACTATAAATCAACTTCTGGATGCAACTCGACATCCATAGTATGTGACTCAATAGTCATTGATTCTTGTTGATCAACAACTTGATTTCCATAATCATCAGTAATCATGCCTTCACAGTAGTACACAAATGTTTTATAATCTTTAGGTTCCTCCTTTTGTTCTTCTTCATGTATTTTTGTATATTCATCAACTTTTACATTGGCACTTTCCACAACTTTATTGGTGTTAGTATTTAAACACTTATAAGATTCACTTCTCATGGAATAACCAAGGAATATATACCTTCTTCACTTTTAGCATCAAGTTTACCTTTTCTATTGTCTTTCAGAATATAACACTTGCTTCCAAATACCTTAAAAGGTTTAACATTGGGTGAGTATCCATATAATAATTCAAAAGGTGTGATACTTGTACCTTTCTTCACTTGTACTTAGTTCAAGGTATAGATAGTTGTATTGACAATTTCTCTCTAGTATTTCAAAGCAACATTCTTCTCCATCATCAGTGTCCTAACACAATCCATCACAAATATGTTCCTCCTTTTAGCTATCCCATTTTGTGGAGGGGTCCTAGCTGCAGAAGTTTGTTTCTTGATTCCTCTATCATTACAGAAAATTTTAAACTCATTTGATGTAAACTCTTTGCCTCTATAAGATCTCAGACACTTTAAAGTTTTACCAGTTTCCTTTTCAACTCTTTCCAAGTACCACTTAATCATTTGAAAAGCATCACATTTCTCTCTAAAAACCATCAATGTCATCATTCTAGAATAATCATCAACAAAGTTGTCACCTTTGTAGCTTTGCACATTAATTGGTCCACATAGATCAGTATGAACTAATTCCAAAATTGCATTTGAAGTATGATTCTTACTCTTAAAACTAGATTTTTCCATCTTGCCTAACTGACATTGTTTGCAAATCACATTAATTGTTTTCTTTAGTTTTGGCAAACCTTTGACTCTCTTCATCTTACTGATAATAACCAAGTTGTAAAAATTTGCACATTGACATAATCTTTTGTGCCATAACCACACATCATCAAATTGTACACCAAAACAAGTAACTTAACTTATGTCAAGATAAAATAGATTACCTCTAGTTTGATCGCCACTTCCAATGAGTTCACCATCAACATCATAAATATTAGCCTTCCTATTTCTAGATTCAACTTTGCATCTTGAACTATTCAATTGTAACACACTCAAAAAATTATACTTAAGTCCTTAAAAATAGTAAGCATTGTCACACATGATCTTGTCTATTTGTCTTATTGATCCTTTACGTTTTATTAGACAGGGTGCATCATTACCAAATCTAACACTATTTCCATTGCAATGCACAAGGGATTTGAACTTACTTTTTTCTCCAATCATGTGATTAGAACAACCACTGTCAATGATCCATTTCTCACTCTTGATCACATAAGATACTAATGCAGTTGCCTCATCTTCATCAGAATCATCTTTCATAGTAATATACACAACTTCATCATCATGATCATCTGATTCTTCATTGGATTCTTCTTCAGTAATGTAGTGAGCCTTCTTTGCTTTGTCTTTTTAATCTTTGTTACTTTGATCTCTTTTACCTCTGTATTTGTGTCCACTTCTATTCTTTGAATTCTTAGGACACCTTGTTGCAATATGACCAACCTCATTACAATTGAAACATATAATGGGTAACTTACCTTTGTATTTTATATTTCCTCTTTGAAATCTTCCAGCCAACAATGCTTCAAGCTCTTCTAGATCTTCCTCATCTGTATCATTGTCACTAGAAACATGTTTGACCTTTTTCTTTTTCTTATCTTTGGATTTATTTAGTGTCAATTTAGCTTTGAAAGCATATTCAACATTCTCTATTTTGAAATTATCAAAATTTGAAAGTTCAAAATTAGTGAGTCTACCAACTAATCCTTCAAGGGTTAGATTATTACTAGGAGTACATCTCAGTTATTGTATAGGAGAGACTCTAATAACGTAGATAAGTAGTAGGGTTCTCATCACTTTGTTGATCACAGTCTCATCTTCAATCTTTTCATTTGATCCTCTGATGTCATTAACAACTTCTTTGACTCTTGCACAATACTAGACTATATTCTCACCTTCTTGCATTCTCGTATCATTGAATTTTCCTCTTAGAATCTCATATTTGGATCTCAACACATTCTTATCTCCTCCATAGATCTTATTTAGGGCATCCCACATCTGTTTGGAAGTAGTACACTCTTTGATGTCATCAAACTTTGTATAGCTTAGGGCAGATGCAATCTCCAACATTGCTTGATTATGTTTTGTCTTATATTTCAGTTATTTTGCAGTTAGGGCTTTAGTTATTTCCACAAATTTGGTAGTCACAGTTGACAATGTAAAATCTCTAAGTCCTCCCAGATTTAGCTTCATCAAACTTTGCCATGATGGAAAGTTTTCCTTGTTTAACTTGGTTACCTCCTTTCTTTACATCTTGAACTTTAGCTTCTAGTACCTTCAAACTGTTTCCTCATAAGCACCAATAACTCTAATACTAATTGTTGGAATAGTTAGAATAACTAAGAGGGAGGGGGGTGTGAATCAGTTATCAAAGGTCCAAATGTACAATTAAATTTTTTTTAGTACTCACCAAATATATAAGTGCATGCATTAATTAGATCATCCAATAACTCCATGACTTAGTAGGTCATTGTCCTAGGTCAAAACAACTTTGTAGAAATGTAAACATGAAAAATAATAGAATCATTCACATAATTTTGACACAAGGATTTAATGTGGAAATCCAATTTGGGAAAAACCACCAGTAACATACTACCAATTTTCACTCTTTTAAAGTGAACCCTGTGAGGAGCCAACCCTATTAAAGGTTACAATGCACACTATTAAATATGACCTAGTTAAAAGATTTCAATCACCCTGTTAGAAGTGAGCCTTATTAGAGGACTTTAGAACATTCCATTAGAAAGTTAAAGGATTTACACATGACTGTTAGGTCAACCTTAATCTAAAGGATTTATCCAAACTAATACAATGGTTAGAAAGTAGTAACATGACTTGATCTGATAACTAGAACAACTCACTTATAGATTACAGATCTTTGGTTCAATCCTCCATTCTGCTTGGCATTCATAGCCTTTATCTCTAATTGCTTGTTCACCCTTCAAGCCTTCGCCACCTTAAGCCTTCATGCTTAATATGCCAATAGCATGTTCATTTCTTTAGCCACCATATGAAGCAATAGCTCCAGATTCTCCTTTCTAGGTCACACAGTCATTTTCTTTTGGTCTTGTATCTCCTTATATAGATAATTTTGATCTTTTTCCACTTAACCACAATCATCCATTTTAGGTTTAGGTCAGATTCATTGAATCCTCCCTCTTTCCATTAGGTTCCCTCTAGAAACTTCTCTTACAATCCTCTTTAGATTTGTCTCAAAATAGTTTATCTTGAATTTTGTGCCACCAGCTCATTATACTTATCTTCAACACACTTCACACATTTCAAGAAATAAAAATTTTCGACTCATATTTGTCAAATCTTCGATCAAACACTTTTTGTTGTCACTCAGCATCTGTACTGTTCACTTGGCAATAATAGACTTTTGATGCTCGACCGACATTGGGTTGCTCAGCATGAACTAAGTCTTCCTTGCTCGATCACTACTATTTTTCCGTTGATGCTTGAGACTTACTATATTTTACTGACACTCGACACCTACTTTCTTTGCTCAGCACATACCATCTTTGTGCTCAACCTGAACTGAATTTGCTTGGCTTACACTATTTACTCAATTAGGCTTGGTAGACACATTTTTGTGTAAACACTTTTTCTTGTCTTAGCTTAAGTAACCTTTCACTTTAGCCTTAAGTAGATAAACAATACATCATATCATCAATGTCTTACTTGGTCTTAGTTCTCCTCTTATATACCATATAACTCAACCTTTCTCTAGGTGCTCTTGTTATCATTTCTTTTCAAATCCTCTCCATTAATCAATCAAATGATAGCATTAAGACCAAAAAAACAATTGTCTTACCAGCAAGTATCAAGTTTGACATCATTGAAAAAATAATGATTGTTCCATGATAGGTTCCACACTTCAACAATCTTCTTTTCAACACACATTTTGCATCAAACAAGGTTGGTGCATCATCAAGAATGAGTCAAGTAGTACCATGTAGAGTCGTTTGGGAGATATCAAGTAGATGTGTGCACATGCATATATTTAAATAATCACATATATTTTTTCTTATTTAATTTAAGTTATAAGCGTATGTGTTATTTTTTGTCTCTATTTCTTTATGTATATATTAGATATGTGTCTTTGGGTGTAGATAGGAAAACTATGTGTGGTTGCAAGAGGATGGAAAAACACGATCTTTACATTTAGATATGAGTACCAATCATTGCAATTGGACATTGTACATGAGAGACTATTCATGTTTTTGTTGTTGTTGCATTGCTCATAATTGCTCCGAATGCATCAATCAATATTGTAGATATGTAGATCCATGGACTTTGGTGCCACTTGTTGTTATTGATATAGTTAATGGAGATGAAGATAAAAACTTTGATGACATTCCTTTGATTTCTACTAAATATAACTATATCTCTGGACTAGTTCGAAATGGTAAGTATTTTTAATTTATTAAATAATAAATGTATATATTAAAGTCACAAGGGAAAATCAAGTCACATATACATGTATGTATTTTTTGTGTGTAGGGGAAGTCTTTGTAGTTATTGTTGAGCCTAGAAATGTAGAAAGAGTGAGGTATTATTTATTGTGTTGCACTACAGAAAGGATGAAGTTAGCTAAACTTGAAGAAAGCAATGGAATATTCTTCCCTACAAGTTTATATTTCAAATATATATTACACATTTATTGTTAAATGATGAATTTATTTACCACATGTACACATTTTTTACATTTAAATGCATGGTGTGCAAGTTCTATTGTTTTGGAGGGAACGTATCAAAACCAAATAAAATTAGTGAAACATGAAATTCACTTTGTTGATTACCAACTTGATAATTTAAGGTGCTTCAATATAGTCACCATGTTATTGCTACCCCCATTTCTCTACATCTAGTTAAACATCAAAGTGGTCGTCACAAGTGGAGACTAGATGTTGAGGACCATGAGAGAATATTAAATGTTCTCCATGAACGTGTGGAACCACTTGAGATATTTCATATTTAGGACTTGCCTAGATATTTCATATTTACCAAGTCACTCAAGAGATATTTAAAATGTATGTTCATTTAATAGGTATAGGACCTATAAATGTATGCTCATTTGATGTTTGAGACTTACTTGCGTGTGTGTGTTCATTTAATACACTTAGGACTTAAAAGCATGTATGTTCATTTCATGTTTAAGACTTATATAGATGTATGTATGAATTTATCTTCATTTAATATGTATTCGGGACTTAAATACATGTATGTTCATTTCATGTTTAAGACTTATATATACATGTATATATGTTCATTTCATGTTTAGGACAAGTATACGTGTATATACATGTGCTCATTTCATGTTTAGGACTTATATGTGTACACACATGTTCATAAATTATGTAACTTATGACTTATATTTGTATATATACATGTTTATTTTATGTAACTTAGGACTTATATGTGTATGTATGTATGTTAATTTCATGTTTAAGACTTATAAGTGTATTTGTATGTTCATTTTATGTAACTTAGGAGTTATATGTGTATGTACATGTGATCATTTCATGTTTAGGACTTAGATGTGTACACACATGTTCATTTTATGTAACTTAGGACTTATATGTACATGCATGAACTCATGTCATGTTTAGGTCTTATAACATACATGCATGAACTCGTTTCATGTTTAGGCCTTATGTACATGTATGTTCATTTCATTGATCATTCATTGTATAATGTTTATTTATCTAAAATTGAATCAATCATCTGTCTAATCATTTTTAATCATGCACAATAATGTTGAATCACCTAAATTGAAACGATCATGTACATCTAATCATAAACTAGAAATATGTACATATATCAAATGTCTAATCATGAGCCATATAATGTTCAATCATGTCTACAACCGAATCAATTGAATGTCTAATCATAAGCTAGAAACATATATCACATGGACCATAAACAAGAAACACATATAACATGATCATATATCAAATCATATAAATAGGTCAAGTATCATAAATGAACCATAAACACATGTACACAGATCAAAACATATATAAATGTCAAATCATAAATGTATGTCTTGAGAAGATCAATGATAAAGCAAACATGTGCATGCGCTAAACTAGAGACTCATCTAGGCACATCTGATTAGAGTGACCCTCTGATTAAAACTCATGAGCATCAAGTTTCTATGGAATATCAACTAACCCCTACAAATTACAGTATACAAAAATGTTAGACATACATGTATATATGAGAACTAATTAAAAAAATATGTACAAATTTAAAAGCATTGACACAAGTACATATGTCAAGTATTGAATTAATTTAAAAGCCTATTTAAAAATCACCTAAGCACTAGTGGGTGTCACATCTATTAGATTTGAACCCCAACAAGTAGTAGGTGTCACATTGATAACATCTCTCCTCCCACCATGATTGAGGCCCACATTGGAAGAAGTATGCTCTGCTACCTATGCCTTCAAAAATATAATTCAATTACAAATATCAACACATGAATATATACTCAAGTGTTTAGAAATTTTTTATTGTAAAAATTAAATTTAAAAGAGGTACCTGGTTGTGAGGAGCAAGAGTGTCATTAGTGACACATATTCAGGTGTCATCAGTGGAAATTTCATCTCTAATCATCTCAATCTTTTTCAATAATGAGGAGTGCAAAGGATTAATAAGCTGGGATGGAAGTGGTGTAGATTATGTAGACTAAAATAACATGTCTATGTATGATCCTATTTTAGTGGGAACATGAATTTGACTCAAATCTGACAACTAATGATCAAGAATGTCAAGTCCATTAGTATCATTAGAAACACTTGGACCAACTCCTACAATTCCCTCGAGTGGAGTTGTAGTAGACTGTTGTGCATCCTGAGTGCTAAATGCTAGATTGTTGAGGGCCAAAGTGTTGTGCAAAGTGCTTAGCACTAACAAAGTGTTGTATACTCTGATGTACATGACCTGGTGGCATGACATGGGCTGCTCAAAATATAGGCCTATAAGAAATTGTTTTTGCGACATCATGTAAAAGTATCCTATGTGCATATGTGATGTATGAATATGTTTGTAAAAAATCATTTAGAAGATACAAGGCCATCTCCATGTGTCTATGCTCTCCACTAAGGCCACTAATATCTCCTAGGGTAGGAAGATCTACAACTCTATAGACCTCATCAATGGACGATACAATACTTGATGATGCCTTTGAAGATGATCTATGCTGACCAGGTCTACTCATAATATATGTACCTAGAGTGTCAGATGTAATTCTCTTGGTTACAAGTGTAATGTGTCCTATCTAATCAACTGCTTCCCTATGAGAAGCAATAACAACTCTATGTGCAGTGGTGACTATTGGGGTTCTCTAACCCACTAACGCATGATGACGAGGAACAACATGACCAATCTAACAGTACAAATCATGATCATAAACTCTATCGCATCCTTAGCCATAATATCCTAGAAGATCTAAATAGTCGATGTGGTGCCCCAAATGGAACTCTGCGTACAAATGGTGGGCAAAATATAATGGAATTTGGTCGTTAATGACCATGCATTGCTAGGAATCAAGGGTATATCATACAAGCAATCATTGACACAACACATGTAGTAACCTGATATCCCCTGACCTGGTTCTTCCCCTCATAAAATGGGAAGACCTCTTGTTTGATAGTTTCCTTAGAAAGTAAGCTCTAAACCTGCACTAAGGATATACCATTTGAGACCTATGCTCTAAGCTCAACAAAAAAACCTATCTACAAGGTATGGTGTGAATGCAGTCTATGTTCGAAGCCTGTCAATAAGATTGTGAAGACTAGTCAAAATCTGCTAATAAATATCTATGTATAAATGATCATAAGGTTTCTTAATCAATGACATGAGTATGATAATCTCAAAGGTGGAAAACTGAAATATACTCACCAAATCAGGAGTGTGAGGGTGGATAGGAGGTACATCAACATGTGGTCCCTATCCCCATCCCTATCCATGATCATGTCCAAGTCCATATCCCTGAACCTCTCCATGTCCCTAATCTCGAGGTTGAGGTTGTCCATGATTGTGGGGTGCCATCTGCAGGTAACATGTGCTAACTAAATGTTAACTTAATATTAAGTATTTGAGTAGACACACACTCACACATGTACACATGCATGCGCACGCGCGCGTGCGCACACACACACACACACACTTACAAGAACATGTATTCAATAAAAACTAATATGTGAACTATTATGCCATATTAGTAATTTAAGGTCTTAAGGGATCGTAGTAGGTTGTATTAGTAATCTATGGTCTTAAGGGGTCATAATAGGTTCTATTAGTAATCTAGGATCTTAAGGGGTCTTATTACAAATCGAAGGTCTTAAGGGTTCATATTACGTCCTATTAGGTTTTATTGGTAATCTAAGCTCTTAAGGGGTCATAATAGGTCCTATTAGTAACACAAGGTCTTAAGGGGTTCTATTATGCCCTATTAAGTAGATTATTAGTAATTTAAGGTCTTAAGGGATCATATTAAGTCCTATTAGGTCTTATTAGTAATATAAGGTGTTAATAGGTTCTATTAATAAGTCTTATAAATTATAATAAATTTACAGATGTGTGCATCAAAATAAATTAAATGTACACATGCATAGATTACAAATAAATTAAATACATAAATCTAAAAATGAACATTGAAAATTCCACATCTAAATATCTAAAACATTTAAACCAATTCATACAAATTAAATAAATATGAGATGTGAGAGATAGAGATAGAGAGAGAGAGAGAGAGAGAGAGAGAGAGAGAGAGAGAGAGAGAGAGAGAGAGAGAGAGAGAGAGAGAGAGAGAGAGAGAGAGAGAGAGAGAGTGAGAGAGAGTGAAGAGAAAGAGGCGAGAGAAAGTGAAGAGAGGGTGAGGAGAGAGATAGCGAGGAGAGAGAAAATGAGGAGAGAGAAAGTGAGGTGAGAGAAAAAATGAGGGGAGAGGATTGTTTTAAATTGTTTTCTAGACATCGTAGGTTTTTAATTTTTGTTTTCATTCATCTAAAGTTTTAAATCATTTTTGTTTTCTAGATGTACCTAGTCCTATTTTTGTTGTTTGTTTTCTAGATCTACCTAGTCCCATTTTTGTTTATTTGTTTTCTATCTACTTAGCATTTTTGTTCTCTAAACCTATTATCTTTTCCAACTTCAATTCTAACTATATTTTTTCAATATTTTCTAACATGTAAACTAAAATACAACATGTAAACATAAAACTAATTAACATATACTAAAAAATAACTAAATACACATAAAAATAACTAAATGTTCATTAAAAACTACTAAACATTCATTTAAAACAACCCAGTATTCATTAAAAATATTTATATATTCATTAAAAACAAAAAAAAGAAGAGAAAATGTAGATACTTGGTATGTTGAATGGTCGGAGGTAAAAAAATGGTAGGCTAGAGTGATGATACAAGCCTAGACATTAAGAAGTTCGCTCCAAGCCCTTCCACCAAATCATTATAGTGAAAGTGAAAGAAAAAAAAAGGGCAAATTGAAGCTTATAAAGCTTTTTGGTGGTAAAATAAGGGCTTCTAGGTGCCAAGTGGGTCAAGGGGCTTCATGTTAAGCCTCCTGCCACATGGCTTCACTTAAAGCCCTTGGGAATGAAAAGTGGGAACCATTATTATGGCCTCACCCGTATAACCCAACATTCCCTAATTATCTAGGACTAGTGGTCTTGATTTTGGATTTGACTAGGTGGAGCATAATGTCTATGGTATTGTATTCTTGGGAACATAAAACCCATGACATTTTGTACCATCAAGGTGATGACCAAATTAAATTTAGGGTCCCATCTTAGTGGTTTAATGGGATATATGAATTGATAGTAGATATGCTTGTATTTTAACCCAAAGTTGTTATAAGAGGTGTATAAACATTCTGTCTCTCCTCATTTTGACATCCATTATTAAGCATCCACTAACAACCCTTATCAAGCATTCACATTTATGATCACACATCCATGTTTAAGCAATTAAGGCAAGCATTCAACATCCAGACTTCTCAAGCATTCAAGGTGTTCTTATCCATGGATGAAGATTATTTCTCTCATTAGAGGCCTAACAAAGGAGTTTTCTATCACGAATGGACATACACTTCCATCCATATCTTCTTTCTTCTTCTTCTCAATGAAGCATTGTGATGAATTAAAATATTCATAATATTGAAGTTTTTCTTTCATGATGTCCTTTTGAGTTTTTGTGTTAATTTGAACTCTTATATCAACATATTTTATTACATTCAAAGAAGTATTTGCACTATTTAGGCATGATCCATTCTATTTTTTAGATCTAGCCTGTGTTATATGACGACACATTTTCATTTCATTTCAAGGTTGATTGCAAAAGGGTTTGAACAAAGAAAATTCCTCCATCCAAACTTATTCCTTATTTTTTTGTTCATAGGTACATGCAATGTGGTTGTTGGGACTCGATTTGACAAGTCTAGGATATGTCAAGAGGTTTCTATCTAGATTTGAGCAAGATCCTGGGGGAAAATGTCTTGGGATTTTCACTCCTAGGAACAAAGTGCCTAAGGAATTTTGTACTTATAAATTCACCTTCAAATTCAATTTACAAGTTAGTACAACTCTTGGCTCTCTATTTAGGTCACTGTGGATTCCTTTCTATTTTTTTTGACAACCACTCTTTTTAGAAAGTGTTCATTTTTACCATTTAGCCTTCTAATCTACATCATCCTATCATATTACTCAAAATCAATGACGGATCATTAATTCACTTAGAGCTGAAGTCCTACTTGAGTCTATAAAGATATATTCTTTCTAAAAGCATAATAGGAAAGGGGGAACAATTCACATTACATTGCAAACCTTTCCTATTATACATCTCCTCTTATGAAGAGGCTCTATGCCTTCTTCATCTTCCCTTTTTCCATGTATCCCCCAAATCATATAATAACCCTTATTGGTCCATCGAATGGAACTTTCTCAAACTTTTACATCATTGTTATTACAACCTCGTAGTTTTTTGGTGCAATTAGGAATTTACCAAATTGAATTTCCCATATATAATCCCCCACTTTTTTGTATTACTTATGTGAATAAGGAATCAAATCATTGTGAACATGATGATTAACTCACAATGAAGCATTGCTCACATTCAAAACTACCTCCTACACTTGTTTGTCTCAGTATTGGAATAATCTCGCTATACATTGGTCGTTTGTTTCCTCCAAGTAACTAGATTGTACTCCAAAGTGACTCACCATTTAGAATTGTCATTGTAGAACACTCCCTTCTTTATATCCATACTTGGCTTGTTGATTAATGCCATAACAATCCCCAAGTTTTGATAAAGGATACCAAATAACATTCATATCCCAATATCAATACGATCGAGAAGATTAGATCAACTTTCAATATTTTGGGGTTGGATGTACACTAGTTGTACAATTCATCATCATACTTATTGCACCATATAATTATCCTTCAATCTCAAACTACCTTTCTATCATAGGTTAAGATGTTCCAAGATTTTCCTTATATCATATCCAATCCCAATAAGAACTTTCTTTCTTCTCAAGATTAAACTCTTCATTACTAATGATAAATGCATAATAAATTTAATACATCCTACAAAATTCTTCCCCTGATACCACTATAAAATAAAAAATTTCCTTAGATCCAATATACCTAAAATGATAATGTGAAGTCTATAAGTTAGGAACTAACAAATATTGAAGAAGCCTCCCACCATGTTTAAAAGAATGCATGGAAATCTGAAAATCTCTCATTTTGATAAATCTCAATAATGATGCTCTAAATATAAAATTTGTTTGCAAATCTATAAAAATGACACAATATACAAAACACATAGCTATTAAAATATAAATACTTTGTATGCATAAATAGTTGAAAAAATCACTATTTAAATTTGAATAATTAAAACACATTTAAAGTACCCATAACTTGTCACCACCACATTCACATTCTAAGTGACAAACTATCATAAATCTATAACATGCAAGTACATTTGTTTGATATCCATCCACACAAATACAAAACCACCACAAATCTACAACATGCAAGCACACACATCTAAGACACAAAAGAGCTAGGCAATAAATAAGCTCATTAAACATCAATAAAATAAAACTAATAGCTTAACATGTATCTTAGGGATAAAAATAAGCACCTTACAACAATATAAGACCACATAATGAAAATTTGTCAACCTCCATATGAACCTTTGGAAATGTATTAAACCATAAAGGTTGTGCTCTCCTTAGTTAGAATTATAAGTAAATCTATTTAATGACTTTTGAATGATGAATGATAATAAGATCAAGAGATTAACACAATCCATGTCATAATTTGTAAGTTGGTTCCATATTCAATTATGCGAGTGTTTTAACATCACTATTTTAGATCACACTTTGTGATCCATCATTAGGAGGAATGCCAATAACAAACAAACTTACATTACACCTAGGATGATGTATACTAATGTAATGCTTTGATAACAATGTTATAGTGCCCTTACAAATGCTACGTTAAAAATTCTTTGATGTTGATTAGTAGCGGTTAACCATTGTTTGATCTTTTTAGTGACATGATAGCTACTAGTGCCTGGCTCAAAGTGCATAATGAATGATTTCATAATTAATAAAAGAAAATTTTAAATAGAACAATACACTCATCAAAACAAACATATGTTTGGATTGACTAACAACTGTTAGGATGAGAAATATTATTAAGATAACTACTCGAGGATAGATACCAATTGTTGCCCATGATTCAATAACCACTCACTTTTTGTCATATTAACCATCCAATAATTATTGGCTTAAATATTGTCATATATACCAATATCGAATTATTTATGTACCGACAATTGATCATTTTTAAAAGCTTTTTTGATTCATAATTGGCCCATTTGTGCACTTTTATTGAAGATTCATGAACCACTACTAGGACATCGTTTACCCACAAATACTGCTAATTTTAAGTGAATGGTTATTGATGCAATGAGAGTTATCCATTAATCAACACTTCGAAATGACCATTTTTTGACCCTACAAAGTGCATTGTTATTATCAAAAAATTGAAATCTTATCAAACTTCTAAAAAAATCATCCCAATTTGATATATCCTTTTATCTTAATTTAGCCAATAGACTATTTGTGGGAAGTTCCCGAAAATTAAATTTTTGACGAAAAATTTGCAAGAGCTTGGCCAGAAAATTGAAAATCCTTCTCGTTAATATTTACTGGTCAATTTTTATCTCCCTCCACTTTTAACTCTTGTTTTGATATTTATTAGTTGTTATCCCTACTTTTAACTATTGTTTTTCTATTTCTATTTATTAGTTGTAATCTCAACATTAGCTCATGTTGTGATCTATTAGTTAACTTTTGATTTTTAAAATTGATTTAGATTTTAGTTTTAAAATTATTTTAATTTATTTTTTATATTAGTTTAATTTTTCTTTTAAATATTATTTTTTAGTTTCTATAATTTATTTAGTCAATAGAATAATTATTAGACATATTTTTTTTGTATTTCTCTTATTAATTTTTCATAATAGAATTTTTGATGGATTTTTTTAAATGATTATTTTTTTCATTTAATTTAAATAAATAATATTTATTAAGCTATTTAAAATATTTTAGTTAATATTATGTTATTTAAATTAAAAATTATTAATAATCTAATTTGTTAAGATTATAATTTAAATATCCACTTTTAACTATTGTTTTTCTTTTCTTATTTATTTAAAAAATAATTACTTGTGATCTAGATTATGTTGTGATCTCTATTTATTAAACTTTTGATTTTTTAAATTGATTTAGGTTTTAGTTTTTAAATTAGTTTAATTTTTTTTTTTATTAGCTTACTTTTTCTTTAAATATTGTTTTTTTATATAATTTATTTAGTCAATTGAAGATTTGTTAGAGATGTTGCTATTTTTCATATCATTTTTTTGTATTTCTCTTATTAATTTTTCGTAATACATTTTTTGATGAGTTTTTTTCTTAAATAATTATTTTTTTCATATTTGATAAATTGAATTTAATTATAAAATATTAAAATTATTGAACACGTTTCTTAAGCAATATTCAAATTTATTAAATATTGTAAATTTTATAGCTATGTTTTAATCTTCAACTTTTTTATTTTTGTATTTTTATTTAAAAAAAACTTATATTTACATTATTTACGTATAATTAACTATACAATTAACTATACAACGTAAATAATGTAAATATAAGTTTTTTTTAAATAAAAATACAAAAATAAAAAAGTTGAAGATTAAAACATAGCTATAAAATTTACAATATTTAATAAATTTGAATATTGCTTAAGAAACGTGTTCAATAATTTTAATATTTTATAATTAAATTCAATTTAACAAATATGAAAAAAATAATTATTTAAAAAAAAACTCATCAAAAAATGTATTACGAAAAATTAATAAGAGAAATACAAAAAAATGATATGAAAAATAGCAACATCTCTAACAAATCTTCAATTGACTAAATAAATTATATAAAAAAACAATATTTAAAGAAAAAATAAGCTAATAAAAATAAATTAAACTAATTTAAAAACTAAAACCTAAATCAATTTAAATTAGATTTAAATTGAATTAAAATTTGTATGTCTGAAGAATATTACAGTACAGGAAATCGAACTACTAATGCTCACGGTTTATAACCCGGATGTCCTACAAAAGAGACTCTGGGTAGGGCTCAGTATGTCCTGCATACTTCCTGTTATATATATGGTCTGCGTAATACATTTCTTTTTTCCAGCAAAGAATGGCTGCGTCTGTCAATCGCAAAAGCTTCATTATGTTGAAGAGGAATTTATGTACATGGAATTCGCCTCAAAAATTAATCTCCGTTGCAAAAGTTTCAGACGTCATACCAGGATTGGGTAGCGCAGATGAAACAAATCAAATGCCATGTGTTAGTGAAGAAGAAGAAGAAGAAGAAAGTGTTGTCGAAAGGATTAGCAGAATTATAAGAGACAATGGAGAGAGCATGGAAAGTGCTTTGGAGAATAGCGGAGTAAGAATATCTTCACAAGTGATGGAGAAGCTTCTGCACAGGGCTGACTCCTCGTGGAAGCCTATGTTCAGGTGCTTCACATGGGCAGGCCGTCAGGTAGCTCTCTCTCTCTCTCTGAATTGTATTTTCAATTTTAAATATAATTAAATTTGAGGCCTATAATTTTTATTTTGGGTAGATTAATAGTTTCAATGGGGTAGCGCCCATTATATTAAATCAGAAGAAATTCACAAGATGACCATGACAGTATAACCCCTGATGCTCTTAGACATCAACACCCATCAACATATAGACCCCGATCACAGCGCTTATTATATTTTATCAGAAGAAATTTACAAAGATGACCATAACAGTTTAACCCCTGATGCTGTTAGACACCACCACCAACAAACATCTAGACCCCGACCATACACTTTTTTCACGATACAAAATGAGGAGCTGGCAGCTCAAAATGGTGCCTCAATGCACTGGAAAGCACTTCAGTGCAGAAACTATTTCCCCATGTTGTTAAGGGTTAAGATTGTCTAGGAGAATCCAGAGAAGAGGCTTCCTAGAGCCTCCCATTGTACAGTCCAGATTAGATGTAGAACATTCTAGGATATAAAATACTCTAGAAAAGGAGTTTCTAGATTTTGGTATTACATGTATAAATATGTGATGTGCACATGCAAGCTGTGCATTGTTAGAAGACATTTGAAGGTCTGATGTATGTAAGCAAGCTAGATTAATATATTGTTGTTTATCAGTTATATATCTCTGTTTTTTGGCTCTGTTTTGCCCTGCTTTCTACATTACAACAGTTATTTATTTTGGTTTTTATGTTGTTTATGGCCTGTTTTAACACATATTAGGTGTATAAACCAGCAGTTATCTACTATCACCTATGGTTTATGGGTTATACGAAAAACATTAACAAAGCCATTACTGAGCATCTTCTTTCTTCCAGACACCTAGCTCCACAATGCTTTTGGCCTGTAATCCCAGCCTTTGGACTAGGTCCCACATCCATAACCTCCTTCGGCAGTTTTTTGAAGGCCACTCCAAATGCAGCTTCATCATCCCCACGCTTAAGTCCTTCTGCTCTCAAGTAATTTTTTATCCAATCACCTCCTTCATTCAATGTAATCCCAAACAGCTTTTTAAGAAAACAACATTTCTGCCAATAATAGGCTTTCAGCTTTCAAACACCTCTGGTTCAAATGTAGTAAGCACTAGCAACTTGGACACTTCATACCCACGACAGTGGACCACAAAATAATTCTGCTAGAAAGGAACCCTTATCTCTCCATCTGCAATTTCCATGATAATCTCCATTTCCCCAAGAAATGAGCTTTGGAAAACCTTTTAACACAAAAGTTTCGCCTTTTTTTCGATTTCCACATTTTCAGCACTAGTGCCAAGAGCATGATGGAGATGTCAGTATTAACATAATGCCTATGGCAGGTGTAGGCTTCTTCTACATCATATTAAACACCTTCTGTGTTTGCCTTCAGCCTTCCATTGCGTGGAGTGGTTCACAACCTTCAACATCCCGACGCCGGCTGACATTCGTCAATCTGTCAAAGTTTCTAATCACTCCGCAGAGGATGCACCTGCCCAAAGTTCCACCAGCCCACCACATGCCCCCTGAACACCCTAGTTTCAATAGGGCTTGTCAACGCATTTCTAGGGTATATTATTTCTAGGAAGGAACTCCATGACTAACAGTTTTTCTAGACAACTGTTTACTTTTTAACGTTTGAAGTGGCCCTTGCAATCATGGCATCTTTGATCAGGCTGCCATGGCTTTGCAGTTGAACTTAGCTGCAAGGCATGCTACGATAGACCAATCAGATTCAAGCATTTGCCTGCAACACAAGGAATGAGTGATCCATGTCGGATTCTTTGGCATGCTGATCGATTGTAACGAAATGGTCATCATTCTAAGATCATCTCAACCCGAGGGATGTTCTATAAAGACCCAATAATTTGTAAATTAAAATAGGTTGGAACTATTGGACTCTGGTTCAATAGGCGAGGAAATAAACTGCACTATTTGCAGATTTTTTGCCCTTTTGAGAACAAAACACTATGACTTGTAGTCTAGGGGTGTATACTATTGCATATTCTTTCTGGGGCATTTTCTCTCGCCTTGGCATGTGTGCTTTTAATAATTCATGGGGAGTGTATAATTATTGCCTTTTCCTTTCTGTTAATCAATGTGTCCTATGTCGAGCCCTCATTGGTCTAGTCTAATCTGTTTATGTTTTTTTGCGTTGTGCTCCTTGGGAAGACAGATTTTCAGAAGTGAGGTCTTCTCTTTTGATCTTTATTTAAACTATTTATGTCTATTGATAAATAGGGTTGTATACTATGTCCTTTTTTGAGGAGACTTGCACTTGCTTTGGGAGTGATGTGTCTTAATTCAAACCCTTGCAAATGCCTCCCATGATAGGATATGAATGTGTGAGTCCTATGTCTGATAACTTTGGCTTCTCATTCTCTTGCCAACAATGAAGAGAACGTGTTGCACTGTGTCATGGAGTGATAATAGCATGGATCTCTGACCAAGAGGGTTGATCCTTGCAAATACCATTAAAAAGTTTTTGAGCTCGCCCAATAGAGCTTTGACTCGGCGCTTCGCCTCCCCTTAGCTTAGATTGTTCAATTGAAGGTGATTTTCCTCCCTTCTCCCCAAAAACCATCGACAAAGAGCTGACTTTTAAAATCTCGGAGGTCATGTTGTAGGATGCACCCTTGTCCCACCCTTGCAACACTTTCAAAACTACCCCTCAAAGAGACGAAAGCCGATTAAGGGGATTAATAGCAAGCATTGAAAATATTCTCCCTGAAGACGGCCATAACTGCATGAATGACCAGTCCAAGAGATGAATTGAGCATGGGTTTGAGCCTCTTCTCCATGACCTCCCCTAAATAAGACATCTGCTGCTTGTCAAACATCAATTTGGTGGTGGTGGGCATTTTTATCCTTACTAACTGTGCACTCCAAGACAAATTTAATTAAGTCACATAAGGCCGCCAAGGGATATAAATAGAAAATTAAAATTTGTCCTTTGTTGATCAACCCATAAAGCGCCAGCCATGACATCATGCCACTTGCTTTGGAATGTCAATTCAAATCTCCTCGAATCTACTTGGTGACATGGGAATACAATTTCTAAGTTGAAATTGTGGATGATAAAAGTTAATAGGCCTTTGCGAAGATGCTTGCCAATCAATGCTGTCATTGTTGGAGAGCACATCATCCTTAGTCACATCAAAAACTCCTTGACATGAGCTGTAGACATCAAATTTTTGTAGGCTCAAGCATATATGGTATGCTGGACAATGTGCCATAAAGGTATATCTTGTCACTTTTTCCATTGCCTTTGTTTCAATTAAATGCTGTCAACAATCCCACCCTTACATAGGTTTTATTGATTCAAACTAGGTTTGCCACGTGTCTTATTATTCATATTCCACAATAGAGTTTGTAGATCCCACCCAAATATCTAGCAAGGTCATTTTGTAATTTGTATTCTATTTTACTTTGTCATTTTCTACACATTGTAGAAAAGTAATTTGGGAGATCAATGATAAAAATCTTAAACTTTTTATTTTGGGTTCAAATGAAAAGATTAGTCCCCCCTCATTTTCCTTTTCCAAAATGCATGCTATGATTAGAGGATTCTAGATCAAACCTCCCAAGGCTCCTTCTGATTCTTCAATGTGGCCTTTCTGTTGTCCCCATATGTTAATTCTTCTCACGCTTTCCTCCTTATAACATTTTTGTGTGCTGTAACACAACTAAGTCAATTTTACTTTGGTCAATTTAGCACTTGACCAAACACCATTTGTTAGGGGCATTGATGTTGCTAACATTCCTTTTGAGGAACTTCACTGTTTTTTGGGAAGGAAGATCTTCTCGATCTCAATACTCTCTGGCTCTTAGCATTAGCAACTATTCCTAGTTTCACTTTGTTGGATTTTTGTCTGCTCTTTCCTTTGAGTTGAATATTTTCTTTTTTCAATTTGGACTAAGATTGTTTATTATTGAAGTAATTGGTAAAATACTTGCTTGTTATTAACAGAGATTGAGAGGTCATTATATACAAATGAATGGAACGATGTTTCCTTAGGAAACGATCATAAAGAATAGAAACATTCTATTCTAACTGAAAGAAAGCTAAAAAAGCTACAGCTAACTAAAGCTAACTAAATATTTACAATAGATTACCATTAACTGATAATAGATGATTATCTAGTATCGTAATACCCTCCCTTAATGGTTAATCTATCTATAACACCAAGTTGTCCTCTGAATTTGAGAAACTTATTAGGACCAAGAGGCTTGGTGATCATGTGTGCAGTCTGATTTGTGGTAGAAATATATTACAAATCTATTGTCCTGTCTTCAACTAGTTGTCATATGTAGTGACAGTGAACATCCACATGCTTGGTTCATTCATGGAAGACTGGATTTCAAGCTAACTCGATAATGCTTTCATTATCAACAAATAGAGTACTCAGTCCTGCTAGTGACATATGCACATCCCCAAGCATCCAACAACGCCAAACAGCTTTACATCCTACCTTAACAGTCCCTTAACAGGCATGAGTGGTCCTTGTTGCTCATCAAAGACTTCATCATGACTGTAGATGAGACGAGATGTCTCAACATCGATTAAGTGGTAGGCTTTGTGAATACTACTGTATCCAACAAGCATGAGTTTTTGACTCTTGGCATCCAACTTGGTGCGTGACACTTTAGGGATCCAAACAAAAGCAAGGGAGCCAAAAACCTTCAGATGATTGATTCTGGGCTTGCAACCTGACCAGGCCTCTTCCGGAGTTTTACCTTTGACTGCCACTGTGGATGACTGGTTCAAAAGATAAACTGCAGTGTTGACTACTTTTGCCCAAAACTTCTTCAGAACATGTTTGTGTTCGAGCATGGATCGAGCCATTTCGGTGATTGTTTTGTTCCTTCGTTCAACTACACTATTCTGTTGTGGTGTGTGGAGTGTGGTTAACTGGCGTTTGATGCCATGGGTATCAACAAGCTAGAGAAAACATTAGAACAAAATTCCATAGAAATCCCCCCCATTGTCTGATCGAAGAGTAATAATAGATTTCCTAGACTCTTTTTCAACTAAAGGTTTAAATTTCTGAAATATAGGAAATGCATCTAATTTCCTTTTAAGGAAATACACCCACATTTTTCTACTAAAATCAACAAATGACAGAAAATACGTGGACCCAAGAATAGGAGTGGCCATAGGGCCGCAAATATCGGCATGAACAAATTGAAGTACCTGAGAAGCTTGCCATGAATAATCACTTGTGAAAGGTGTACGATGTTGCTTCCTAGCCTGGCATGCATCACAAACTCCAAGCTGTTGAGTCTGAATCTATGGCAATCCAAGAACAAGCTCATCCCGAGCAAGCTAAGAGAGATAATGCACATGTAAGTGCCCATATCACTGATCCTAAAGTGTGCTAATAGAAGACCGCCGAGCAGCCATAGCTAAGTCTTCAGAATGACTAGAATCTGAATGTTGCCTTTGCCGACAACAGTGTACTCTTCTTTGCCACCAAAAATAACAGAGTCTGAATAAGGCTTGTAGTCAGTAAACCAGTCTCTGCAGTGAGTGAAATGACAAGAGGCCCCTGAATCAATGTACCAGGTAGATGACTTCACATGATTCGTAGGTCTTTTAGCCATGAAGGCGTGAAAGTAGATTTCGTTTGCTTAGTGTGCTCTGCACTGTTCGCTTTGGGCTACGGACCTGATTGCTTAGATTGTGCGGTTTAGCATCTCCGACATTCAACTTTCATGAGCCCAAACTTGTGGCAGTAGTTGCATTGAATGTTCTTCCGGGAACCATCTGATGCTGGATCAAAAGACCCCTGCTGAGACGACTACTGAAACTTGCCTTTATCTTTCTGAAAGGATTTAGCAGCAAAGGCTTGCTTTGTGGAGGAGGAGGTGGAGTTGCTACCGAACTGTTGTTTCCACCGATCTTGCTGAAGCAAAAGCGTGTAGAGATCAGTGAACTTTAGATCAACACTAGAAGATGTGATGTTGAGAGTCTCGATAAAATACTCATAGAACTTTGGTAAACTCCAAAGAGTGATAACCACAATGTCCTCTTCGTCCATCTTGCGATCGATGGCATGCAATTGATCATGGATTTCCTAGATCCTATTCAGGTGTGCCTGGAGTGAGGCTCACTCATCCATGACAATAGAAAACAAAGTGTTTTTAAAAAAGAAAGCTTTGGTTTTGTCAAAAGTCTCATGAAGACCTTTGAGATGTGTCTAGATCTCGACAATTGTTTTGCCGAATGGAATTTGAGAGAGTTGATCATCAACCACAAATAATTTGAGAAGCATCACCGCCTATTGATTATTTAGATACCAAGTATCCTGATCAGTACTAGGAGCAGTTGGACGCTTCGTAACATGCAGAACAAGTTGATTGACATTCCGATATTCAAAAATTGCTATGATCCGCTGCTTCCAAGTGCCATAATTTCAACCATTTAATTTGGAGTTGTGCTAAGCAAAATGTTTGTCAAAGATGCCATGGTATGTTTTTCAATGAAAAACGTGAAAATCAGAGAAGGCACGTTCTTTGAGGCAAAAAAATGGAAGAACCAAAAAATTGGGAGAGTGACTTAGAAGAGAGCTCAGAAAATCCAGAAATAATATCTTGTGAGTTTTTGGATCCGTTGGCTCAAAAATTGAGGCACCTAGAAAAATCTGATGACAACACAATTGAGCTCTCGAAAAACCCATGAAGAATATGAAACCAAAAAAAATCCGAGGTCAAAAAACTAGGGTTTTGAGCAAAAACACAGGTCGGCGGCCATGGAGTTCAAATGAGCAGAAAAATGGATGATTGCTGGTAAAAAAAAGACCGAAGATGGACAATTTTTATACAGAGAGGGGCATGTATGCGGGATCATACAAAAAATGACAGCAAGAAACCTCCAATGACTACAAAAACACGATACCACAAATTTTAAAAAACGACACCAAAGACATCTGCAAAAAAACTGCACAAGAAGCCTCTTCAACAATGTTTTAATGGACTTGCAGAGTATGTGACCAGAGATTGCAGAGGCAAAGGACGCAATTTTTCTAGTCGTTGAACTAGAAAAGACAGTTTTTTTTTTCCCTGGGGAGGTAGGAAAAATTGTGATTTGGTAGAGATCCTCCACAAACCCTAGCCAAAACTAGGAATAATGAAGGGATCTATACATACAAATTACTCAAAAAATGAAAACCCTAGATGGGTTGTTGAGAAAAAAGCCTCCGAAATAACTTCGAAATTTTTGTAGCAGATAATTTCTAAAGAAATTATAAAATTTTCAATTTTTTTTGAAGAATTGGCTTTGATACCATATGATGGAAGTAATTGGTAAAATACTTGCTTGTTATTAACAAAGACTGATAGGTCATTATATATAAAAGAATGAAATGATGTTTCCTTAGGAAATGATTGTAAAAAATAGAAACATTCTATTCTAGCTGAAAGAAAGCTAAAAAAGCTACAACTAACTAAAGCTAACTAAATATTTACAATAGATTACCATTAACTAATAATAGATGATTATCTATTCTCGTAGTATTATTCTATGCTTCTCTCTACGGGTATCTCCCCTTCTTTGTACCCATAGCTCTCTTCTTCTTTTGAGTTTGTTTCAAGGTCGACTTCTTCCATTTCATGATTTTATTCTCAAGGAATTGATAGAAGTCATGTCCTCTTTTTCCTCAACAGAATTTTCTATCTATTTTTCTTTTTCTTTGGAAGTCCTCCCTCATCCTGATTTATCATCGCTTCTTCTACCAAATCATTTTGCCTTCTGATGTCTCCCCTACCTCCAATTCCTTCTTCTCCTCATCCTGATGGAGACGCATGTGTTCATGCACCATAGTGGAGTTCGAAGTGTAATCTTCGTCCAGAGTTTACTTTTCCAGTATTTCAACATCCTATTCTTGGAAGTTATTCTTTGGAGTCTCATCTCTCAGCTTTTCCTCCTCTTCAACCACTTCTAATAACTGTTTATTCTTTTTTGAGGGTTATCCAGTGGAGAATCTTCAGCTCTTTCTTTCTAAATTCTGTTCCAATCTTATTTCCTATGAGTTTGCATTGTTGGCAGCTACCAAGATCTAGCTTTCCAGTTGTCAATGTCCTTTTGATTTGCATTTGGGACACAAGACTAGTTTGTCCTCCCTTTCTATCTCCTGTCTCCACACTGATTAGTTGGTATGGATTTCTGTCTCTTGGGGAAGCAAAGGATAGGGCATCAGGTTAAGGCATAACCTTGCATAAGTCCCAAAGCATCTACCCTCCATTTTTTATCTACCTAGATAATGGTCCATTTTTCGTCCAATGTCTGCTAGAATATCCTTTTCTCAATATTTTGTGGGAAGATTATATAGGTGTATCCATATTGCCCCAGCTTTTGTCGCTTACTTCCATGGATCAAAATTTGGACTCCAATCTTTCATAAGGATTGTGGTGCCATCCATTAGATAGGACCCTTGATTCAGTACTCAATATTGGTCCATGGTGGATGGCAATTCCACCAAAAAATCTTCATTTGGTAGTCCACAATTTTTATCAGACCAGCTCCTCATTTTGCTTTAAGCCAGTCATACACTCCCCAGCGTAGCACCACCACACCCCCCCGCTTTTTATAGACATACCGACATTGGTCAATCCTTCTATGAACTTTTTACTTGCTTTCCTTCTAGAGAAACACAAATACACTTAGGCAAGAGTTTGTCAAGGCCTTGGGACGTACCTTGAGAATTTGCTGCATTATGCCAGGAACCCATCTCTGCATAGAATTTTCCTTTGCCCTTCCAAGGTTTGCTTGGTTGGGTCCCTTTTATCTGCTTTCTTTTCAGAGAATCCTTAATTCTGCAGTTTCTATAGATTTCTTCCTTGCTCCTCTTGTGTTCCCAAAACCTTCCATGCTTGCTATCGGTTTTTCCATCTGGTTGAAAGATCTCTGCAAAGTGTTGATGTTGTCCACGATCCATAATGAAAATGAGGGGGGAAGATTCTAAGGCCCCTTTTCCTTTCATGAGGCTTCAAAAGTCTAAAAATGATGTTGTTTCCCTGGTTCCTTCCATCTGTTTTGCATCTCGTCTGAATCCTTTGGGTGATGATATCTTGCTTCAACCTTGTTGAATCATGTCTCGGTTGCTCAGTCCATCACCTTATCTCCATTTACTGGATGCCTGCCTTTTCCCTAGTGGTATTTTGTTAATCAATGTTTAAAATTTCAGTACTGGTTGCGGCTCCTTGTAGCTCTCCAATCCTCCGTCTGCCCAAGCCTGAAGATTGTCCATTGGAAGTTCTCTATATACTTCAACTGCCCATCTGCTGGTTTTATGCACCTTCCATTGATGCTCCATGCAACCCTGGTCCTCTCTAAGATCCTGCGATTCTGCTCGTCCTGTGCCATTTTAATTGTGTGACCCTTGAGGTTTGTAAACATTTTTATTGAGATAGCATGCTAAATTTGTAGGGTTTTGAATGCCAAGGGTTTGTGGTGGGCTGATATTATTTAATGATACAACAAGAAACCTCTCATGAAATGCTTGAATAAGTAATTGTTTCCTTCTCATCCAATCTGTAGTAACCTCAAAAGTAGCAGCTATAGTTTCAATGCTTCATTAAGGGAGAACTTGAAAAATCAAAATGCTCAACACCAATAACTTGGTTGTGTTAGGGGGAAGAGACCCATGAACCGATTGGTGGTCCAATAACCATGATAATTTTGTCACTGATACCCCCCAATTACCGCTCTTAAAAGACCCCCAAAAAATGAAAACACATGTATTGATAACTGATAACACATGTACTAATAGTCGATCATTTTTTAGCTTTTTGGGTTGGTGATTGACCAATTTGTGTACCACTATTGGGACATTTCATAAAGACTAATGAGATATTTAACCACAAGTACTAGTGTTTTTTGAGTGAGGGACTATTGGTGCATGATTATAGTGGGTATCAGGTGAGCATTTTGAAATGACACTTTTTGACCACTTTGCACTCCACGATACCTACAAAGAGATCTATGGATACCCAATAGCTGAAACCTCATCTTTAAGCTCTTCATTCACCTATAGAGGTACACCAAAAAAATTGGCAAAATCCATCTTATAGTTTAGGAGTCCTAGGTGCACGAAGTTAGCTTGGATGGTTATTAGGTCTTTTCCCCTAAATTGTTTTGAATACTTACCAATCTATTTAAGAAATATAGAAGCACTACAAAATCAGCATTGCTAGCAATTGAGAGTGGATACTGGTATGGAGCATAAGGACATATACAAGTACACCATTAATAAATTGGAGATGAGTCCTGAGAGGTGGCAAAAAGTGAAGAAAAATATAAATTTGAATTTAATATAAAATTTAAGGAGGAAAAGTACCATGTATCAGTCAAATACAACTTCAGAAGGACAAATAATGCATAAACATTGAAAAATTTAGTCTACACAGATAAGATTAGGGTCTAGGGGTTAGTCCATTGTGCTTAGCTAATAGTGACAATCACCACCCATGCATATTTTAATTTTTTTTCAAAAAATTAAATCTTCAAATGGATGATTGCAATTTAAGTCAGGAGGTTGCAAGGGATTGTTGGAAGCCTTAGAACACAGTCTCCTAGTATTTGGATATGCCTAGCTACCAGAGATGCATTTTAGACTTTCGAAGGTCTACTTTCTGATAACATTGGCTAAATAGTCTGTTCCTTGGCTTTAATGCTGGTTTAAGAGCAATTCAGCTAAGTTACTGATTCGAATGCTGATTCCAGAAGCGGATACAGGATGTGGGGAATTTTTTTTTGGATGCAGATGTAGGAGGAAGCGTGTATGATATGCAAAGAAATGCAAGAAATATACGAAAACAAATCATTCGAGAGTATGACTATGATACTTCACCCTTCATAAAAATTTAATCAATATGTGCGTGTTCAACATTAGAGTTTAGTCTTAGACAATGAGTTCCAATAGTTCATGTTCAATATTCCAACAAAATAAAAACTTAGTTCATGATTGAAGATTCAATCAACTAATATCAATATGCATAAGAGCCTAAATCATAAGGATTTGCAAGTAAATCCACATTCTCATCATGATCTCCAACTGCTGAAAGATCATTTGAACCAAAAAGGGTTCCACTTATGCTAGATGCACCACGTGCCACGCTATCGTCATCACCATCTCCAAGTGTAGTAAGATCATGAAGTATTGCATCAAAATCCGCACACTCAGGGGCTACATCCCAAAGCTTTGTTGCCCCTTCCTTGTAATGATCATTCTTATGTGACAAAAGAAGTTAGTTGGTGTGGACAAAGACCAAGTCCTCAGCTTTCTTGGAGCCCAATTGGTTGTGCTTCACTGAATGGATAAAGGAGTAGGTACTCCAATTTCTTTCAGTAGCAAAAGAACTAGCAATCTAAATAGTGGCCACAAAAATACAAATGAAAAGCAGATTATGTTTAAGGAATGTGCAAAACACTAAATTCTAGAATGCAAGTGGTAAATATAAAACAAAAAAAATTAAAAACTTCCTTGTGATAGGATCTTGATTGTAAGAGGTTGAAGATGCTTGAAAGGTTGACCATACATGTACCACCATGTGATAGCTCCCATTCTATTTTGGTCCTTTACTGCAAATCGAGAATGCTTTAATCTTGAAACAAAGCCCAAATTCTAGCCTCACTTTTTCATGCATTTCTTCCAGTGGGAAGAGTCTTGTAAGAGCTTTGTGGCATGCCTCAACAACCTCCTCATCCACAAATGGTGCAACTCTACCCAACATACCAAGTACCTCCTCACTATAATACCTAGGAGATAAGGCATATGCAAGGAGGTGTAATGGGGTAATCATCTTCTCCCAACGATGGTGGATGATTGCTTCCAATTGATTGCATAAGGCTTCGCTTTGTGTGGCGTCACTCTCATGTGCTTGTATATAATGTTTTATCTTCTTAACCATGGTGTCCATGCCATCATACACATCCCCCAAGCAAGGTGTAAATGTATCAAAAAAGAAGAGCATAGTCATGATGGGCTCGGTGAAATCCAATACATATGCCAAACGAGCCCACAAACTCTCATCCAATACCAAATTCATGACCCTTTGGGCTTTCTGAATTTGATGCCTTCCATATGCCCCATTGATTAGAGATGACCATTTGACTTAATGCATCTTTTTGCTTGAGGAGCCATCTCATAACAATTGCATGAGATGCAAAATGGGTCTCCGCAACCTAAGTAAGTTAACACTATGTCAATTGACAATAAAATTATAAATTTTAACTAAATTACAAATCCATGAAACATTGAAACTTAGTATTTCAAAAAATAAATTTACCTTCAGCAACCGTAATTTGGATTGTGTTCTAAACATGGATTGTGACAAGTAGTGGTTTGTCACAAACATTTGTATCTCCTCCCCCTCTTGGTATATTTTCTTCACCCAATATATTCAAGTGCCAATCTTTTGCATGACCAAGTTAAGGGAGTGTACGGTGCATGGGGTCCAAAAAATATGGTCATACTGACTCTCAACCAAAGCATCTACACCCTTGCAATTTTTGATGTTGTTTGTGACCACCTGTACCATATCCTCACTACCCATTGTCTCGATGGCCTCGATGAGAATTCTAGAAATGAATTCGAAATCTTTCACTTTTCCCTCACGATCAATAGCCTTCAAAAACATTGCTTTCTTTGGGGGACATGGCAATCACATTAATTAGTGGCCGGTTTCTTGTATCCTTCCAACCATTTGACACAATAGTTAGACTTAAAGTTTTCTAAGATTTTTTGATTGGTTGAAGGTCTTTCTCTATATGTGTCTTCTCTTGTTGCAGTAGAATCGTACACACCTTTTCATACCCCGGGCTTCTGTAATCAGCTTGTGATTCCTTGATTGCTGCCACCATTTCCTTTTAATACGGTAATCTTACCAAGTTGAAAGGAATCCCATTCACATAGAGGCAATGTGCAATAACTTCATCAACACAGTCTCTTGCGTCCATTTTAAATGTGGTGTGCAATGGGCCTCGTTTGCAGATTGAAATGCCCAGTTCTTCCTCATCCTCTTCTAGTACAGTTACTTGCAATAACGATTGTTGGAAGGATACAATCGGTTCAGTGGGTGCATGCATCTTGCTTTTTGAGGATGGAGCTTGATAGTAGCTTTTTTTTAATCTTTTGACTAATGCATCAGTACTTCTTGTTCTCTTACAAATGAAACTATTTCTACATCAGTTATCCCAATACCATTTTTGCCTTTGCACATTCCAAATCCTTTGCCAACAGAGCTCATAAAATGAAGCTTCACTTGGGAATATGAGCTATTGAAAGGTTTTCCTTTCTTACTTTGACAATAATTGCACTTCCAATAGTAGGAGCCACCTCTTCAAACCTGTGATATCCTTGTTGTATGTCTCCACAAAGGAGATCCTATATCAGTTTTTAAATTATCAGTCACTTGCTCTTCTTGGCCCCCCACTGAACTTTGACTAGCACTACCACTTCCGTCCATTCTTGCCTACTTTTTTGCAACCTATTATATAAGAAAATAAATAAATTTTAATTAGGTCCTAATAACTATGAACATCATGCATACAAGTGCAAAAAAATGACTAAAATAGATACCCAAACTTGCTTCTTTATATCTTTAAACAAAAAAAGATTGAATTCATCAAAAACTTTCAAATAAAGAACTTTCATCAAAAAGATTGAATTCATCAAAAACTTTCATCAAAAACTTGCTTCATTATATCTTTAAACAAAAAAAGATTGAAAAGTTTCTTCAAGAACTTGAAAATTCATCAAAAACTCAAAAAAAATCATCAAAATACTCAATATTGGGATTGATCACTTAGTTTAAATGCTTTGAACTCCTTTGAGGAAGCTATGTCTCGCCCTTCGATCAATCCACTTCGAAAATGCTGAATTTGCCTTCACAATGCAAACTGGAGTCTAAATGAGAAGTAGGCTGTAGCTGTAAACAAATTTCCAAAATGAGTTGTGAATGCTTTGACATTCATCTTCAGGGTCATTTTAGGGTTTCATTGCAAAAAACAACCCAAAATGTCAATTAACGCACATGCAAATTAGATAAATTATTTTATGGTTTTCTTATGTGTTTCTCGGCAGTGGGCCTATAGGTGCCTCTAGATGCGTCCGAAAACCCTGTGGAGGCTTCTTGGAAGGTAGCCACAAACTTTCAGACACATCCGACATTCGTCCAGATCAATATCCGCTTCTAGCCCAATCCTAGACACATCAGTATCCTAGAGCAATTGTTTAGCTCTAACTTATGTAAGATTTTCTTGTAAAGTCAAATTACCTTTTTGATTTTGATTTTTCAAATTTTACATTTTGTATACTATATAGTACTTTTCTGGAGTGGATCGCATCATGGATTTCTTTAATCTCGCTTCTCTTAATATTATAATCTATGTGGAAGCTGATTTTTGTCCATTGCGGCTATATAATGCATTTACATAAAAATTACTAAGATACCAATTCACCCCCAGATCAGGTGGATTCTAGATGCATCCAAATTCCCTGTGTATTCTGGCCAAAAGCCATCCACAGGCCTCCGGATGCATCTGGAATATCTTCCAGCCAGAATCCACAGGGAATCCAGACGCATCCGGAGGAATCCATGGGCCCAATGCCTAGAAAACTAATAAAAAAAGCCCAAACTTAAGTTATTTTTATCAACATATGAATTTTGAAATATCTTCAATTTTGATAAAGGGCGAAGTATCACAGTCATACTATTAAATGATTTGTTTTTGTATGTTTCTTGCATAAATATATATACACACACACACACACGCTTCCTCCCACACCGCATTCCAAATTTTTTTCCCCCGCATCCCGTATCTGCTCCTGAATCTGCATCCAAATTGGTACCTTAGAAAAATTATAATGGCACATCTTCTCTGCCTTGGGGATTAAGCTCAGAGGGTTTGGAACTTGTCAGTCTTTCTTGCATGTTCCCTTTCGTACTAATAGTCCATAATTCTGTGGATCCAGGTTAGGAAAATTTAAGACCACTTTTATGAAACTTCAGAAAGTCTTTGTTGATCTTTTTCAATATTGTGTTGTTGAAATAGCTTGGAAGATATATTACTTTGGGTTAAAGAGTCAAATGGTATCCAACAAAAGAAAGAGTGGAAAGAGTTTACATACTGGGGCATGCAACGTGAAAAAGGCAACAGTATCATATGAAAATTCACCGACCTGAATTCCAGTCTATAAAAATATCTTTTAAGCTAAATGATTGTCTAAAATAGTTAGTCAGATTTTTTTATTTACTGTACAAATAATTGATTAGCTCTGAAAGAATTAAAAACCTGGCATTGTTTGCTTCTGGGATTTCTTTGTGAACTTTAAATAACCACTTAAGCTGATCTTAATTTGAATTTCAGTTTATGGCTTTGTTCCAAATGGAGAATATGTTTAACTTTACGATAGTCTAGACTCCAAATATTCAGATCTCATGTCTTCAATTGAAATGTTTTAGCATGCTATTTAAATTCTATAATAAATTGTGAATTTCCTTGATATGTTAAATCAAAATGTCTCATACAAAAGTCTGAGAATTCTCAATTGTTTTTTGGCTTTTCAATTGGTGATAGTTTCTTTTGACTCAAGCTTTGCTCCGGTGGGGTAAAAATTGTAGAATTTATTTGGCAATTTTTATCTTTAAAAAATACAAAAATAAAATCATATTGTAATGATATAACTTTTTTCTACTTCTAGGTTGGTTTCCAGCACACTAGTGCCACTTACAATTCAATGATCAATATCATGACCAAGATGCGCAAGTTTGAGTCTGCCTTGGTTTTGATTGCCCAGATGCAAGAGCAAGGACTAATTACGACCCAAACAATTGCTATTTTAATGAGAAGATATGCCAGGGCTGGAATGGTCAAAGCTGCCATGTGTACTTTTGAGAGGGTGGGAAAGTTTGGCTTCAAATCCAACTTAGAAATTTTCAATATTCTGCTAGATGCTCTTTCCAAAGAAGGGAAAGTGGGTCCTGCCACATTGTATTTTGAGGAGAGGAGATTTGAGTTGGAAGTTTCCACGGTAACCTACAATATTCTCATTAATGGTTGGTGTAGAATCAGGAGGCTTGAAGAGGCACAAAAACTTTTCGATCAAATGGTATCCCTCAGTATTCCTCCAAGCGTTGTGACATATAGTACTCTTATTGATGGCTACTGTAAGACAGGAAGGATTGAAGATGCTCTCAAATTGCTGGAAACCATGAAGGAAAAGGGTTGTAATCCTAATGTTATCACATACAACTCCATTGTTGATGCCCTCGCAGAGGCTGGGAGACCTCAAGATGCACATTCGATGTTAGATGAAATGAATGCATCTGCCTGCAGGCCAAATATTTCAACATATAACTCACTGGTGAAGGGATTGTGCAAACAAGAGAATCTGTCTGGTGCAAGTAAAGTACTTCAAATGATGATGGAAAGAGGCTGCCTTCCTACTGTGACAACATATAATTATTTCTTTAGGTTTTTCTCCAAGCATGGAAGAGTCAATGAGGGCATGAATCTTTACATGAAAATGTTATCATCTGGATATGTTCTGGACCAGCTTACTTACCAGTTGTTGATAAAGATGCTATGTGAGAGGAATCGAGTGGAGTTGGCATTACAGGTTAAGAAGGATATGGAGACTAGAGGCTGTGATCCCGATCTTGCGACTTGCACAATGGTGATTCATCAGCTCTGCAAGTCAAATAAGCTAAATGAAGCTTATGAACTCTTTGATAAGATGGTCGAGAGGGGCATTGCACCACAGTATATTACATATGAAATGCTAATAAACAGGTTGAGGAAATCAGTTCAGTCTGATAAATGTCAATCACTTTCCGAGATGATGGCAGCAACTCCACATTCCAAGCTATTACCCAGTACCTACAAAAGGAATAATGCACAAGATATCCGCACAAAGAAAATAATAAGCAAAGCACAAGAAGTATTGTTGAGCAAGGAAGAATTCAAGCACCTTCCCAGAATGACCAAGCCAAACACTTACAAGAAGCAGCCCCTCACAGTTGATGGTGATAACTTCTCTGTCCAAAGCAATTATTCCATACATGCAAAAGAGACAAGACAAACACACAAGAGAAAATTGAAGATCAAGAACGGCTCATAAAGATTGATCTCTTGCGGAAATTGCAAGAAAACTCAAAAGAAAGCTGTTACAGGCACTTTCAGGACCATAAGAGCATTTATACTAATATAATCAAAACTAGAGCACACTTGATCCTATTTCTAAATCTTGAGGCTTTGAGCCGAAGCTCTGTACGAAGGCAAGTTTCTATGTTGACTTCTCTCCAAACATTCCAATTCATGACTTTCTTTTTCTTTTGACTTTCAAGTGTATGCCAGCTTAGATAGGATACATATATATTTTTAAAAATTTAGCTACTCCAAGAAGTTGGATTATTGATGTTTGGCCTCTTTATTGTAAAGTAGAACCATAGGTGCATTTAGGCAAGTTCTGTTTGCAGAATGAATGAGATTGTCAAATTGCAAACATAATTATGGCACATCCTTTCTAATGACCATTCTTGATGGATACATTCAGATAGGGATACCGACGATATCACTTTCAAACAGTCTTATTATGATCTCATGGGCTCAAAATCTGATGACAAGACTTTCCAGTGCACAGTTGTTTACAAGCCATGCGCATATAGCCCAATAATGTAAGTTTTCCCAATTTTTAGTGCTTCTGACTACTATGATCAGTAATGTAGGAAGTTCTATTGACAAAACTTTTTAAGCTTGCTGAGTTTCAGGCCCAAGGAATGCTATAGAAGGGATATGTCATTTTTCAATTGATTCCATTTAGTTGTTTTGTGTTTTCTAATATTTTATGACCTGCTTATTCTAACCTGCTTGTAAACTTTCATTTTGTAATTATATGTAATACATTTTCATGGTAATATGTTGGTTTCTGTTCCTTTGTCATGGATCTCCATTATTGTACACACTATATTAAATCTAATAATACATGTAATCATTTTATTTGTAATTTACTTAATTTACTCACAACATTACTTATATTTGTGATCTAGTAATACACATAATCGTTTTACTTGCAATCTAATTGTAATAATCATTATTAAGTTAATAATGAACTCTAATAAACAAAATAACAAAATATAATAAAACTATTTTCATTTATCTAAATAATAAGCAATAAATACAATAATGATAAAGTTAAATGATTCAAATAAGTGATAAAAATAAAATAACAAAATCTAATCAACGCTTTTACCTGAGCACTGCATCATTTCCACGTAAGGGCATGTCCCATGAATTTTGCAAATATATATATATATATATATATAATGGGTGACGGGGCTGACCAGAGAATCATGGATTGTTTTGGAGCATAGAATCTAGACTCGCCATGAGTCATGCGAGTCGCGCAAGTCAGCGAGTCATTTCACCCATGCTAGGTCAAACTGACCTGTGTCTCTGACCTGTCGAGTCACAATGCCCAACTTGACTGGGTGACTCGGTTGACTCATCTGACTCACCTGATTTTCAATTTTAGTTTTCAAAATTTCTCAATACATCTAAAATTTACCTTTGTACTTACGCAATTGATGTATGTTTATGTATGTGATCAAATTACCTTTTATTTCATGATGTGATTGTGTCTTTAACCTTTATTCAATTATAGGTGCATGCAAATGTTTTTTAAATTGTAAAAATCTCTAAATTTCAAGGGTTTGTCGCTTTGCCGAGTTGCTGTCGAGTCACGGCCAAGTCCGAGCCAGTTCACGAGTCGAATTATCCTTGTCAAGTCAGATCCGGGTCAGAGTATGAGAACCATGTTTTGGAGACATTGAAAAGGGAAGAACAGTTAATAAGAAAAGGAATCTGAATCTATTGGTCTGCAAGAAAATCAGAGGAGATCCATTCAATTTGGCTAGTGGAAGGGGATACCGTACCCCCCAGCTTTCCAAGGCATTTCACTCTAGTAATTGTAGTTCATAATCAATTGCATATTGTAATATTAAACCGAAGTTTATAATTTATAATGATATTATTGGTTGTGTTCATTAGGAAGTAAAGATGTCGTCATTAAAAATGAGTTATAGCTTTCCTAGTAACATTGCATATTTATTAGTTGCAACTTACAATCTAAGATTAATTTAATATTGCAAAGATTTGATAATATCATTAGTAACTAGGATAAGATCATAGAACTCCTTTAATTCTGATTCCGTAATGGGTAGGGAGTTTGCACACGGGAAAGAGTAATTCGATTACGCTGAGGCATTTGAATCCCAATGGGCAAGAGCCATGAGGGAGCCTTGGGTAGATTGTTTCTTTCTTCCAGCAGTAGTAATTCTACCATTCATTATGCAATTAGACTATACGGGGAAAATGACCTTACTTAATGTTATTAATGGTGGGAATCGTATTTTTAACACATGCGTTAAAGACTAAATGATAAATTTGACTCCATTTCATATTATTAGGAGCAAGGTTCATCACATCCTTTTCTTTTCATTGTCGAAAGTAAAGGAATGTCATAACTTATTATTTCAGTGGTCAGTTTAATTCAAGGGTTATTTCATATCATAAAACATATAAATGCAAGAAATATTGTATAGTCTTTGTATGCGTTAGGTTTTAAATGATTTTGCAGCATATGGAATCCCCAAAAAATATTTCTTTCTTTAGCGAAGAGTGTATATGGTAGCCATGTATTTTGATCACAAAAATAGAGCTCTCAATCACCTCCCACTGTTTATTTTGATGCTTATGCTGAACTTCAAAGAGTGCTCTATCATACATTAACTTCCCATGCACGGCATATTCCCAACTAAAGTTGCTCGCTATAGTGCTTTAGCACTCTGCATCAATTTAATTATATCTTTTTTTGTGAACAAAATTACAAAGATCACAATAAAAACTCATTTGCAACATTTTGATTTTCTTTTCTGTTGAATCTTGATGCTATCAGTTTCTTGCTTATCATCCTGAGGAGAAGGTTACCTTTAATCATGTATTCAATCCCGCTTAACATTGTATTTTAATTCTTCGACCCAAATCACAAGTGCACACTGTCATGGTACACCTCATGGCATGTCTTGTACCAATGTTTCATCAAATAACAGTTGTTTTTAAGGTTGCATGTTCATGTTTTCTTAATGGATCATGTTTTTCACATTTTATTTTTTGGATAACCTTTTCTCTGTCTAGTTGCACTGTTTTGGCTTTGTAAAGGCAAAATGTATTATACCAGTCATATACATTCTTATCTTATTAGAATAATTTCTTATGGTTGTCCATCAATAGTGATGCTGCATTTTGTTAAAATTTATTATGTGAGATTTTACTAATTTATTAGTTATGTTTGAGTAAGCTATGATATGTGTCTTAGGGTTTTGAAAGAGCCCATCAAATACTTCTGGATCACTGTATATTTGTTTTCAGTAGTGAGAAAATATTGTTTTCAATGCAGATTTTTTTCTGAGTTCACTCCTTCCTGCTTTAAAAACTCTTAACTGCCTAAACTAGATTGTTTTCAGAATCTGGCATGTGTTTGGAAAGAGATGGGCTTGTTTATAGTGAATGGTAGATTCCAAAATACTGAATTAAAGACAACACAAAATCACCAATACTAACCACAAAAAAACTTGATAACTTAAACCATCAACAGTAACCACAAAAATAATTTGTGGAAAAATTTGTTTGTATTGCGTGCACATTGTATAAATTATAAATATAGCAATGATTAATTGTGATATCTTGTAGGAAAATATAGGAGGACAATACCTAAGGGGCTCAACCTATGCCTTGGGGGCTCATCCAAGATGAGTTTGTCTATGTATAGAGACTCACGCATAATTGGAAAACTCACCAAAGCCACAAACTCGCCAAGGCCTGAAAACAATTCGGGAAAATCTTTGTCAGTTTTTGGCAAATACTTGGGAACTTAAAAAGTGGCTTAAATTTAGTTTTTTTGGCAAAATTCAATGAGAAGATGCATTAGAAGAGTCAATTAATTGGAACACATGAGAAATAAGCTAAGTCTAGATATATTTAAACACAAAGTGGGTACAAAATCGCATTCTTGTGCGGAATGTTGATGGTTGGAAGCAAAATAGTAAATAGTTTCTATAAAACTAAAAATCAATACATCATTACAATTACGTCTTCATCTTTCCAACTCTAGTATACACTAAGGGAGAGGTAGAACTAGAGGATCTAGTCCTAAAAGCCTGTACTGGGCATGACTGTGCCTCCTCGCTTAGTATGTTTGACTCAGTGTTTCACTTGTCCTCCATTTTAGCTGTAGCTCCTCTTGGCATTGGCAATGATTCCTCATTTGAATCCTTCTCCTCAATGTTATCTAGTGAAACCAAATCCACCCCTATTCTCCTTCATAGCTTGTCTCTCCAAATTAGTGATTTTATCCTCTATAAACAACATAAGCTGCTACTGTGATGTCCACTCATTGGGAGGATCTATATCATCCAAATCAATTGGGCCAACAACTGCTTTTTGTGTCTTCCTTATGTGGAATTGAAGATTATATTGCACTAGGCAAGGTCATTAAGGCATTTTTGAGCTAACTTGTTCCTCTTCTTCATTTGGATGGCCTCAAACGACTCTTATTGCACTCATGATTGGATGACCTGCACGGCTGACAGGATTCTAAGGGCAATTCTATTAATATTTGGGGTATTTCCACCCCAACTTTGAAACCAAGCATTTGCAAAATAAAATATCGAAAACATAGAAAGTAGACATAAAAGCAAAAAGAAATTTTATCATTTTATCAAATTACTTTCAACCTTAAAATCCAAATAGCAAATGTTATTCCTGGATTTTGAGTAGCTCTTCCTCTCTTTGCCAGGTCTAAAGAGAATAGATTACCCTTTGCTTCCTCATAGTTTTGGAGTTCGACCACAAAGAGGTCTCTTTCCTCAACCTCAGGTGTTACATCCCAAAATTTTGCCCTAAATTTTAAATTCATCATAGCCGTTGGTTTAATGAATTATTTTCATGTGAAGTGAGTTAGTTAATTATAAACGTTGTATGGATTTATTTCTTTCCTAGTCATGTGAAGTGAGTTAGTTAATTATGGACATTGTATCAATTTATTTCTTTCCTAATCATGTGAAGTGAGTTAGTTGAATTATATACGTTGTATCAACTGATAATGAGTTATTTTCATGATCATGTGAAATGAGTTAGTTATTATAGACGTTGATGAAATCTCTAACGGTCACTAGATGATCGGCAATGGTTTTGAATTAACAATTAATATATTCTAAATTAATGTCTTGGCGAGAATGTTTGTTTGAGTGATTGCAGGCAGAAGACTAAAGAGAGGGGAAGCATTGCTAAACGGGGTCATCGGAAGGGGATGGTTGAATGATCAAATGATCAGAATCGACAGGTTTGACCTAAGACTACCCTAGCAAGGATACTAGGATTTGACAATATTTTGCATTGTGGAACCGCATGAGCTATTAAAAGAACTTTATAATAAATAATATAAATTAAACATAATTCATACCTTTAATGAAATTATTATTTAATCATTATTTTACACTCAAATATGAACATATGTATATAAAAATAAGGTAACACCAATAAATTATAAGTTATAATATAATGATAACACTTTATCAATACATGCACATGAACTTACATAAGAATGTATAATAATAATTAAATAATAATAAAAAATCTTTAACTTCGTATTTTTTTCTTTCCCTCCCTTCTTTTTCTCTTTATTTGATTTGAATGACTTTCGAGTGGCTTCTTGTAACTGATGGTAGCCGAAGAGTCAAGCTACTTCTTTTATTACAAAGTCTCATGATCGTATCAGACAATCCATTCTTCCTTCTCTATTACTGTTGGCTCACCATTCTCTACATTTATTCATAGAGTGGAGAAACTAGAAATAATTTTGACCTCATTCACCATTCTTCCATTTTCCAAGTATCATTTTCACACCTCTATATCCGCGGGTTCTTAGCAAGGAGCGGAGTCCATTCTTCTTGCCGCAGAGTTAGAAGCAGACAAGGGCATCACATAAGATACCACAGACCATGTTTCTTTTCTCTAATTCCTTTCATATTGCTATGTCTGACGCGAGTTCGGTTTATCATAAGAACCAAGCACAAATGCCGATTAGCCATGATAGTATATCCTTCCATAATGCTGTGACAACTGAGTATCTTGTTTGTGTAAAATCCAAAATACTAAAACCAATATAATTACAGACTGAATCGTGGTGGACAGTAATAGATTTCTAGTTCTTGGAACTTGTCTTTATATCATAGATGTTTCTTTATTCATAAGAGTGTATCAATCATGTATATAAGAAATGGAAATGCAATGATAACTGTGAACAACTAATTCAGCTCAGAATGTAATACATTTATTCATACCATACAAAGGTGAAAATACTATCATGAATCCAACACCGAGGAACTCACCGGCAATGATGCCACTATAGGTGAAGAGGTGTAAAGCAAATATGGTGGATTTAAACTCGCAAGCACCTAGGAATCACCGGCATGGTAGCTTGAAAAGGTGAGGAGGTGTAGAGAGCTTGCACAAGCAAGGATGGAATCAGAATTAAAAAAAATAGACAAAATAAAACTATAATAGCTCATGCATGTTCCATTTATGAAATATGTTGTCAAGTCGAGTGGTGGAGATCAGGTTCGCGAACCCAACTTGAAATCCTTGGCCAGGGTAGAAATAGGCAAATGTGCTGAATATGTGATCTTTGTTGTTTGTCCAGACGCTTTAGTTATTTTGGAGAATAACTGTTGGGACACTCAAACCACCTGATTACTCAGATGGCTAGAGTTATGAACATCCCGACCTGATCCTGAGGTAGGGAGGGCTGTTCTATTAAATTAGGATGAGTGGGGATAAGTAATGGTCCGCGGTTGGGAGGTTAAGCCTATGTCAATGCTTCTTCTCTCACCAATGCCGAGGCTTGGACAATGAGGTAATTGGATTTCTTTCATTATTACTGTATGTTTCATTTAATTTTAACCCTTAGAAGAATAGATAGATACTTTAATTTCTAGATGGAGTAAACATTTATTTTTATGTTGAGTAAGCATTTCAGTTGATATAATTAACTGTTACTTTATTTTCAGTTGAATATGTTAGAAGTAGATAAATTGTTAGCAATGCATAAATATTCCCTTTTGTTTTCTCATGAAATCAGCTGAATATGAAAGATAGTTAGATTGGAAAGAGTTTCTTTCAGTTATAATCGATTGGTAGAAATCATTGGTCATTTGAAATGGAATTAGTTACTTATAAAATCAGATTATTAGGAGTTTAAAATTGGTTATGAAAATTCTTATGTTACATCAAGCATCATCCTTTAAATGCATGTAGTGAGGCCCTCCATAACCTCTCCATTAGGATCTGAATAAGAATCATTGAATTTAAAATGGGGGTTGAGGAAGTATCTTGCTGCATGAATGGGTTGGTGGAGCTGATTGTTTCATCTCCTATTAATAATTTTCCAAATGGTATCAAATTTGAGTCTATCTCATCCCTTGTAGTAATTTTTAATAGACTCCTTGGCCTTGTCCATGGCCTCATAAAGACACCCCATTGGGTTGATCCCCATCTACCATGCACAAAACTCTAACAAAGGGCTTGTACACCCACAATTGAAAAATACAAACTACCAAAAGATTAATAAATGAAGTTACAAATTAATAATGAGAGATTGAAATCAAGAATAATTAAAAACTCAAGTTTTGAACCTTCACAAACTTTCCAACAATTTGTGCAAAATGGTTGTCGACGACTATGCAAATGACAACCTCTCTTTTAACCTTATTTGAATAATGCGAGTCTAGCCATGGTGGGCTCACAAACATTTGTTTTGAAGAAGTCAACACATCAATAATGCTCTTCAATGTCAAGAAAATTGTTCTAAATCTTGTGATACCTTATCTCATTGAATCGTTCGCATGAGTGTGCTCTTTTATCAAATGTAAAACCCAAGGGTAATAGTAGATATATTTTGTGATCCTCCTTAACTAGAGTCACTCAATCAAGTTTTCCTATGTCCTCCAAAAGAAGGTCAAGGACGTGTTGCACACTGTGTCCATAAAAGAGTGGGATGCCTTTCTTGGAGGATTCTACTTGCTGCCACATATGTTGCTACAATGTATGATTTGCACCACATTCTCTATTCCCTCCTCCTTGACAATGTTTGATGCAGGAGCATTGAGCTCGGATTTGGTGGACCTATGGTATGTGTGATTGGGAATGTGTTTGACGCACATTGGGGAACCTTGTCCTAAGTGCGCATAATGATTGGAATTATTGTTTTGGAGTTAGAGTCATATTGGTGCCTACTGGTAACGTATTCCTGATTTACTGGTAGACTTTGGAGATTGTTTTCGTGAGCTTCGATCTGAGGGAGTTGGTATGTGTGCTCTTGGATTTAGATAGTTGGATGAAACATGGAACTATGCCTAAGGGTACATACTTTTATGTTGTCATTTGAGTTAGTTATGCATTGTAAACTTGGGGCTTGTCCTAAGTATTTAGTTATTTTATGTATTTAATGTTCGTTGCCAAGCGGACTCATGGCTTGAGGGTTTTATTTCAAAGTAACGAGACGCAGACCCAGCTCAGACTCGGTAAGGGTAACTCAATTCATGACCCGACTCAGACTCGCCAGTGACTCGGCAAAGTGACAAAAACCTTGAAATTTTGAGATTTTTTAGGATTTAAAGAACATTCTATGCACCCATAATTGAATAAAGCTTAAAGACACAATAACATCAAGAAATAGAAGGCAATTTGATCACATACATAAACATACATCGATTACATGAGTACAAAGGTAAATTGCTAAATAGTTGCTAAAGGAAATAGAAACCATAGATATATAAAATCCATGAAAACTATCAAAATGTATATCAAATCTATGAAATCTATCACATCAATAGTCATCATCAAATGTTCCAATCATATGTTAAGTTAAACAAAAAGTTAAAACAAGACTATAGCTATGGCTCCTAATCCTCATCCTCATCCTCAGTATAATCTATAATATGCCTCTTAGTAAGCTTAAAGACACAATAACATCATGAAATAGAAGGTAATTTGATCACATACATAAACATACATCGATTACATGAGTACAAAGGTAAATTGCTAAATAATTGCTAAGGAAATAGAAACCATAGATATATAAAATCCATGAAACCTATGCAAATGTATATCAAATCTATGAAATCTATCACATCAATAGTCATCATCAAATGTTCCAATCATATGTTAAGTGAAACAAAAAGTTAAAACAAGACTATAGCTATGGCTCCTAATCCTCATCCCCATCCTCAGTATAATCTATAATATGCCTCTTAGTAAGCATCTAAGGACTTATTAGCCATAGCCTCAGCCTGTGAGGTGCCTATAGGATCAATTGTAATCTATGCTAGTGCTTGCAAGGTGCTACGGGGATCAACTGTAGCTCTCTACTCCTTTGCTGCCATAGTCACGACCTCTGCCTCTTTATCTGCCTTGTCAACCCACTCTAGGTCCTCATCATTAAAGATAGGATCAGTAGCCTCAGTGATCCACTCAGATTCTGGATCAACCTGTTCTAGAGTAATCGAAGAGGTGTCACTATCCAAAATCTCCCTGATCCTAATGCGCAGGTTGTAATGCCCAAAGACTAGTTTAATTATTTTCTTCGTAGACAACCTGTTACGCCTCTTCTAGTGGATGTGCTCGAACATGCTCCAGTTGCGCTCACATCCAAAAGCGCTACTTGGATGGCTCAATATGTGTATGGCAATTTTGTTGAAGGCCCAAACATTTGCCACCATTTATCTAAAAATGGAAAAGAAAAAAATATGAGTCTCATTTCAAGTTTCAACCTTTAAAGTTAGAAAGTTAGAAACTAGATAGTATATATGTGCATCACTACATATTGTATAAGGCTTAAGCTGTAATTTTTACCTAGCTGCAATTTTTTACGACCTTCTTTGCAAATTTGATCTGAAAAATGGGCCCTGTTGCATTATTATAGGCATCCATCTCAAGCAATATATCTGTGGCATTAGTGGCCATCTCGATATCACAGTGTATAGGCCACTAAGAACCTCCTCATCTGCCCTAGAATCATCACGGAAATGGTATGCTGGATTGAGGTAATAGGTTGCTGCATGGATGGGTGTATGAAGCTGATTTTGCCATCTCCTATCAATTATGTCCCAAATAGGGTCGTACTTGTCCTCAACTGCTATGTATTTGGCTCTAATAGCCTCCTTGGCCCTATCCATGCTCTCATATATGTAGCCCATAACGGGCTTCTCTAAGTTAGCAACTCGTAGGAGGGCTACAAAGGGCTCAGTGATCTACAAAACAATTAAATAAAAAAACAATATAGTGAATGATGAAACTTTGCAAAGTTGCACAATGAGAATACAACAAAAATATGTATGAGATAAATTAATTTATAAATTTTAAGACTTAAGCTTATAAAATTAAAATTATCACCACAATCTCCTTATATGGTTCCCAAAAACCTTCTTCATCATAAATGCATTTTGTTGCATCTATCCTTGCAGGGGTGGTGGCAAAGGTCGAGGAAGTCTATTGTGGACCAACAAACATGCACCTCAAAGGTAACCTTGAACTCTACAAGGATTTCAGTGTGATAAAATTAGAGGCAAATCTTGTGATACTAGGACGAGCCAACTCCTTTCCCTCCGTGTATTCTCTCATAGTGCTCGAGGACCAAGGCATGATTATAGATGAATTTGCAAAGATTTTTGGCCTTATTAACACATGATTTCACCCATTCAATCTTGCCAGTATCCTCTAAAAATATGAGTCTCATTTCAAGTTTCAACCTTTAAAGCTAGAAAGTTAGAAACTAGATAGTATATATGTGCATCACTGCATATTGTATAAGGCTTAAGCTGCAATTTTTACTTAGCTGCAATTTTGTATGACCTTTGCAAATTTGATCTGAAAAATGGGCCCTGTTGCATTATTATAGGCATCCATCTCAAGCAATATATCTGTGAATTTTGAAAAAAGGAAAAGAAAAAAATATGAGTCTCATTTCAAGTTTCAACCTCTAAAGCTAGAAAGTTAGAAACTAGATAGTATATGTGTGCATCACTGCATATTGTATAAGGCTTAAGCTGCAATTTTTACCTAGCTGCAATTTTGTACGACCACCTTTGCAAATTTGATCTGAAAAATAGGCCATGTTGCATTATTATAGGCATCTATCTCAAGCAATATATTTGTGGCATTAGTGGCCATCCTCAATATCACAGTGTAGAGACCACTAAGAACCTCCTCATCTGCCCTGAAATTATCACGGAAACAGTATGCTGGATTGAGGTAATAGGCTGCTGCATGGATGGGTCTATGAAGCTGATTTTGTCATCTCCTATCAATTATGTCCCAAATAGGGTTGTACTTGTCATCAACTGCTACATATTTGGCTCTAATAGCCTCCTTGGCCCTATCCATGCCCTCATATATGTAGCCCATAGCGGGCTTCTCTACGTCAGCAACTCGTAGGAGGGCTACAAAGGGCTCAGTGATCTACAAAACAATTAAACAAAAAACAATTTAGTGAATGATGAAACTTTGCAAAATTGCACAATGAAAATAAAACAAAAATATGTATGAGATAAATTAATTTATAAATTTTAAGACTTAAGCTTATAAAATTAAAATTATCTCCACAATCTCCTTACATGGCTCCGAAAAACCTTCTTTATCATAAATGCATTTTGTTGCATCTATCCCTACAGGGGTGGTGGCAAAGGACGAGGAAGTCTATTGTGGACCAACAAACATGCACCTCAAAGGTAACCTTGAACTCTACAAGGATTTTAGTGTGATAAAATTAGAGGCAAATCTTGTGATACTAGGACGAGCCAACTCCTTTCCCTCCGTGTATTCCCTCATAATGCTTGAGGACCAAGGCATGATTATAGATGAATTTGCAAAGATTTTTGGCCTTATCAACACATGATTTCACCCATTCAATCTTGCCAGTATCCTCTAAAATGAGGTCGAGGCAATGGGCTACACATGGAGTCGAAAAGATTCTTGCGTGTCTCTTCATCAAAAGTTTTCTTGCAGCAATTTTCAATTAGTTAGTAAACAATTAAAAATTTAGATGTGTTAAAAAACTTTTAATTTTCAAAATTTAATGAAAAATAAAAAATTTAGAAACTTAGAAGTTAAAATTTTACTTGCAGCGACATAATTAGTTGCATTATTAATCACCACCTATACAACATCCTCTTCACCCACCTCCCTTATGACCTCAATAGCCTCACATAAGTATTTTGCATTTTTGACATGTGAGGAAGCATCTATAGACTTCAAAAACATGGTGGATCCTGAAAGTGAAAATAAAACAAAATAATTATCATTAAATAATCAATAAAACAAAATTTTAGTTATTTTTTAATATATTAAATTTTAGATTTTGAGAAGTAGAGAATGATGAATTACCTCGGCTAGAAACAAGAAAATTTAAGAGAGTCCTATTCCTTCTACTTGTCCATCCAAAGTCATAATGGTACACCCCCTTTGGCTCCAAATCTTTCTATGGTCCTCCAACTCAAGTTTCATTTCCTCAACCATTTCTAGTAAGAGGGGGCTACTCAACTCATCTTCAGTGGGGGCTTTAAACCCCACACCACAGATGGAAATCACATCAATCATCCCTTGCCAATAAGGAGTCATGTTACATTTATAAAAACATTTAAATTAGCATATTTCAACACGAAGATGGAAATCACATCAATCATCCCTTGCCAATAAGGAGTCATGTTACATTTATAAAAACATTTAAATTAGCATATTTCAACACGAAGTTAAAATTATAAAATTTTATTTTCAAAGTTGAATTAAAAAAACTAAAAGTAAAACTTAAAACTTAAAACAATCAAATATAAATGAAGTTGAACTACCTGGCTGCTATAAATGGAATATTGCAAAAAAACCAAAATTTGCAAATTGGTCTTCTTTTAGCTTCACAAATCTCCCTATTCTAGCCCAAGCTCTCAAGTGAGGGATGTGCACTAGGAGTGGAACGTGGTACAAAAATTTGTCCAACCTAGATTTTCTAACTCTAGGACGAAAGGTAATGCCAGTACTACTATTGGAAGCAACACCACTAGCAGTGCCAGGAATAGATGTAGAAGCAGTAGCATTAGCAGAAGCACTAAGACAATAGGGGGGAAGGGAAAAACCTTCTCCAACACAACTTATTGAACTTAGGGGCATAACACTAGATACAAAAGTAGTTCTAGATGAGGGTGGATGGGAAGTGGAACCAATCTGAGCTAACTTTGCTAATGGTTTTTGTCTTAATTCCTTTCCTTGTTCATATTTTTCTAAGACAACATAACAAAAACTTTGAGCCTCAATAGTTGCAACTTTACAAAGCTTAGCATCATGACCACGTATGCCAACGATATGGTATTTCAATCTATTTATCCCTCCACTATTAGGTCTTACAAAATTAGCATTTTGTTTGAGTTCTACCTCTACTCAAAAAGTCTATAGTGTACTTCCAACACTCATCTTCTTTATTGCCTTTAGAGAGCTTGGGCTTTTTAGCTGAAGGAGCCATTATGAGTAAGAAAAAATGTCAAGGTTGCTGCAATAAGACATTTTAGACCAAAATTCACCATTTAAGCATTGTATTTTGTGAAGATTTAAACTAAAACAAAACCCTTAAAAATACAAAATTAATTCATCCAAAAACCCATAAGCATAGATAAGATAAGATAATAATATTAATGTCCAACGAAAGACCAAAAGGTCTATGGGACTGAAAGGTTACAACAAGAAAGCTGACAATAGTAGGAATACCAAATGGTGTCCAAGAAAAACATACAACAAAAACAAAGAAGAAGAGAGACAGAGAGAGGCACAGAGAGAGGCCAAGACAAAGACTAAGAGTGCTTTCTTGGCAAAAGGAAATCAGTCACAGAAGGATACGAAATCATCTAAATCAAAAAAATCAACTCTTACCTCTTTGAAATTAGTTGATAAGTGTTGAGAAGAGCTCCTATAAACTCCTTGATGATCTAAATGCAAGTATATAGCTACTCTAATGTCACAAATGCAAACTTTTTTCCTCTTCATTTCAGTTCGTTGCAAAACAATGACACTCTATTTCCCTTTCTTCCTCTCTCTTTGTTTCTTTTTTCACAATAGAGTGTTATGAAAGCCCTTTTAGGGTTAGAAGTAAAAGAAGACAAAATATATATATAAAAAAACAACCCATTTTAAATTTTTTTCCCCAACTCCAATGCTCAGCTGTGACCGGGTTACTATTGTTGTGACTCGTGAGTCATGCCCTGACCCACAAGTCAGGGGAGTCGCATGACTTGACCCAGGGAGCCAGGGTCATGGGTCAATTTGACCCGACGAGCATAACTCGGCTCGCTAACTCGGGAGACTCACCCGATTCGCAACAAGTCTCGTTACTCTGGTTTATTTAATGTAACTTGCTAGGTCAACTTGTGGCTTGGTTTAGTATAAGTAGAGGGTCTTGTCTTGTCTAGAGTCATTTATTCAACATGGAGAAGATGGAGTAGCTGAGAGGAGCGAAGTTTGGTAGAGCTAGTAGCTAAGTGTGCTCTTGGGAAAACAAGAAGGTTGCTTGGTAGCTTGCGAGCACAAGTTTAAATTCTTCATGGGGTTTTCTACCAGATTGTGGAACATGGCTAGCTAGAGTTTGCATCTTGCGAGGTCTTGCAGAACTGTAATTGTAATTGCTGATGTATTTGGTTATAACTTGGAAGGCTTTACAACCGGACATGTTGGATGTAAATCTGATGATTATATTATGAGAAATGGTGTTGTTTTGGATCTAAATCCCTGTGTTATTGTTATTCTTCTGTTGTATGGTTATTGTTGAGGGCTAGGACATCTCATTTGAGGATTCTCCTGCCTTGCATTGCATCAAGTGGTATTAGAGCTGTTACCCCACTTTTCATCCTCTAACCAATTTGTAAAGTGGAAATTTGTGCTTTAGTAAGGTCCTAAATGTATTCAAGTCTAAGTCCCCTTAGGTGGAAGGAATCTTCATTGGATTTTTCATTTTCCCCCTCTCCACATTTTATAGCGGGATGGTTTTTCCTTTGTGTCGAGGGATGTTGCGGGTAGCTTAGTACCTAATCCGGTGGAGATTCACAAAACATGCAAAAATCATTTGTAAGAGTTATATTTGCTTGTGGCCCATCGTTTTCTCCATGAGAACGGAAGCTTGCGGAAATCTGGACTTCGTCTTCTCCTCGGCGGGTTTTCAACCCATGAAGGCGATTTCCCACGAAGAGCACTGAATGATGCATACAGGTCAAAATAAGAGGATAATAACGTGCCCTATGGAAAATTAATGTTCCTCTTACAATTATCTATCTTAGTAAGTATTCAGGATTCGTTCCAGCTCTTATAATCGTTCTAGGCGGAAAACTAGAAACTAACTTCTCCTCGGTGGGTTTTCAACCCGTGAAGTCTTTTTCCCGCTAAAGGTAATTTTGAGGGAAAAGAAACAAAAGGTGGGCCCCTAATGATTTTGCGCACTACTTTTCTACATTTCTAAACTAAAGGGAAAACATAATCAAAATGTAAAGTTAAAAGCGAAGCTTGGGCGGAGAAATGGAAATTGTCTTCTCCTTGGCGGGTTTTCAACCTATGAAGAAAACTTTCCAGATTTTAAAGAAAATCAGGTTTGTAAGCGGATTGAACCCATATTTCGTGTGCAAAATATCTTAAGATGATAATGGAAATAATCTAACCATTGCGGGTGATGGAGCCCAAAATTCTAGATTCCATTTTTGATCTTGAAGAGTGAGCAATATGAAATCTGGAGCCTAGATTTTCACAGGAGTTAGAGCTTCCATTCGTGAAGCATGTTGGAGATCAATATTCTATTTTCAGATCATAATAAGGATTACTCACTTCAAACAAGAGCTTGTTTACAGATTCTTACATGAACACTCTACAAATGTAAAATTTTGCATGTGGCATTGGTATATACAGGGAGTATTAAGTGTTATCTTTGGTAAAGACTATCATAGACAGGGAAGATCAGAAGCCCAAGCAAACCCTTATCACCAGAATTGATATACCAGCCTCAGGAGAATACTTGAAGGTTGCCTCTATTTGGAGTAGGCAAACTTTGGTGCCCAAGAATTTACCAAGATATAGCAGATAAAGAAGACATAGATCTAAATTCATTCTGTCATTGTTCAGGGTTGTTAACATTATGCAACAAATAGTTAAGGCATTTGTATAGAGTCAAAGATTTTGACAGACCAGGTCAAACTGCATGTCCAGAAATAATGGTCACTATATTACCTGCTGACAGCAAATTGTTCAAGTGTATAATCCAAACAATTCATATATATGATATTCATGAGTCAAGTATACAAAAGAGGAAGTGCCCAAATATGAAGTTAGAATGCATGACATGGCACAGGCGGAGTTATCATACAAAATATATAACAGAGGCAAAGATTCTAATGCCTCAATTTTTATAGAGATCGTTCACCACAAGATGGAGTATTGGATTCAAGATGAGTCTTGTTAAGATATTCTAAAAATCTGTTCAAAGCATTTGATGCGTAGCATTGATTTGATATAAAATTTTGGATTGTATGCTCAGAGACAAATGTTTGCATTATGAGAAAAGAGATTGAGGCTGAAAGTAAATTTGTTCGTGGGAATCCTTTGGTTACTGGGGTCTGCTGAAGAATTTGAGAGCAAAAGTAACTAAAGTTTCTGATTACACTATCAGCATGTACCTTTCTCGTCAAAATTCTTTTAGTAGAAAGATCAGCTGTATCTATTCCAATACAGTACCTTTCAAGTTGTTCAAAACGAGTAACAGTACGCAAAGGAAGCATTTATGTTGCCTATTTTGAAGAAAGCATACATACTTAAGGAAATACTGAACTTCAGACCAAATTGTATTGGACTGGGTGATCAAAAGCATAAAAGAAGCATTTTGCACTTGGTCATCCAGTGAATCTCAATCTCAAGACAGTAACTGCACCATTTTAGAAGTTTCAATGAATGTAATGAAACAATGCTGTTACAGTAAAGCCGTAGCATCCGTAGCATAGGTAAAAATGGATTATATGTGCAAAGTAACAATTTTGACAAGTAATAACAGGTTGAATCTGATATGAAGTGGGCCTGAGCACCCTTTTTGAAATTATCTAAGATATTATCTGGACAAAAACGCTGCCAGATGTATACAGATTTCGAGGTCTTCAAACACAGTATGCCCCAGCAACAGAATTGATTCTCCTCACAAAGTCTCATAATCAGTTACTGGAGATGGTCCCTTATCTCGTAAAGAAATATGGGGGATATTGTGAAGCGTTGTCTTTGCAGGCAGTTCCCTGTCAATCGTCATCAACAGGAAAAGGCCTTACACAATCTGTGCCTTCCTATGTCCCTCAGCTGACTGACAACAAGGCTCCTGTTGTTCTGTTCACTTCTTTTCCTAAACCTCTGGCATCACGTGCGGTAATCAGAGATGGTAGACTCAGCAGTGTCAAGGCAAAGATAAAGGTTTTCGAAAGCAGTTTATCTCAGGACCCAGATTGTCATTCTATTTTCTCACTAGAAACAAATCACAGAGACCTTAACATTGTGCACAATTTGCTCTGAAGTAGAAATTAATTCCGCCTACAGGTTGAGAGTGTTATTGACGACAGCCAATGAGACTGGACAATGGAAATAAAAAATGGCAGTACTCGTAACTTGGATGTCTGTGTTCAACATTTACAAGTTCAAAAAATCAAGCTTGTATACACAGACCTGTAGAATGAAAGCAAAATGAGTCCATACATCTGTGAGGTCTCTCATAACCTAGAGAGAAAAGAATGCAAAATATAGATGTCCACAGAGGAGTTCGGCAGATGACGTTTCTAGTAATACTCAGAAAGTAAGAACCATCAAAATAGGCTTTATGTACAGTAACTAATATGCATCAAATACCAATTCATATGATTTTCCGTCAACCATGGAGGGGTTTCTTCACACAAAGAAAGACAAATGAGAGCCTATCGACTTTGGGTGCCATCAATATGAGTCATCATAAGTTTCAAATTCATCTGTGCAAGAAACATAATATAATTAAAGTTATGCCTAAGCGATGATTAGAAGTATTGAAGATTGAGTCAGGATCAGTATGGAATGAAAAAAGGATGTCTGTTTTCTGGTGCATCCTCATCTATATGCTAGTGGAATTAATCTGAAGCCAACACAACAAGCTGTGGATTATCATATTATATATCTTTGTGCGTGAATGGCAGATGGCAAACGAAATGGATACACAGCAATTGGAAATGACGTGTAACCTGTAAGGAAGAAAAGCATAATCTTAAAGGTTCAAGAGCCCTAACAATTAATCAAGACTTCGAGCAGTATTTTTCTGAGAGTATGTTTGAATATGGATTATGGAAATCAGTGTGCACAGCAGAATCTTTGGTCCCCAGATCGCATAAGGAGGAGGATTTATTTCTTATATGTGACATCTCACGGTTTGTATGTTTGCTTGCAGGTTCAGGCTATGTGTCGAAGGGCGAATCAAACGCTACGAGAAGGCACCAAGGTTCAAAGCACATGCCCATGAGGAGAGTCCAATGATCATTCTGCCGCCAGTTAAGAAAACATCTTCTCCAAGTCATGATTGTGCCAGCTTTGAGGAGGCGTGCAAGCGAATCAGTTAGAGGAAGCGTTAATAGGATGTTCAATCCTGTGCAAGCCTTAAAGAAATCTTGATACACGTTATAAATTTGCAGTGAATCCAAAAGATGTAGATGATAGCCGATAGAGATATATGAAGAAGAATCGGCGGTTGCATTTCATTTTATTTAAAATCAAATTAAAACTATAGTGTTGGTTAGTTTATTTATGAAAAGGTGTGATCTTTTAAAGAGCAACCAACACCTTTTACTTTCTTATAAATATAAGATGTAATATCAAAGGACAGATACACATTCTCATTTTAAATTTCTTACCTATACCATGCATGATGATATATTATATTATTTTATTGGTGGAGAAATGAACAATTGAACAAAGCTTCTGGGTTTTGGATTATCGAGCAAATTTATATGCGAGTCCAGGATTGAAATTTGCAATAAATTGATCATCTTGAAGGAGTGTCTTTATTGTGATTTATTTCTAGCATAATTATTTATTTTATATTTCGGAGTTTTAAATTATTAATAGGTTGTGTCCTTTACAAATGTTTTTTATTTATTTTCTATAAATATTTTAATATTCGGATAAGTGGATCGGATCATTATTGCATTTTAAATTAGATAAACATAAATATTGTGAAATATTTAATTATTTTCGTATTTATGTCTAATTTATCTCTATAGGAGTTAAAGTGCATTTTAGACTAATTTAAAATTGCGTTTATATAATTGATCCATCGCGTCAGAATTATTAAAATTGTTTATAGTTTAAAAATATTAAACTTTATAAAGTTGTACATCTCAACTTATAATGTTGACTCTGATTGCCCATTTAATTAAGCACTGGTCTTTTACTCCTGATTCATAATCCATATGCTGGCATCTGTGTCATGTCCCCTTCTCCATTTTAGTTCCGGGCGACAGAATTAATCTATCTCCACATTTGGATAGATTAATAATGATTTATAGCAGGATGCTCTCCAGTCACAATGGGGGATTTAATTTAATTTATTCCAGAACTTTATTAAAATGAGCAGAGCTAAGTCACTTTAATATTCACTTTATAAATAGCTTTAAGTGACTACAGGACAAAAATGACATTTAATGCCACATTCCTTGCTCTTTGTACTTTCCCTTCATTCCGAGGCTATATATTTACGAGTTTGCATTGGGATTAATTGAATAAAATCAAATGCACAAAGTTTTGGTTGCTTAAATGTGACTGGTTGAGTCTTGAGGACGAAAACCCTCAAGTCTGAGAATTCCAAGAAGGTTGGACGTTCCCATCATCTTCTTTCCTATTGGGTATTATACAGATTTGGGCAAGGAATCGGCAAGTAAGGAAAGTTTTCAGTGGAGCAAGTTTATGGAGGTAAGGGTGTTCTGAGTCATTGATTATTTCCAGTTTGGGTGTTCATTTGGCAAATTCGAAATTCCTATTTACAGTCTGTTGAAGAACCATACTGAGCAAAATAGTGAAGAAGGAACTCTAAGGAAATCACTGGCAGTGTTATTATTACTTGGATGTCATTCAGAAATCTCTTGGGCCGTAGTCATTTTTAGATTAGACTGATATAGCTGGGCGCTTGGATGTTTCTCTACACTGTCGAATATACCTAGCTAAGGTCGTTTATCTTATTGGTGATCAGTGATAACAGTCGGTTCTCAGTTGGAAAAAACGTGGTCTTTGAATAAACGCATTCTCCAGGTTATGCACGGGTTGATTGATCCATCTTCCCACATTGATGCAATAGTGTCAGACGTTGGATTAGATCCATTCAAGCATTCCGCTCGGCAGGAAATCTATCATTCCGAATTAGTTAAGGGTTTCACAGGGCATACCACTCTCAAAACTGTTATACTACGAAGGTGATTTTCTAGTGACGTGGTATAGGATTGCAGTTAACAGTGATTCAAATGTGGGTTGGCATTCAAGTTGGGTCAATCAGAATTACTAATAGCACTTAGGAAAACCATACTGACGCCTTAAGTTTGGTGTGAATACTTCAGCAGTTCGAGAGGTAATAATCTTGGTGGCACGATTGCTATAGCGGATTATTGTGCAAGGGGGGTCGATACATTTACCATACATCTATTGTGGATTTGCGTATGACTGGTCAGTTGTTCAAATTTACTGAATATTACTTTAAGTGTGATCACATACGAATCTAAGTCTGGAAGGAAGAATGTTGTTTTATGGTATCTTTGATTTGTTCTAATAAAAAATACTTCTAGTACTATTAAGTTACTTGATAGTTTCCAATTTGTGGTCTACTCCTAACTATTTGACGAAATGTTTCATTACATTATTCTATAGCATGTTATTTCTAATAACCAATAATTAGTATAGCACATTCTGAGGTTTTTATTCAGAGGGACTGTGAACTGTTTGACAAAACATCTCACCTCAGTTTTTATACTAGCATTGACAAAAAATTAAGGTCAGGTTATTACATTGGTATCAGAGCCACAAGTCCTGCCAACTTGTGGGAAAAACTATTATTTGTAGGTTCATTAAACAAAATGATAGCCAGGAATGAGTAAAAGGCAGTATACATTCCGTCATCTTCAGCCGGAACAGACAGAATCTTCAGAACATCTTGTAGTGGAGGATAGTTATTCAGTAGATGAGGACATAAGTTTTGGGCCAGAAGTACAGGTTGAACAAACTACTAGAATTGAACAGGTTCAAGAACCAGCACCAGCTTCTCCAATTGCATGAAACAATGAAACACAGGATAGGGAAGTAATGGAGACCTTGCAGGCCATTAGAGATGGGCAAAATAACATTGCTACAGCATTACAGCAGCTCATAGGTGCCATGCAGCAGTTAACTCCAGTAAATAGAGGAGCATCGAGCCACCACAGTGGGGGTGGTAGCATAGTAGGATCACCCCGTGTAGCAAGAGCTCCTACTCCGAATATAGATAGACCTTTGATGCCCGTTTTTGTGGGAAATAATGTTCAAGAAGAAGTGGCTCAACCCGTTGCCCCAACTTTGTTACCTGATAATGTTATGGCAATATATGATGAGTGGGATTTATTTCTAGATCCAGTTAAACAAAATTTGACTTTTGTTCAATATATGAACCAAAAGAGTGAAGCTAAGAGACCTCAACAAGATAGGAGGCTCAGGATGCAAAACAGGGATCTTAAACATGCTATGAACAAATTAACCCTTCCCACTTTTGATGACAGTAATAAAACTTCAGCCAGGGCATGGATTCATAAGTTGGATACTTACCTAACACTCAAGCCCATGACAGAAACAAAAGCTATCAGATTTGCCATGATGCATCTTGAGGGACCAGCCTATGATTGGTGGCATCATGGATTAGTCACCTAGGATCACAAACTCATCACTTCATACGAGGTTTCAGCTCAAAGCTGATTACTCATTTTGACAGGAAGGATATTGAGGTTTATTATAGGGATTTGGCTCAGTTATGGTAGAGCGGGACTTTGGATCACTATATAGATGATTTAGTGGATATCAGTGATGGTACCAGATATGTCCGAACAATGCAAGGTGATGTTATTCACAGAAGGATTACAGGACAGATTTAGGGCTTTGGTTAAAGTCCTAAAGCCAAACACCTTGGATGACGCCAGTAAGATTGCTCACGATTTGGACTCACCTACCTCACTGTTAAATTCTCCCAAGAAATCCTATAAAGGATCCATTTATTTTCAGGGAAATAAAAAACAACAAAAGACCCAGATTGGATTTTGAGACACGCAATGAACTCAGGAGAAAGAAGTTATGTTTTACTTGTAGGGAGCCTTGGACTCCTGACCACAGATGCCTGGGTAAAGGCAAAATCCACTACATTGAGGTCCATTTTGAGGAGGAGGAAGAGGTAGAAGAGCTACAAGAAGGTGATAACAGTGTGGACAGCGAGGAGGAAGTTGAGGGGCAACCCCATAAAGATAAGAAGAAACAAACCCCTACCAAGCAACCTCCTGTTTTAGCTACCCTTTTGAGTAATCCAGCATGTCATCCTTTTAGGGTGAAAGGGGTTGTTAGAGACCAGCGTATTATTTGTCTTTTGGATACAGGAGCCTTGCATAATTTTATCAATACATGGATGGTATCTAGGAGGGGTTTATAGACAGAGGCCATACTTGAGTTTGATGTTAAGGTAGCTGGTGGTGAAGTTTTGAGATGCCCAGAGAAGGTAGCGGGTCTTTAGATTCAGTTTGATGGTTATCTCCTAGAGTTTGATTTTTACGTGGTTGATTTGGATGGATTGGATGCTATTTTGGGAAGACAATGGTTGAGTACTCTCCGTAGGTATACATTTGATCATGAGACCATACAACTAGAGTTCTTGCAGGATGATAGATTGGTGATCCTTAGAGCTATACCTGATAGTGGACCCAGATTGATTTCAGCTCACAGGATGGAGGCCATATTGAGACATGATGATATAGAGTGGGCCACACAGTGTTCATCTCCTCCAAGGAGACACAGGATCCAAGGCAGTGATATCATTGTGACATTCAAACAATTATAGATCAGCACAGGAAAGTATTTGAGGATATACCTCCTGGAATTCCACTAGATAGAAAGTTTGAGCATATTATTGAGCTTGAGGAGGGAGCCAAACCCGTTATTACTACCCCTTATCATCATCCCCGACATTATAAGGAGGAAATAGAGAAGACGATAAAGGAGCTTTTGGATATGGGGCATATCAGACCCAGCTCTAGCCCTTTTGCCTCTTCAGTAGTGTTGGTTAAGAAGGATGGCACCCTTCGGATGTGTATAGACTACCGCGCACTGAACAAGAGGACCATCAAGAACAGGTATCCCATTCCCCACATTGACAAGTTGTTGGATGAGCTTCACGGGGCAGTTTACTTCTTTAAGATAGATCTTCGATCAGGATACTATTAGATTCGAGTCCGTGAGGAGGACGTGCACAAAACAGCTTTCAGATGCCATTACGGACATTATGAGTTCTTAGTGATGCCATTTGGGCTCACTAATGCACCTGCCACTTTCCAGTCATATATGAACCATATTTTCAAGAAACAGCTTAGGAAAAGTGTTCTGGTTTTTTTTTATGACATTTTAATTTTCAGGACTTGGGAAGAGCATTTATAGCATTTGGATGAGGTCCTTAGTCTCATGGAGGAGCAGTCCTTATTTGCAAAGGAGTCCAAATGCGAGTTTGGGTTGACAGAGATTTTTTACTCGGGGCACGTGATTAGTGCCGAGGGGGTTAAGGTGCATCAAGAGAAGATACAGGCAATTCTGGATTGGCCACCACCTAGGGATGTGTTGGAGCTACGAGGTTTCCTTGGTCTTTGTTCCTATTATCGGTGGTTCGCCAAGGGGTTTTCACAAAGAGCAGCTTTCCTTACCGATTTGACACGAAAAGGGCATTTTCTTGGACAGAGGATGCAGAGGCAATTTTTGATAGGCTGAATTCAATAGGTGATGAGTTCATGTCCATTGCTAGCACGTCCTGACTTTTCTAGGCCCTTTGTTTTAGAGTGCGATGCTTTGGGTAGTGGAATAGGGGCAATATTGATGCAGAACCGCCATCCCATTGCTTTCGAGAGCAGAAAACTTAAGGGCAACGAGTTATTATATTCCACCTATGATAGGGAGATGCTAGCTATCATGCACGCCTTAACCAAATTTAGATAGTATTTGGTGGGAAGAAAGTTTACAGTTAAGACAGATCATAATAGTTTGCGTTACTCCCTAGAGCAGAAGGAGTTAAACGAAAGGCAACAGAAGTGGGTCAGTAAGATACGGGCGTACAATTTTGACATCAAGTATGTCAAAGGGAGGAATAATATAGTTGCTAATGCTCTTTCCCAATGGTCCCCAGTGCTTGCATGTTACTCTATTTCAGAGATTTCAGTAGAATGGAGATCCCAGTTATTAGTGGAGTATTCCAAAAATACTCATGCTTGTCAAATTTTGGATGGTTTACTTTAGGACGAGCGGTACAAGGTAATGAACGATGTTATTTATTACAAAAACAGAATTTACCTAGTACTCGATTCTAAACTAAAGGAGGACATTATGCGCACCATACATGATGCACCAGCAGCAGGGCACCCAAGGTATTTCAAAACCTACAGGAAGATCAGAGAGAGATTCTCGTGGAAGGGGCTTAAGGATGATGTTCTACAGCATGTTAGAGAGTACCAGACTTGTCAGTAGAACAAGTCAGAACAGGGTTTTCTTGTAGGATTACTTCAGCCTCTCCCTTTTCTAGCTTAGAGATGGGAGAGCATTTCTATGGATTTCATCACCGGGTTGCCGAGGGTCCAGGGCAGGGACTGCATCTTTGCAGTGGTGGACAGGTTGACCAGGTACGTGCATTTCTTCGCGATAGCTGCAGACTGTTCAGCTTCCCAGGTAGCTGAATTGTTTTTCCGAGAGATTTTCAGGCTCCATGGATTGCCCAAAACCATTGTGAGTGACAGAGACAGTAGGTTTCTTAGTACCTTTTGGCAAGAGATTTTTAGATTGACTAGTACAGAATTGACTCTTAGCATGAGTTATCATCCACAGACTGATGGCCACACCGAGATAGTGAATAAGTGGGTGGAAGATTACTTGAGGAACTACATTGCAGGACAACACAGGGCGTGGGTCAACTGGCTGTATTTGGGAGAGTATTGCTATAACACCACCTACCATATGTCCATTCAGATGACACCCTTTCGTACTCTTTATGGTTATGAGGTCCTCTCTTTTATTGATTTGGCATTACCAGATAGTCGGGCACCCCTAGCCAAAGATTGGATAATGGACCAACAGGATATCCTCAGAGCTCTTAGGGATAATATTCAGTAGGCATAGAATCAACAGAAGCTATACGTTGATCGACATTGCACCAAATGGAATTTTGAGGTGGGCGATAGAGTTTTCCTTCATCTCTAGCCATATAGATAGAGTTCCTTGAAGAAAAGTGGGTCCAAGAAACTCAAGCCCAGATTTTATGGACCTTATTGTATCACCAGGAGGATGGGGGAAGTCGCATATGAGCTGAAGTTACCGGGTGACATCCGGATCCACGTCTTCCATGTGTCGTGCCTCAAAAAGGCAGTGGGCCAGCAAATTGTGCCTTCAGAGAGTTTGCTTCCACTTGATGAAGTGGGTAAATTTATTTTGGTACTAGAGGAGTTGATTGAGACCAGGGAGAGGAAGCTACGTAACAAAACTGTCTGGGAATCTCTGATCCGATGGAAAGACTTGCCTTATGAGGATGCCACTTGGGAAGGCGAGTCCATATTGCAGCATCCAGCATTGAGATTGCTTGAGGGCAAGCAATCCCGAGAAGGGAGGACTGTCACATCCCCTTCTCAATTTTAGTTTCGGGCAACAGAATTAATCTATCTCCACATCCGGATAGATTAATAACGATTTATAGCAGGATGCTCTCTAGTCACAATGGGGGATCTAATTTAATTTATTCCATAACTTTATTAAAATGAGCAGAGCTAAGTCACTTTAATGTTTTAAAGTTATTTACTTTATAAATAGCTTTAAGTGACTACAGGACGAAAATGACATTTAATCCCACATTCCTTGCTCATTGTACGTTCCCCTCATTCTGAGGCTATATATTTATGAGTTTGCATTGGGATTAACACACAAGAAATTGGATAAAATCAAATGCACAAAGTTTTGGTTGCTTAAATGTGACTAGTTGAGTCTTGAGGACGAAATCCCTCAAATCTGAGAATTCCAAGAAGGTTGGACATTCCCCTAATCTTCTTTCCTATTGGGTATTATACAGATTTGGGCAAGGAATCAGCAAGGAAAGTTTTCAGTGGAGCAAGTTTATGGAGGTAAGGGTGTTCTAAGTCATTGATTATTTCCAGTTTAGATGTTCATTTGGCAAATTCGAAATTCCTATTTATAGTCTATTGAAGAACCATACTGAGAAAAATAGTGAAGAAGGAACTCGAAGGAAATCACTGGTAGTGTTATTATTACTTGGACGTCATTCAGAAATCTCCTGGGCCGTAGTCATTTTTAGATTAGACTGATATAGCTGGGCGCTTGGATATTTTCTCTACCCTGTTGAATATACCTGGCTGAGGTCGTTTATCTTATTGGTGATTGGTGATAACAGTCGGTTCTCAGTTGGAAAAAACATGGTCTTTGAATAAACGTATTCTCTAGGTTATGCACGGGTTGACTAATCCATCTTCTTGCATTGGTGCAATATAGTGTCAGACGTTGGAGTAGATCCATTCAAGCATTCCGCTCGGCAAGAAATTTGTCATTCTGAATTAGTTAAGGGTTTCACATGGCATACCACTCTCAGAATTGTTATACTGTGAAGGTGATTTTCTAGTGACGTGGTACAGGTTGCAGTTAACGGTGATTCAAACATGGGTTGGCATTCAAGCTAGGCCAGTCGGAATAACTAACAACACTCAAGAAAACCATACTGACGCCTTAGTTTGGGTGTGAATACTTCAGCAGTTCGAGAGGTAATAATCTTGGTGGCACGATTGCTACAGCAGATTATTGTGCAAGGGGGGTCGGTACATTTACCATACATCTATTGTGGATTTGTGTATGACTGGTCAGTTGTTCAAATTTATTGAATATTACTTTAAGTTTGATCACATACGAATCTAAGTCTAGAAGGAAGAATGTTGTTTTATGGTATCTTTGATTTGTTCTAATAAAAAATACTTCCAGTACCGTTAAGTTACTTGATAGTTTCCAATCGGTGGTCTGCTCCTAATTGTTTGACGAAATGTTTCATTACATTATTCTATAGCATGTTATTTCTAATAACCAGTAATCAGTATAGCACATTCTGAGGTTTTTATTCAGAGGGACTGTGAACTATTTGACAAAACATCTCACCTCAGTTTTTATACCAGCATTGACAAAAAATTAAGGTCAGGTTATTACAAACTGTTTCATTTCTTGCCTTTGAGGAATTAATATATTCATCTGTTGCATTAATCTATACTTATTCTTTATTTAAAATATTATTTCAATCATTAACTTTTGTTCTCAGTTCATAAATCGCAAGTTTAAAGTTTTCCTATATTTCTTGCCATTTGGGAAACTTTTGTTGTATTTGTGTTCTAATCGATCTACTTTAAGCATCTTGGATTTGAGGTTGTTTTCCAGGATCAAGTACACCCGCCTCGGTTTTGTAGAGCCGGAAGCGTAGGGGATTGGATCGCATCGATCAATCCTGTCAAGTTGGCCTTAACCAGTTGGATATCCCAGTATCAAGCAAGCAAGGCTCGTAGGATTCCAATCTTCAGTTTTGGGAACCAACAGTGGGAAAGATCTATTAAGCAGAATTCGATTCAGCAAATATTTTCTTATGGAGTACTTTGTTCATAACTTCTCGAAACTTAATGGAAAATGGGAAAGTATGGGAGATAGAAAGTTACTGTTGGGCCAATGAAATATTGAAAAGACACCTAGATACCTGTTAAAACCATGCATTTACTATTCCAACAGATCTCTCCTTCAATTCATTTGTGTGGCGTGAATTTTGAAGATCAATATATGAATTGAAGCCCCTATATTGGTGGAAATGTTAACAGTTACAAAACTACCGCTCTTTCTTGAACTGTTATCCTGTTAAAATTGCATTAAATTTTCAAAAAGCTAATATCCACACATTTGCTATTCCTTTCGTTTTTTGGATTCAAAATTCAATTTCAAATAGAATGACTAGATTTGCAGGTTTTGATGGATTGAATGGAATCAAGTCTTCATTGCAGAATTTCACGATCACTTCTCTTCGTTTCTATGACATGCAAGATTTTCAGAAGAGAGTGAGATCAGAGCCTATTCATCCTATTATTGAAAAGCTCCGAGGATTCAGGCTAGTCGAAGCAGCGGGTTTTCTAGTTGCAGTCCAGACTCCGGAGTTGATATGTGAATGCATAAATCATTATAACCCGAACACTAGACAGATTGTATTGCCAGAGGACATAGTATTGATCTCCATTGATAGACAAGCTATGGTAAATTGCCTTCGAGTTCCAGAGCGGGAGGAGTTTTCAGATTTGACAATTGGTAGAGCCATCTTTGAGTTTTTCGTGAAGAAAATGATTTGGAGAAAGGAAATGATGCAATCATGGTTTCAAAAATCATGGAGCGCCAAGAGTAAGGTTCCTAAGACCTTTTTTGGTACTAACCTCAAGCCTAAGATTGTCGACATCCTGGTACTCTTGCACATATTGAATGGAGAGGTAGAAGCTTTAAACTTCGTTGAGCAATATTTCTTTTTGGTGCAAGTTATCTGCTTTGACACCTAATATATTGATTGGGCTCACGAGGCAAGCGAGATTCTGTCCAATGCTCTCCATGCTGTGAAATTCTACAACACCTTCTATATGTCCTTTCTAATTTACATGGTAGCTTCTCTACAATTATGGCCAAGTCTCCTTAGAGTAGAAAATTTCCCTGATAATGTGAAGTCTTATAAGTTCTACCCATATTTACAATTGGAAAATAGTTACGCAGAGTATATAAGAGTCAATGATGCATTTACCATGAGAAGTTGCAGGGAGCTCCAAGGATGCTTGGAGAGGAGATTCAGTCTCGAAGCTATGGCAGCCATTAGTCAGTTCGGGAGTTATTTTATCCAGTTCTCGTCATTTTCATATTTGCGTCTTGCGGCTTTTGATGGATTCCCCTTGAAGCTGCCGAGGTATCCAAGCGATATGATCGTGTTGATCGAGATCGTGAGGCAAGCGATTCAAGTGAACGTGCTAAGAAGGAGTCTAAAGAAGAAAGGTTACGAGTTTCCTATGAAGGTGGGAGCTTTCAGTTGTGAGTCCTGTTTTGATGCAAAAAACATGTTAAAGGTGTTCGAGATGACATATAAATTGGAGATGTATGAGGTTTTGAGGCCTATGTTTGATCCAAATGGATATGCAAGGGAGGTGTTGCAGATTGGAAGTGTTATCAAGCACATCACCACCATTGAAGACTACTAGGCCGATTGCAAGGATGAATTCGAGAGTTGTGATCGTGCTTTTGCCAGACTCACTATAGATCAAGTGAAAATGTATAAAGTTGATATCAATGTGGAGGGAGTGGAAGATGATGGGCAAAATATGTGTAGTAATACCTATTTAACAAAGCTAAGAAATACTCCTATCAGCGCAGAGCCTTATGAGGATATTGGAGAAGAGCTAGATGTCATGATGGCCTGAATTATTAAAAGGACTGGGAAGTGGGTCGAGTGGACTACAACAAGGAGTCAAAGTAAAAGCACACCCACTCAAGCTTCTCCAACAGCTACCACTGCTTCCTCCTCTCAAGGTGGCACATCAGGTGTAACCTTGGCCATAACTCAAGGACCAGCTCAACCATCAGGTGGAGGGGATCAACCTCCAGACAAAAATATCCTTGTGGCTAAGACTTGTCAAGACGGCTCCCTCCCAATGATTGGTGCCCAGCCAGAAGCTAAGAAGAAGGTGGATGAATCGAAAGATAGTGCTATTACTTCGGTTCCCTCACCTTATAGTAGTCCAGTTCCATCAGCAAGCGCTGCACTTCTCCTACTTGCTGCACTTCTCCTACCAAGCAGCCCTCATGTGTAGGTAGTAGACTTAGGAGATGAAGGAAGTAGTGATAGCAAGTCCATTGAATTAGATGAGGCAACCAAGAAGATTGCAGAGACAGAGAAAGGCCAAGGGTCCTCAAAGCTCATTTCACAAGCCCAAAAGAATCCCTTCTCTTCGACTGCGAAAGCAATCACTCTGGTCAAAAGGAAAATGTTTAGCATAGATTCTCTTGAGATGGCTTCAAAGGTAATAGGCATAGATTCATGGTTGGAAGATACTCTGGATAGGAAGAGAAAGAGGAATGATGAAGGTGCTCCCAACAAGGATACCTTATCCCTTGCTGTCTGCTCTGGATCTGCATTGACTAAGGTTAAGAAACAAAAGACCTTGTCTATCCTTGGACAAGACCTTGAAACAGGGCATTTGACAATGGAAATAGCAAAACCTACTAAAGAAGGAAGGATTGAGGACATGACTACAAATGATTTCACCATGCATTCGGTGGATCTTGGAGAGGCCAAACACGATACCAAAGTCGGCTTGTGGAAGTCCACAAATGAGGTGATCGAGGGACAATTGGAAAGCCTTAAGTTGTCAAAGGTCTGGATGAAAGTGGAAATACAGGAGTTGAATGGTTTCATAAGGCAATTAGTCACCCCTTTGGCAAGCATCTCCGGGATGCCCGTTACTAGAGATCCCACCACTGTAGACGTTCAAGCACTTATCTCTCAGCTCTAGGAAGATAAGCATTTTGGGCAAATTGGTAGAGAGTGGAGCGAGAAGATCAAGGTGGAAGGACTCTCCATTATAGAGCAGATTGGTAATGCTATATTAAGATTGGAAATAGAGAAAGATAACATATCATCAAATAGAGCCACCTTAGCTATAGAGAAAACCAAGAGCGATGATTGTGTTTCCTTGTTGAAGATGATCATCCACATGAAGGTAAAGGAGGTTGTTGAAGCAAAGATTTTACCTAAAGGAGATGAGCCCCTAGTTGAGTGGTTTCAGAGCATGTAGTTCAAGTCCGAAATGATCATGGTGGCAGAGGAGGGACTTAAAGAAACTGAAGTCAAAGTAAAGAACAAGCAAGATAGAGATTATGAACTACTAAGAGGTTTGCATACAGACTCGCAGTCTAGTGGGCAAGGGAAGGCGATCATTGGAGTAGCTGTCATGCAGACAAATTTCTCCAATTTCACAGATGATTTGAGAGGAATGACTTCTAGTCACCAAAATAGAATCTTGAGCTTCAGAGGCTTGGTGGAGGCGTGCACGTGGCTATGGAAGAATTACAAGATTGGTTGGGTGCCGTTAAAGATCTGGCCTGAGAGCATTCTAAATGGCTCTTGAGATACACTAACGTACACGCCCATAAACACGAAGAGCTAATTCCAATCATCGTTGCCACCAAAGCCTATAGGGCAAAGGTGGAAAAAGGAAAGAAGACAAAGTGATTCATATTCTGTCTTTTCATTTTTTTAATGTAATCATTGTAATAGATGAACTAGCTCCTTGTCATTTGTCATTTTTGAGGAGATGAACCGATTGAACTTCCATTGTAATGGTCATCTCAGAATCCTATATGTATGGTAATGAAAGATTAATAAAAGGTCGGCTAATTTTTGGTGTGAAGTACTTGATGTTGCAGAGTCAATTGAATGGTATTTTGTTTCAATTATTTTTTGTTCCATTTTGTTAATTGTTAATTGCTTGTTTTCTCTTTATTCTGGATTGAAACGATGAACGAACAGAGCTTCATTCCCTTATTTTGAAAGAACGAGCTGAATATGATAAGTACTGTCATTATAGGCTTAAAAGAGATCCTTTAGATGGTTTCATTCAATTTAATCTCTCTCTGCAATTTAGTTTCTAGATAGATCAGTTAGCCTTAGTACATATTAACTATGAGTTCATAAGATGTGTGAGTTCATAGACTTAATCAACTCTCAAAATATCATTTCTTGCCAAAGTTAAATCCTGTATAGGTTTGACTTGGTTTACCTCTTTTATTCTCTGGTTAAGAACATACCTTGTTTAGATTTATGAGTAAATAAATTTCATTGCAAATTTCACAATAGGGAGCTATACCTAATAATTCAGAGGAAAGTAAGTCTTTTCAGAAGCGACTTTTCCAATTGTTGTAATCAGATGATGTTCACAAATTAGGGCGTTGAAGAGTTAAAATCAGAAAGAACAAATTTGTTTACCAACACGATCATAATTTGATCTTGTGTGGTGGATTGTTCTTTTTGAAGTCCTAGAAATCTTTGTTGTGAGCTATTAGATTGTGGTTATGACTTACAATTGCAAAGGACTTGCAGATGGATTGATGGTTGTGAAGATGGAAGGTTGATCTTGTTGACCATAGGTTTGATCTAGTTTGTGATTGTTAGAGATTTGGTGCAGAGGAATTTGCAAAGATCTTGGAAGATGCCTTTGAGAAGATTGTATTGTAGAATGATTGCAGATCTCCATGATATGGTGGAGATGAAGATAACAAAGAAGTTTGCTCGATTGGAAGCTGATTTAACCGATCGAATCAAGGAAAGGATAGTTGAGTTTTGTAGAGGTTACTAGAGTTGGAGTTTGCTGATTAGAAATAGAGTTATATGGCTTGTTAGAAGGATTGTTCAGAGGAGAACACACTTTTCTATTGAGGAAGAGGTAAAGAATGACTTCACTGAAGTTGAAGAGGTATGTGTGGTTGGTTTTTGTTGATGTTTTACAGCTTCAATTAGATAAACCTATTATATGTGTTCTTTATATTTGAGATATAAGGTTCTTGTTATATGAGAAGTATATATATGATTAAATTTGTTATTATATTAATTATTTGATTAGTGAATAGACATGTCATATGAAGGGACATGTCTATTCATGGCCTATTCTCTATATATAAATCTAAGAGGATGTTGCATTTGGAACATACATACCTAACAATGACAGTTCTATTACATTTGCAACAATCTTCAAAAAAGCATGGTATTAGAGTCAATTGCAAATGTAAGATATAGAATGACCAATCTGCAAAACAAACAAAAACTTGTTGAAAGATAAACGTCTAATGAATGATCTGGTTAACAAAATGGTTGTTGCATGTAATAGGAATGCACACAGTTGAAAAGTGCTGGATATTATGCAATGCAAACTTGTAGAATGTTAATAAAGAAAAAAGATAAAGTGTGTGTGGTACAAAGGTGGTCTTTGCTACTGCTTTAGACAGTTTGCCATCACACCAATGGAAAATAAAATATCGTGTGGCACACAAAAATGGTTCAGTGTTTTCAATACTGTGCATTTGTGTTTGTGGCTACATACCTCAGGGGCTTGTCCCCTCTTGAAAAGCCAAGGTTTTCAAGATAGGGACGTCCTCAGGATAGGGGGATGGGTATGGGACGTCCCCCTGCCATCCCCAGTTAGGCAAAAAATGCAAGAGACATCCTTGGTACTTGGGGACTTTTGGGAGAAAAAAGGGGATGGCTAGCCATCTCCGATACAGAGAGGGGATGTCTAGAAGTTCCCCGACCATACTAGGGATGACCAACCATCCCTATTCTTTGTGAAGCTTAACAAGATTTAAAGCAAAAACTTTATTTTGTTTGTCCCTACTTGGTCATCCAGTGGGCCCTGCCCCTTGAAATGCCCTAAAAAGTCAAAAATGACCACATTATGGTTGTTTTGACATTTGCTTGGTTTGGCTTGGAGTTGCAGTGTGTTGCAGCTTGTTGGGGTTTTCATTTTGCAAGAAGAGGTGATTTATTTGCGTCCACAGTGGCAGACAAGGTATTTTTTAGTGGCTAATATTCGCTAATTGGATAATTTTAGAATTTTTTGGCTAGTAATTTGGCTAACAGTTTAAGATTTAATGCAACCTAAATCGCCACATTTTTATAAAATTTAGTTCTAAAATATTTAAAATCGCTCAATAATTTATTTTATTAAAAAATTTACACTCAAAGATTCGCCATAATATTTGATACATGATTAGATTTGATTGACCTAAATACTATATATTATTGGAGAAATGAATATTCATGCACCAATAATTACCATAATTATTAGTTACTTTAGAGATATATCACCTATATTTAGTTTTCACTATTGGTTTAAAATATAATCTAATTATTCTCGTAAGACTCCATGTGTTAAAAAATGTATAATTTTGGTTTTTAATAGTCTATGGTGATTAATGAACTTCCTATTATTATTAAGATTCGCCAATATTTTGTACACAATAATTATGATTCCAAAATAATCGCCAATAGAAATAATTTTGTTTTTCAAAATAATGAAAGATTCGCCAATATTTTATATCTTTTTTTAAAGGAAGGTTTCTCAAAGTTTACCCTGGTGGTACAGGCAGAATAGGAGCAACAATCTGCTTCATTTTTCGATATTTTGTTTTCTATGTTGAACTTGAACATGATTAAACTTTATGGCAGCCCTCTAGCCTTTGGGCATATTTAGATTTCCAGATTTTTATGATATTTTTCACTGCTAAACTGATATTTAAATATTTTTGTTCACATATTGATGTGCATATTAACAATTAAGTACTGAAATCGGTTATTATTTCCTAGATGGCATTAAAATGGTGTATGTTAAGGTTCTATAATGTTTAAATGGCATGCTTTGTGCTTAGTTTCATATGAATAACGTGTATATTTGCAAATTTCAGTGTATATTTTGTAACCACCAGATTTCCCGGGTCTAATTTAACAACCAACATACTCAATGAAATACAGTTATTTCTTCAATTTCATAGGAAGACAGTTATAACAGTCATGTTCATGTGAATGAGATTTATCGTGAAAATCAGTTAGACAAAATTTCTTAACTGAGAACTTAAAATACCATTAATGAATTTACCATAGAAACTAAAATCCACATACCGTGAAATTTTAACCAAGAAACATTATAGGGATGCTTCTATAATCACCCAGATTATTCTACAAATACCTCTATAATAATATCATATAACGACTTCCATCCAATACTACTAAATCAAAATCAAATGACAATTATCATTAAATACCACTATATAAAAATTAGGGCATCACATACCATGGTATTAATTAGGGCATTGATTACCATTGGATCATTTAGGGCTTTAGATACTATTATATCACTTATGGCTTCAATTACCACTGGATCATTTAGGGGATCAAATACCACTGTGCCAATTAGGGCTTCAGATACCACTGTATCATTCCTTTCCTTCCGATTTCTTAACTGTGGCAATAACTCAAGATTAGAAGCCATGCTCATATTCGATATTCATATAAATGAAAAACAATCCATAAATCTATCTCTCGCATCCAGGTGTAAAATAATTGTAATGATAAAATAACTCATTTAATCTTACCTTCTTGCATATACATCATAAAAGAGATAATACCTGTTTTCGACAAAAAATTGAATGTATAGCTTATCTTTGTCTGTTGTACGTGCGACAACTTGGGGAGGTGAAAATTTGTCAAGGGCTTACCCACCCGATCTTAGACCATAACTTTATCCCCACACAATCTCTAACGAGAAAGGCCCTCACTACCTGGAATAGACAGGGATTATCTTGTCATTCTCTTAGCATCCTGGTATCTAACCACACCTCTCGACTCGACCGCAGGAGATACATTAAACAGGATCTTGCATGAGCTATTAAATAATTCTTATTAAAAATGATAAACATTGATATGTCATAACTGATACTGTTTCATATTATTGCAGATTGCTTTCTCTCACCTCATCACCCATTTCCTTGGCTTCATAGCCGGGTGAGTCTCAAGTATTTGGAATTCTCAGAATAATTGATTTCGTCAATTATACATGAAGATTACATGCATCCAACATTTCATAATCTGTGATTACATGATTATGTTCTTTAAAGATTCCAGAATTGATTGTTTATTTTAATATCCATTAGCATAAGGATCCATACTATGGTTACTTGGTTATCACCTACCATGAACAAGGCTAACTTAAAGATGTTCAATCTGTAAATTCAAACAAGATATCATCATGATAATATTGAACCTTGCTGAAATCTGCTCTATGCAAAGATTCGCTGCTTAGTATGCTTACCACTACTGTGACCAGAAAATTTATGTTCTTGAGGCTATTTGGAAAATATCATTGGATAGTATATTTCATGAAACGTCAACATGAATAAATTCTTCAAAGCCCTAAAGTAAAATTTCATAATACTAATTGCATACATAAGACATGAAATCCACTATATGATCAAAACCCAGCTCATTAGGTTCACTTCCCATGAGACTGAAGTTATTTTAATATACTAAGGATAGAAAATTACCTTCCTGCCATGAAAGGTTGGGAAAATACGAGGGCATCTTACATACAATTCTCTGCTATAAGATCTAACGATTCTACTTCATGGCATTTAATCTTAGCATAGATTTCCTTTACAACTTGCATTGCTGAGGGCTGGAGCCGAACAACTTTGTGTATCTGCAATCGCATACTTACCTTCTATCAATTATGTCTAGGTTGCCTTAACACAGGTGCTGGAGGTGGTAATATGGAAAAAAAAACACAAAAAGAAGAAAACTTTGATATGCAGAAATATTATCAAAGAATGAGCCTCCTCATAAGGCAATCAAGCATCATATATATATATATATATATAACAAAAATGTTGGAGTTCATTCACAGCTAAAATAAAAGGAAGGTCGTGCCTTCTTGGCTTTTGCCAGTTATAAAATGTGCCAATTCAAATTCCAAGTATTAAATTGATTGGAAAAAGAGAGGGAATTTAAAAAAAAGGTTGGAAGAGAAGTTGGAAAGATTATAAGACAATTCGAATTGCCAAATATTAAATCGATTTTTCATGCCAAGTGTTAATCGGTTAAAAGCAAGAATATTAAAATGGAAAGAATAGAGTTGGAAGATTATAATTCAAATATTATAATTCAAATGTTGTTATTATAATCTTATATTTATATATGTACATGTAAACATCACTTTATTAAATTATTAAATTATAATGGTGCCAAATCATTTTTATATTTATAAGTACGTATGTAAATATTTATTAAAATAATATGATGAAAGATCAAAAATCCTTTGAGGTATGTTTTATGTTTTAACTATATTATTTTAATTAAATTATTTATTAAATAGCTCATGCGTGTCCCACAAATGTATCCTGTTTCAAGTCACTAGGTCCTCAACCCATTTGCCCAGTGATGGTGATGCTCCTTCCTAATTCTGTTTTGACAATACTTCCACCTCTTCGACGTGTTTCTTGCAAGGAAATTCTTTGCAGTTAAATTATATTATCATAATAAATTATTTAATCATAATTAATCATAATGGTTAACCATCTTCTCAACTCCATGAATCTGTGATAAATGATCAACTAGCTTGTTATCTTGATTTGAAATTATAACGACTAACCATCTTACCATTTCATAGGATTATAATCAATTTAACTGTCAACTGACTTCATGTGAGCCTCAATGGCTATATTTCAAATTAGGTCAAAAATTGGGATGTCACATATTTTAAAATTTTCCTATATATATTTCACGAAAACTCGAGGGAGCATAGGTTTGTGGAATCATATATTCTTAACGTCTTTAATATTGACTACGTAATATCTTCATATAGAATGTCGCGTGTGTTAAAATTCGCTACTTCAGTATTCACTGAAACCTTTCTCTCAGGTCTTCAAAAAATCACGACAGGTGGATTTGGGACTGTTAAATCACGATAATAGATTTTGTTTAAAAACGAGATATGTGAACAATACTTTGTTGTGATAGTAACATGTATGAAGTTTGACACAACACGAAGATAATCGATGTGATGTCTTTAGAAATTAAATCGTTATTTGATGCGATTAGTTTTTTTTGGTTTGATTTGGTTCGAGAAGAGAATTTTAGCCAATTCTAATTTGTTATTCTTACGGGTACAACCACCACAAGGGTTAGAGGGTCCCACTATGAAAGAAAATGCAGTGAATGGGAAGGCCTTTGGAGATTGGAACTCGTAAAAGATATTTAACATATAAAAACCATATCATTGAAAGAGATATGAAATATATTCAAAGGAGTGCCTACCTTGTCACCATAGATGACATAGAGTACAAAGACACGAAAGAAAGAGATTAAAAGAGAACTAGGTGGATAGGTCAAAGCAGACATAATACATGAAGGACCAATCACGTGATTGAATAAGGAGGACAAGTCACCGTGCTTAATAAAGAGCATGTCAGAGTTTGACAAGAATGGGCATTATGAAATGAAGAATGTGCATGTTGGGATCGACTTCTTGAATGAGATAAGTATACGTCCTACCTCCAACCAAGTGGGTATTAATGGTAATATTAGTACTTGGTTATACTTTATTATATTTGTGTATATATATATATATATATATATATATATATATATATATATATATATATATGTATGTATGTATGTGTGTGTATATATATATATATGTATGTATGTATATATATAATAAGAAGTAAAGATATAGTTGTTTGTAATAAATATCAACTATTAAAGAAATAGAATGAAACCTCTACAGTGTTATTTTGATAGTGAACAATCATTTAGTTCTATTATCGTTATGGTGAATATTTTATTATTCAATTACATATAACTATGTTTCTAATGTTTCCTTATTCAAAATTTGAATAAGAATTTCATAATCATGGTTAGTTATTTGATTATATATATATATATATATATATATATATAGAAAATGGAATATATACATATATGTTCAAAGTATATATTTTAGATATTTCTCTATATTACATTGGAATGATCTTTTACCGCGATGTAAAATTATCATCTCTCTTGTCATGCTTTTATTTTTAATAAAAGCTATTTGCCTTGATATGTTACTTTGAGAATGTTTTTGCAAGAAGAGGGAGTGGGAGTTTGACATTTCATTAGGGGCAATCTTGAAAGAGAGGGAGCAAATAAAGGATATAGTTCAGTCAACCTTTGGTGATCTCAGTCATATTGACTCAGAGGGAGTAGACCATGTTGAGATGGATTCTCCACTGATCAATAAATTGTAGCAGTCAAGAGGACCATGATTCATGAATATACCTCGTTACTATGTGATTTTAATGTGCCCACCCCCTGTGTACATCATGAGGAAGTAACGACTTCCAAATGATGTCACTTGTATTTGTAGAAGTTACTGTAAGGTGACAATCTTACAGTAACTTGTATTATGAGATCAAACAAATTGAGTATTCTGGGAGGCCAATACTCTTTATCATATGTGATATCAAACCTTACTTTGAGTACTTGAATATCATGAGCTGATATTCTGGAAGACCAATACTCGTGATATCGAATGCAATATCAAATGGTGAAATTTTTTCAAGATATCAAATGAGATATCCTAAAATTGTTATTTGTAATATTATATTGTAATAATATTTATTCTTATGTGTTTATCCTCCCTAAGCTAAGGTGGAGTGTTGATGTTTGATAGCTTTAGTCAGATAAACCTATTATATACGTGTTCATTCTATTTGAGATATAAGGTTATTATTATATGAGAAAATTATATATATATGATTAAATTTGTTATTATATTAATAATCTGATTAATGAATAGACACGTCCCTTCATAGGACATGTCTATTCATGGCCATTCTCTATATATAAATCTATGAGGATGTTGCATTTGGAACATACATACCTAACAACAACAGTGCTATTACATTCGCAACGATCTTTAGAAAAACAACAATTATGTTGATCAATTTGTGGAGTCTGATATGAAACCTACAAAGCAACTTGTGGTCTTTGCTGAGATACTTGAATTTGTTGAAGAGGTTCCTAACAGACTAGAAAGGAGATTTGTTTTCATGATCAGTTGGTTGTGTCTGACATGGAAATTGCAAAGCATCTTATTGTGGATGATGATATTGTTGATTATGAGAATTTACATATGGATGAGGATTCGCATATAGTTGTTGATGAGGATCTTGTAAGGAAACTCAGGTGCAGAAACAACTTTTTACACTAATCCCTTAAGTATTGTGCAAATTCTATTTAAATCCTTACAATTTTAGATTCGATATTATGTAAACAACAATATTGCAATCAACCATGAATGCAGAAAATAGATAGATAAAGAAATCACAAACACAAAGATATGCCGGTGGGAAAAAACCTTTTGGTAAAACAACCTCACCCCTCCAAAACCTGCACAATGTATTATCTTCAACACAAAAGTTATAACACACTTGCAATGCAAGTTCTTTCAGGATATGGAAGACTAAATTAATAGCAACCAACAATACACTTTCACTCTCACCTATCTGCAACCCTAAAGTCGCTTATATCATGCACTTTTCATTTTAGAGAAACTTCCAAAGAAGAACCATATTAGGGTTTTAGCATTTTTTGGAAAAGTAGGAACCCAAATAAATTTTTCAGGGTGATGACCTGAACCCTGTGCGCTAGATGGAGACTTGAGTGTACAGTACTCGATGATCAATTGCCACATGTCTTCACATCTTCACCCATCATCATATCTTCCAAAGATAGCTCTTACACATCATAGGAATCCATCATAACCATTTCAGTCATGATCTCCTTACACACAATTCAAGATGCTGACACATGCAAGTGTAGTGACACATCAAACATGCCAATTAGACATGTACACTCACACTTAATTACATTATATGCAAAAAATACATTTACAAAACAAATAATAAGAATAGGAATTATCCAAGGTTGAGACACCTTATTCCTAACAGATCTGAATTCATATATTGCTGCTAAAATGATGGAGGATGTACAAGTTACTATTGATATGGTTGATTTGGATTTCCATATTGCTACTAATGTGAATATGGTTTTGGATTCACATATTGCTGCTATGGTTGATGATTTACATATTGATGATATGGGTGTTGCTATTGATATGGAGTTGGATTTGCTGATGTGGATTTTGTTGTTTTCTAGGATCGTTGCAAATGTACTAAGAATTGCCATTGTATTGATTGTGTTCTAAATGCAAATGAGGGCTTATAAATATGAGAGGAGGAGACATTCCCCATGTAGGGACATGTCTCTACGAGTTAATCATCACTAGTTAATAGATTAATATAATAGTAACACAAATAACCATATATATAATATATTATTATATAATAATATAATATATTATTATTGGTGTAAATAAGTATTTACTATTTACATTTAAATTTACCTAGTTTAATGCATATTCATATTAGTTGTCATGTAGACACCTACGAGTTTGCATATTCATACGAATTGTCATGTTGACAACATAGTAGTTTGCACTCCAATTGAGCACATGTTGTCTACTACATCTCTTTATGAGAGACCTCTGTATTCTTATCCTCTCATTGTTGCACGTACATTCATGCACAATGGAGGATAATCCACTCTTGGTGGACATGTGCTTAATTGTTATGCTTATCTCTTGTATGACTCCTAGACATATCTGTTGCCTTTATATACAAGACACTTCTATGAGATATTTATCCAATTATCTGATTAATCCATTCTCATTTGATCATGTCTTGTCTCTCTTGTAATAACTCTTGAGCTTCTAGATCTTGGCATTTCATTCTTGTCTTAGGCAAATTCTTTCATGGTATCAGAGCTATACCAAATTCTTACATGGTATCAGATTCATAGGAGTTTCATTACATAGCCATTTGAGAGATTTTTTTTGTAGGTCAAGATTGGAGCTTGCTGTACAAATTAGATGTTGGCATCACATTTAGAAGGTCAAAAAACCCCTAAATCGACTTTGTTTCATCAAAATCGGACATCTAAGGTGAAATCTGGAGTCATTTAATTTTCAGAAGTTCGGCGGCGGCAATTCAGAAAAATAAGTATAGAGGTTGTTTGCAATCCCTATTCCTGAATTTTTTGGAAAATCGGAAATCCCGATTTTTGCAACTTCAAAGGCTTCATTTGGGTTCATATGGACACATATTCAGGTGCTATTTTTTTGAAAGTGCATAATTTTTCGCCTACTTTCCAGATTTGGTATTAGTTTGGAGTAATTGTGAGTAGACATAGTACCTTTAGAATTTGGTTATTTTGGCCTATTTTGGCATTTGTAATTAATTAGATCCTTGAGAGGTGTTGTGTCTTATCTTGTTGAGTCCGATATAGCTTCATATTTGTTGTTGTAACCATCAAAATCAGAAATCCACTTTGGTTCATTTTGATAAGTGGTAGTTGTACACGCACTAAGTATAAAGTGCCAAAATCATCCATTTTGGGGGTTTTTTTTTGATTGAGTGATTTGGGGGGGTGTCTTGTGTTTGTGCTTCTCTTTCTCTTGTGTTCTTTCATTTTGCATCATGGGTTCTCCTAGGTTTCCACTTTTAACTCCACATAATTATGCGACATGAAAATTAGAGCATGGAGTAAAATGATGGAAAAAGGTTTAATTGATTATGTTGACAGAAGCATGGTTGTACCATCTCATTCTGATGAATGGAATCATAACAACAAGGTTGCTATTGGTACTTTGAGGAAGTATGTAAATGGAGATCTTATCTTCGATATTGATAATTGTAAGACAGTAAAGGAAGCACGGGATAGATTTTCTAGCTTGTATGCAAAAGTAGACAAAGCTAGGGGTTTTGAACTTGATGAAAATCTCATGTCATTAGATCCAAAGGAGTGTGACACAATTCAAGACTATATCATCAAGGTACATGAGCTAAGGTCAATGGTTAAAGATTGTGGAATTGCCATAGAGAATGAAAAATTGATCTATATTTTGATGAGAAAACTTCCTCCGAGTATGCATCATTTGTTTCGAGCTTCAACAATCAAGTTGACCTTAGGTTCTTCCTACACCATGCCTTCATTTGATTCCTTCACAAAGATGTTGATGGTAGAACAATCAAATTTGATGAGCATGGGGATTCTCAAGTCTTCAAAGTCCAAAGCTTTGGTGGCTAGTAAAGGGAATCAAGGAAAAGGGTCTCACAAGAAGCAAAAATCATGACAACAAAATTCACAAGAAGAGAAAGAACACTCAACCTCCTCACCACAAGAAAACAACAACAATAAGGGAAAATCATCCAAGAAGGAGTTTCTTACTTGTGCATATTGCAAGAAGAATGGACATGAAGAACATCATTGTTATAAGAAGGAGATAGATGAACTCAAGAATCTTCTTAAGAAGAATCAAATCGGTCTACCATCAAGAATGATTACTTCATCATATTCATCACATTCAGATTTTGATAAAGGAAAGGATCACATGGGCAAAGGTCAAGCCTTAGTAGCTACTTCAAGTCAAGATTCAAGGAGATTGCTTCTAGATTCAGGGGCTTCTCATCATATGACATCTTCATAGTCTATGTTTTCATCATTTTATTCTTGTCATACTCCACCTATCTTGATGGGAAATCATACTTATATGAATGTTGTTGGGAAAGGCATTATTGATAAAGGGGAGGGATACTTCAAAGATGTGTTGTGCATACCTCACCTAAATCATAATCTTCTTTCCATCTATCAGCTCACTCATGGAGATAGAAGGACTGTGTAATTCACACCTGATTTAGTTTTTATCAGAGACTTGGAGACCTGACAGATCATTTCTACAAGCATGGTTGATCATGCATCTCGGCTATACTACTTCTCAGACTTTGGTCATGATGATGACAGTAATTTCTCAGCAAATTCTTCAGCAGATTTTGATCACACTTTTCTTGTTGATTCAGATTTTGAGGAGAACATTGGCTACTTGAACTTGGGTGTTCTCACATGTGATCAAGTTCATGAGCCATCCATTGCTCCTCCTACTAATATTCCATCTACGGTTGTTCCTGATGATAGTTGTATTCACATAGCCATGGATTCCAGTGATTCAATGCAACAGGATATTCATTGTCTTCCAGACTCAGTTCCATGGCATGACTACTTGACAGACATTTTCAGTTTGTTTGTAGAGTTCTTCATTGCAGATTTGGGAGGCACTATTGATGACATTCATCTTCTCTTTGGTGAAGATGATCCTTCTTCATTTGTTGCGAGGGAACACTCTGACCCTCATCTTCATTCTCTACTTGATCAGTCTTTCGAAGTTGACATGATGGTAGATCCTTTGATACGACAGTTGGAGGAGGTCACTTTCTCTTTAGAGGAGATATTTGAGTCTTTGATACATGCTCTACATTCATCCTCAGTTGATCCTGATTGGCCTTTTTCAGAAGAGTGGCATAGTACGCATGATTTGGAGGAGGCACCTTTCAGTATTGACATGGGGACACTTGAGTAGTTTTTAGAGATTTCATACATTTGAGGTTTCTCCCTACAGATGGGAGAGGCTTCATTGATACACCTTTGGTTCTGTTTCTTTCGAAGGGGAGGAATGTTGTCCTATACTCATGGAGGAGTTTCTACATTGAGCTTGGCGCATCTACCATAGGTGTACATTCTACATTGAGGGGGGGCTACTTGGTCTCTCTTCCACTTCTCTCTTATGGGGGGGGGATATTTTCCTCACATGAGGTCTTCTCTCTCATAGCTTTTATTGTACTTATCTCTCTTTTTGGAGGGGGGTCTTTCCCATGTGGTTTTCCCTCTTTTTCCGCTTTATGAGAGATTGCATTGCATATTATTTGCACTTGCATATTGTATATGGGTACCTAACATGGCCTAGTAGTCGGGACCCATCTTGCATTATTATCTAGCGTTTGTGAGCTTAAGTACATTCTCCTAAGTTGCACTTAAGGGAGGTGTTGGTGTAAATAAGTATTTACTATTTACACTTTACTTAAGTTTACTTAGTTTAATGCATATTATTAGTTGTCATGTAGACACCAAGGAGTTTGCATAGTCATATGAGTTGTCATGTAGACACCTAGGAGTTTGCATATTTATATGAGTTGTCATGTTGACAACACAGTAGTTTGCACTCCAATTGAGCACATGCTGTCTACTACATCTCTTTATGAGATACACCTTTGTATTCTTATCTCTCATTGTTGCACGTACATTCATACACAATGGAGGATAATCCACTCTTGGTGGACATGTGCTTAGTTGTTATGCTTATCTCTTATATAACTCCTAGACATATCAGTTGCCTTTATATACAAGACACTTCTATGATGTATTCATCCAATTATTTGGTTAATCCATTCTCATTTGATCATATCTTGTCTCTCTTGTGCTATCTCTTGAGCTTCTAGATCTTGGCATTTCATTCTTGTCTTAGGCAAATTCTTTCATGGTATCAGGGCTATACCAAACTCTTACAATTATATTACATATATAATAAATATTGTATACATAAAATATTGGTCGTAAAGATTATTTACCATCAACAAGGTATCTCATGTTTAAAATCAATTTGACAGAAGCTACAACCTTAACAGATTCGCTTGTTGCTGATGTGCTTGAGGAGTTACATGTTTCTTCCAATTTGGATTTACATGTTATTGATTTTGTTCTGGAGTTGCATCATGTTGCTGACATGGGTTTCATGTTTGAGGATGTTACTATTGTTGGTTCTGATGAGTTGCAAAGATTGTTGGTGAAGCATTATGTTCAATTTGTTCCTGGGAGTGGGCACGTTGATTGGGTTGTTGAGATTCATTTGATTCTGATGTTTGAATAGATGAAACAGAGATGGTTGATGTGCAGATTTGTTTTTCTGTCTAAGATGAATTGGAAGCCTTTGGTAAAGATGAAGTTGGTTGCAGAAATTTTGTTGGCATCAAAGTATTGGACATACTTTTCCATCTACTTGGGGACTCTGATGCAAGAGCATCAAGCTCGGATTTTATGTACCTATGGTTTGCATGGTTGGGGATGTGTTCAAGGCACATTGGGGAACCTTGTCCTAAGTGCACATAGTGATTAGAGTTATCGTCTTGGAGTTAGAGCCATTTTGGTGGTTGTTGGTAATGTATTCCTGATTTAGCGGCAGACTTTGGAGATTGTTTTCGCGAGCTTCGATCCAAGAGAGTTGGTGTGTGCACTCTTGGATTTAGATAGTTGGATGGCATGTGGACCTATGCCTAAGGGCACATACTTTTATGTTGTCATTTGAGTTAGTTATGCATTGTAAATTTGGGGCTTGTCCCAAGTATTTAGTTATTTCATGTTTTTAATGTTTGTTGCCAAGTTGACTTGTGGCTTGGGGGTTTATTTAATGTAACTTGCTAGGCCGACCCATGTCTTGGTTTAGCATAAGTAGAGGATCTTGTCTTGTCTAGAGTCATTCATTTAGAATGGAGAAGATGGAGTAGCTGAGAGGAGTGAAGTTTGACAGAGCTAGTAGGTAAGTGTGGGCTTGGGAAAATAAGAAGGTTGCTTGGTGGCTCACGAGCATAAGCTTAGATTCTTCTTGGGGTTTCCTACTAGATTGTGGAACTGGGCTAGATAGAATTTGGATCTTGTGAGGTCTTGCAGAACTGTTACAATTGCTGATGTGTTTGGCTGTAACCCGGAAGGCCTTACAACCAAGCATGTTGAATAAAAATCTTATGATTCTATTATGAGAATTGGTGTTGTTTTGGATCTAAATCCGTGTGTTTTTATTATTCTTCCGCTGTGTGGTTATTGCTGGGGGCTAGGTCTCCAACATTAATGTCAATGTTTCTACATTTTTCACCTTATTGGAGGCATCGACCGATTCCAAGGGCACCACCTTGTCCTTACTAGCAACTGAAAATTAATAATGGTTCAATATTTGTCATTTGTTGACCCATTAGAAAGAATGGTGCAGCCATATGTTCTCCATTCCACCACTTGTCTCGCCCTATCAATTGCATTTGTGTGCAACCTACAAGAACAAAGTGAAATTAAGTTTTACTATTCAATTTTGATTTAATAAACTAGAAAAATTATTAAAATTTAAAAAATGAAATCAAGTGGACTTTTTTAAACCTCCCACCTAAATCCTCGCAACTTTACCACTTTCAATGGGATGTTGTTGAAGTACCAAGCACATTCAATGTTTGTCTTCTCATGTGCCTCCCTATTCTATCTAGTGGTCTCTAATGATGGTTGTGCTTGAGGTGTGTTCCTGTGCACAAAATAACTACCTATAGGCTATCTTTGAGGGTGATGCAACAACAATCTCTCTACTAGAGGAATCAGAAGTGGTGGCCGAGGGGTGTTTTGAGTTTGTAGATACGTGGGCCACAATGAGAGCCCACTATGCTCTCAAGTGCTACTTCTTCAATGTCAATTGGAGCAGCTTGAGATTCTGCTATGGTTGCTCTCGTAGCTAAATTTGATCCTCTCCCTTTGCAATTTTTTCTCTTCCCCGGCTACAAGAATGACACTAACATCTCTTTTATCACATTTTTTAGAATCATGTTTGTCAATGCATGTAAGGTGATATTTGAGGCGATTTACGCCTCCATGAGTTACTTTCTTACATTTAATACAAATCACCATCGCATGCTCTGGTCCTTTATAGGCATACCTCCAAGTCCTATCTCTATCACCTTTAGGACAGGTCTCTATATAACCAGATGCACATGGTTCAAGGGGTCGGTTATTCCTTAAAGCTACCATAAATTAATGGTCAACTTTTGACCTATATATACAAAGTGAAAAGACAAAAATAATATTTGAGTTAAATAATTAAGCAAACTATCTAAATTAGTTTTGATAATTTTAGACATCATTCAAAGTTAAAAAGTAGGGTTTAAATTTAAAAAAAACTAGAGTTCTTTAAAAAAATGGTGAAAGATTCAACAAAACTAGTCAAAAATAGTGTTGAATCTTTTTCTAATGAAATGATCTTTTATTCTTCTAGATGCAACACAAAACAAACAAAATGTTTTAAAAAAGTGTAGACAGAAAATCAGAATACCTACCTAGGAATCTGATTTTTCGTCCAAAAACCATGTCAAATATGCTTCAAATTGATTGAAATTAGTTAGCAAGGGTTTGGAAGACTATTTCTCCCACTTTCAGCAAATAGAAGCACACAAATGACAAATATAAAATGAGCTTGGCCCTTTTTTTGCTTTAAACAGTGATACACAACAACGACTGAGTTTTAACTAGCGAGTAAAAGTCATAAGTACTTCTAGAGCAGAAAAACTTGGCAAGTATATTGGATCTCTGATAGAGATCAGATGTATGAATCTTCAAATAATTCTGTTCTGATATTGAAGTCTGAACTTATATATCAGACTGTACTGTATTTCCTAAATTCAATTTTATTCTGTAATACTCTTGAATAAAACATCAGATCAAATATATGTTAGTTGCTGAAGAGGAAGGTAGATTGCCAATTTAATCAATGTCCTTCTCTCAGCCGATAACTGATATGAGTAATGGAAGACAGTTCATGTCCTCATAGGGACATGACTCTACGTGGACATGAACTTACATTAATAGAGGCTGCCGTCGGCTCATTTAGCAAGCCCGATGGATATAAAGGAACTTTGAGATATATATATATATATATATATATATATATCAATTTTTGAGGTAATATAAAGCATATGAATGATTTCAGAATTATATATATATATATATATATATATAACAATTTTTGAGGTAATATAAAGCATATGAATGATTTCAGAATTATATATATATATAAAATAATGAGAGAAACTCAATCCATATACTAGGCATAAAGTGTACTTTACTTCTGCTGAAGCTACATTTTAACACTCCCTCTTAGCAAGGGAGAAGTAAAATACAAAATATCTCATATTCTCTTGATATGTGCATTGGTATCATCTTCATTGATACCTATCTGGAGGATAAGTTATCTGATTTCTAATACTTAGATCCAGTAATCTAGAGTAGTCCATTAGATAACCAAATTCACAATGTCTTGAACTCTATTATGACAAGTATTATGATCTCTGGCACTCTAGGACAACAACTTAATCAAGTCTGATCGTAATACGTTTGTTATCAACGACTTCTGGTTATCTGCAAGAACAATATAATCTGTTATGATAACAGGTCTACCATTTGTAAGATTGTCACTTTACAATGGTTACCTTTTGTTTATATATGTTAATAAAAAATTGTCACCTTTCATTACATATTTGATGCAACTATAAAATAGAGGCATTTTAATCAATAATGAATATACGTAGTATTTCAAAAGAAAACTGAAATCTGATTTCAGTATTTATAATCATACCAAATTTACCTCTGAAATATTCCAATTTGTGCTTGGAAAGAGGTTTATGGAAAGAGGTTTAGTAAGTACATTAGCTGTTCATTTGTACTTACGTATTCTAGCTTGAGAACATCTTGATCTACCATATGTCTAATATAATGATAAGGTATTTCAATATGCTTAGATCGATTGTGAAAGACTAGATTCACTGATAGCTAGATGCTGCTTTGATTATCACAGTTGATGACTGTAGGCTTCAAGGGTTTTCTGAACAATCCAATTAGCAATTTTCTTAACCATACCGCTTCATTGGTCCCCATGGAAGAAGCTATGTATTCTGCTTCACTAGAGCTTAAGGTGATTGATGATTGCTTTCTGCTAAATGAAGAGATCATTGCTGATCCGAAACTGAAACAACATCCTGTAGTACTCTTACGATCAATAGAGTTGCTTGCCCAATCAAAATCTGAATATCCATGAAGATTAATTTCAACTAAATCATATTTGAGGCCCATACCAATTGTTCCATGTAAGTATTGTAACATATGCTTGGGTGCCATGAGATGTATCTTCTTCGGCTCACACATGAATTGACTTAAGGCACTAGTTGCATAACAAATATCAGGGCGAGTGTTTACCAAGTACATTAGTGATCCAATAATTTTCCGGTAGTAAGTAGGATCAGTTGGTTCAGATTCAAATCCGTCATTCTTCAGTTTATGTAGATTTGTTTCCATAGGAGTAGTTAAGGGTTTTTGCTTCCAACTATGGATTCAAGGTTTTGTAGTTTGACTAGGATCACTTACGTATCCCAACAAAATTCCCTAGAAACCACTCACTACTAACAGATATAGAGGGTCAAAACCCAAATTTTCATCATATAATCATGTCACAATTTTCAATCTGCTGATTGCAAGGAAATTGGACAGTGTTAAAATTGTCAAAACTGTTACGTCCCTTGTCTTGTATACATAATACTATAGGTTTCGGAAAGGTGGTAGTATGGAGAAAACAAAACCCACTAAGGCTTTTCCAATAATATCAACCATTTAAGAGCAGATTCATCTGCTTTTAGTTAACTAGATTGCTATAGTTTTTCAGAATGCAACAAAATAAGACAGTGTATAAGCGTTTCTAAACTCTTGCGTCCTTTAATCAAATTCTAAAGTATGCCATGCTCTGGAAAGAGTGATGAATTTAGCACAAAACCTATAGAAATATTTGCTAGTGTAATGTCCCCTGTTAGGACATTAAATTATTTGTTATAGGATTTGTCTTTCAGGTTTTTACATGCTAAAGATTTAAATATCTACCTGATTGATTCATGATCTCTCAATGTTAAAATTCTATATGTACAGTTTTTATTCTAAGAGTTATGTCTTTTCATATATTATATTATATTAATAATATATCAACTATATTTCTTATTATTATATTGATACATATAATGCTTTATATATTTACTTTATATATTTAGATTATTAATCTAAATATTATATTTATCGCTTTAATTCTCATATTAATATATTATGCACTATTATAATATGATAAAAAATTATACTATATCCTTATTTATATTATATTATAGTTATTTTTATTAATTATATAGATCTTATTGATAGGGATATCACAGCTAGATTCTTAAAGCTTGTCAAAAGAGAAGCTTTCAATATCCAACTTGAAACTCAACAACAGATTTGGCCTGTTCAGGTTTGCAAAATTCAAACCATAATGTAGCATGACAGAAGCTTAGGAACAGTTAATAAGCAACATGCTACTAAACAAAACAAAAGTTTCCATAAATTGAACTTAAATGAAATTTGTAACTCCCTGTAGCGAACATCATTGTCAACAAAGTCCAGCTTATTTCAATCTGAACAAAATTCAACTTAACAAGTGGACAAGGAAATGGAGCTACACATATTAATCGATCTCAGAGACTTCAGATGAGATGGCTATTCAAATTTCAGATACATCAAAGTAAATTTCCTCATGCAAGAACAAATCAGCTATGTATGAATGCCATTACTGCCCTCTCACACGAATGCTAATTAAGTTTATCTTCAATTGTTGTTGTTCAGTAATCTCAATAATATGCTTATTTACAAGAGGAAACTACTTGCCCTTTTATATTATATAAAATTTAAACAAGGATGGCTTCCGTAATTTTTTAAAACTAAAATATTAAAAGGTTTAGTTATCAGCTTGGGTGTACAATGATGTCTGTAGGAGCCCATGGGCAGTAAAATTCCAAAACCTTTTCTTCCAGGTCAAGATTTATCAAAAGATTATGGAAGAACACATGCCAATATCAGGAAAACTTTCATAACATCTGTCAGACTAGCTCCCAAACAAACTCTGAACCAATACAGTGATAGTTTTGACCTGCAACTATACTTTTTATGGATAAGGTTTCTGATGCTGCAAAATTCTTTTCTCCAACAGAAAAGTAGAAAATTCATATTAAAATCTAATTAAATTTTAATCTATAAACATGTTTGGCTATTTGTGTCAATATTCATATTCAGATGGAATGAGAAACGCAATGGAGAATGAAACACAGAAGCTCCAACAGAATAAACCGTGAAGATACATGTCACTACTCAAAATTATTTAAAACTTTTAACACTGAAGTCCATAGTTTAACAGGATCAGCTTTTAATATTTCTAAACTATAAACTAGTAACAACTCAATAAAACATAATCATTTTAAATCCTACAACTGATATTGTATTTTTAAAGAAAAAACGCCAGAAATGTGATATTTGACAATATTCTTCACAAGCACGAAAAAATGCTATATCGTACACTTCCGAAAATGTTGAGCACATTATTATCAAAACTTCACATCCCGCTTTTTTGGCTTGGTGATACCAATTGAGTTTTCCGAAGCTAAATTGTCATACCATTCATTTCGAAGCAAAGCTTAAGCTTTTGTTTTATTATTTTTGCAGACTCTACAAAATTATACTTGTTCCATTTGAATGTCCACATGTGCAAGGCTATGCTGAGTTGGGATCCATAAAAAATGCCTACAATTTGGTCCTATGCTTGGGATTGCTATCATTGTTGTAATCATCGCATTATCTGAATGGATTATTACAAATTACAGCTAGTGTTCTCTACATTTGCTCCTTTAGGGCATATTAGTCATGCTTTTAACTCATTGGAGCATATATGGTTAATTCTTTTGTTAGCTTCATCAAATTGTCCTCACTATTTGAAATATTGTTGGCATTAGAGTATCAAAACTCCTCTTGGTCAGTGAAGAGAATGTTGCTATCAGTTGCACATCACTATATTTATCATTGACTATAAAAAGTTGTTAGAATATTATAATATTTTTCTCAGTTACCGGGTACTGCTGTTTAGGCCAGGGTCCTGGTACTGGTACAGTTTTGGCACTGGTTCTTCTGGGGTACTTCATGGGTTCTCTATGGGTCCTTCATATAAGGACACACACTGAACATGGGCACCCAAGAAGTACCTCAAATCGTAGGTCAGTTTATGTATGTATTTCTGATTTGTTCATCAGAATGCTCTTTGTATCAGCTTTAGATAGTGTCTTGCAACAGCTTGCTAATATTATTCAAGTTAAAATTGGTTTATCTAATGCCCTTAGTTTATGACAGTAGTGAACAGCAACCTACTTCGATTCATTTTGAAGGTCAGGAATTGATTTTATTTTTTATTTGAAGATCTGAGTATATTATTGTTGATAGATTTGTATAACCCAGCCAATAGTTATGTTTGTTGATCATATTCGGATATATGTCAATTTGTAATCATGTAATCTGAAACTATATTAGTAATACAATTATTTATTTATAATTTTGTGGAGAATATGGATTTGAGTATCACTGATCTTTTTGTATTTGTAACTTTGATGTTTGGACATAAATACATACATATATGGACAAACCCGAATCCGCAAGGGGGGAAAAAATGGTCGTACACACGTACCCGAACCTCGTATCCATACCCGAACCAGGACTCGAATCGGCAACTTAGATATTTTTTAATGGTCATCCTAGTCTTAAAAGAAATAATGATTGACCATAACGTAGTATTAGAGTGGGTCAGTTTGATTTCATAAAATTTAGCAAATGTTCTAAGAAAAATTCAAGCCTCTTCTAATCTGATTATTTTTTCAGAAATTTATATATTTGACTTTTTAAAATAAAAATTGTTGAAGGTATTTTATGAAAATCTTGTGATCCGTCCTCTATAATTTTTGCTGAATTGCAAGAATGGTTGAGGATTTTGACCATGTGATTTCGTAGTTTGAACAAAAGTCTTTGATTTTTGAAGGTTGCATGTTCTTGCATGTGCATTTCGTGAGTTGCATGTTGTTTGCATGTGTTGTTTTACCATGTGAAGTCTCCTATTCTATATGAAGATTTTTTTGATGGGTTTTGATTTTTTTTTTCCCTGAAAAATTTCTCATCGGTTTTCATAAATTTGTGATGGGATTTGACAATTTTTGCCCTTCAAATTTTTTTTGATAGGTTTTCATATTTTCCCCTTAAAAAGTTATGAGTGAGTTTTAATAATTTCTCCCTCAAAAATTATTTGTTGGGATTAAATAATTTCTTCCTTAAAGATTATCTACTGGGTTTTACCATTTTTTCCTCTAAAACAAATTTTTTTATTCTCAATTAGTGTCTTGGATTATGTTTTTTGTAATGCACGAAGTTTGTGTGGGATATTCTTAGTCATTAACATTTTGTAGATCTGAGGAGGTTCTTAACAACAGCAAAATGTTTTAAAGAATTCGTGACCAAAGACAACAGTTAGATAATAACTATTATGAGAGGGTATTTGAACATTGCAGTGTTTTTTTAATCGTCATCTTGGTTAGTTTTCATAAAAAACATCAATTCTGCATAACAAAAGAAAACATTTCACTTTATTGTATAGTTATTTTCAGCATAAAGAAATACTTCATTTAGTTATTGTCTATTTTGTAATATTATATATCTAATGCTAATCTTCAAGTTTACTTTGATTTTGTTTTTATGCGCAAGTCATTTTGATTGTAACTTTTCTTTGTTCACCATTGTCAAAAACAAAGTATTAGAGAGCTTTCATAGTTCCACCAGTTAATTTATTTAAGGACTAAAGTGTTAGCTTTTCATACATCAAAACATATAAAGACCAGAGTTATGTCATTGTTTTTGTAAATGGTAGAGTTGCTATGATTGTCCAATGCATGGGCCCACATGTATGGCCATTGTTTAATCTGTTTTTTTCCTATGAAATGATAATTGAATGTTGTTAGTAGACAATGGAGAGAAGTATAGATGATTACATAGAATCATTACACAACAGAAATGATTGGGAATGAAAGACATAATACAAAGTTACTAAACTAGCTGGGTTATTTGAAAAGAAAGTTAGTAACTCAACTAAGTAGACAACTTAAATGACCATTATGAGCTAGATATTACAATACTTCTTTAATTGTTTAGAGGGTACTTGCAAACCTTATACTTTGCTCACCAAAGTGTGGCACATACCTTTGGTTGCTGAAATAAACTTAAAAAGAATGCTTAGGCTAACTGCATGTCAAGGCATTATTCAAACTCGTTGCTTGCAAGTTGGAATGTATTTGTCATTCTATGTTACCAAATTCTTCCTTGGCAACCCAAAAGATTGGTTTGGTTTCTGATCTTACAAAAGTCTATTACATACTTTTGAAGTCTATGCTAGTTCTATTGAAGGGACCTGATAGAAAATTTGTCATTTTTGCGGTGAATTTGCAAATCTGCAGCAAGATGGCCAAATTTGGCTATATATATAACTTTTCCAAAAAAAGGGTCTACTTTAGTCAATTTGATCCTTCAACCCTGTTGATTCTCATAACCACAGATTGGAAATTCAAGAGCTTGCCACTTCTTTGATAGAAAGCCATTTGACCAACGAATGAGAATCACCTTGATTCCTCTAAATTTCAGGCTCTGCTAAACCTAGGTGGGTAGACCTTCTCCTCGAACCTGATCACTTGGTTTAGAGCTTTTCTAAAGCGAATTTAAGCTTTTGGAGTTCTTCGGCTGGCAAGGTCTTTGAACTCGATGAAACTGAAACTGAATGTTGAGTACTTGAAATAATTGAATGTTTCGTATAAGGTTTGTTAATCATGAATTCAATGCTTGTAGGAAGGAAGATATGAATTTTCTGACTTCAATAATAGAAAGACCAGCGCCTCTATTCATCTGGGCAATAGAGTCAACTTTAGTGAATTTTCATATACAATTTTATAAAAAAATTATGCATTTAAACTACCAACAATTTAATAATCAAGATGCGATAGACCAAATATTATGCAATCTGAAATTACTCCAGAGTGAATTTTAACTCATCTGATAGGAAGACAAACTGGACACATATACAAAAACAATTACATATTTCACCATATCTATGATGATTGATTTTAAAATGCTAAATGACCATGTCCACATATCCAACATTTAATTGTATACTGAATTCCAAAAAAATAATTACAAAAGATAATTCATGTGCAGTTTTAAATTTCTGTCATTTAAAAACAAACAAAAGACATTTTATTTTATTATAAAAATAAAATAATAAAACTTATATTACAAAACCATATTTAACCCTTATTAGACTCCATACAAATAGATATAAAATGTTTATTTGGCTGATTGTGAATGTTCTTCGAATGTGTCTTCTCTCAAGTAATAAACTCATATTTATATCCTATCCTGTTCTAAAGTTGTGGCTTTTCAAATTTAAAAGACACTTGTAAAAAAATTAAATCACACCCTTTCCTTTTAATATCGCATCAATTAGATAATCTAAAATTTGTTTATTATCTTGTGCGTCTTTCCTTTTATAGGGCCTCCTTTAATATGCTAATACTAATTTTTATCAAACTCCATATTTTACCATATAACCGGACTAACAAATATATGTGCTCAATTTTTGTGGTGGTGTACAGTCTTGTTGCGTTATCTTCAGATTAATTTCGCCTGCACGCGGATGGCTATGCGGGAGAAAATCCAAAGTCCGAGTTCATTTTTTGATGGTGTTAGCATCGGTCGAACATAACACGTTCTACACTTTCATAGTGAAAATATTTCTTGGTCTTTATTCTGATAATGAATGATGGAATTTGTTCTTTCCGATTTGCAATCGTTACTCATGCTCTTTACGGCAACCCATTAATAGTCTTCATGATATTCGTTGACGATATCTGCTATCCAAAGTTGAGTCGTCTGCCTGTACACGGTGATTTATGTTCATCATTATCCACACTTCTGAAGCTTGATAATCTTGTGACTGTGGTCATATCTTACTGCTTAAAGGGTTTGTCACAAGCTATCTACTGTCTCACGTTTGCTCCCAGATAATTCCCATTCATATGATTCAGATTTTACATTCATCATGTACAGACCTGAGATGCATCTACATGCAGGATCAATGCCATCAATAGCACAAGCCAATACTGATATACAACCATGCGTATGAGTTGAATACTTGTGAAGAATCAGGTTCTGGAAAAGGAAGGATAGGTAAAAAATATAATAGTCAATCCATAGAACGTGGTTATCATTTCAGGGCTGAAATAGAATACAAATCAAAATATAGGTTTTCAGATGCCTAAAATGCTGAAAAAGCTAGTTAGAATCTAAGATTCACTCAATATGAAAGCTTATCTTCAAGGGAAAAGGGTTAACAATTTTAAAGATAAGATTAATAGTAGGAAAAGATGAAAAGGGTTTTAGACAAATGGAGACCCTGATTTGAAAAATTAGGGTTCCATCAAACTCTAAAATAGACCACTAAAAGGGCCAAAAAGGTAAAAACATGTGCCCTTTGTGGATGAAAAAGAAAACTTTTTGCCTCTATTTCTAAACTTGGTTGTTTGGTTGCAATTGCTCATGGAGTATCGAAAGGTGATCGTTGCATGCTTTGCGTTAGTTTGTGAGCTATTCATACATGGTTGCATGTGGAAGGAACTCCCTTTGAGACAATGAAGAGGTAGATTGTTAATGTTGACATTATTATTTTTGAACTGAAACATTGATATGGTGCTGTATTTTGGCATTTTGCTATGTTATTTGGACTAAAACATCAATACATATATGGTAGCATATTTTGTTATGTTGCTTTACTATTAGCATAGTGGTGTATGAACTTATTTGTTGCATAAATATCTGTGTGTGTGTGTGTGTGTGTGTGTGTTTGTGTATGTTTCGTTCAGGTCAACCCAAAATGAATTTGAACCTATCGAAAAAAATAGAATGAATTTCAAACTCTAACTAGGATGGACAACTTAGAGGTCATCTTATGGAGTCACCTCTAATTGCTTATTTTTAATTGATGTAATCATCTCAAGTGCCCATTTTATCCTTCATAACAACCTTTTAATGTGTCAATCCAAAACACTTGCAAACATGGCAACATTATTTTGTACTCATTGTCTTTAGGATTTGGTTACTTCCAATTGGCCATTTTTAATCATTGTGATCAATGTTTTATTCTCAAATAAGCGAATCTAATTGTCAACCAACTTTTGATCAATAATTATCCTTTTTTATAAAACTAAACTAAAATACTTGCAGCAATGATATGCAAAATCCACTCGAGTGAAATTAATGTTCTCTACCAAAATTGAAACTAGTTCTTGACTTAAAGCTTGAGGATCCAAATACATTAGAATTGTGGTGAAAACATATGGTGACAATCCTTCGTTAGATGAGATTACTTTTAAGATCCCACCTACAAATATTATCAAATAGAATAATAAAATTTGAAAAGAAAATAGATCTTTTATACTAAAAATTTGATGCTTTATTACTAATACAAGAAGTTAAACAATACTGATGTGTTAATGATGCCACATTAGCACCTTGTAGGCCTAAAATTACTTACATAACATATCAAACATAAAACCAAGAAAGATAAGTTGTTTGTTGACCAATTATGATGACTTTTCAAATTATAAATATAAGCATGATTTACTAAATATCATTGGTTTATTAGGATCCATAGCATTAAATAGTTATAGTTAAGAACCCCTAAATTTCCAAATGTTGTACAACAATAGTTGCACATAGTTTCCCCTTCCAAAAAAGGGTTTATTCTATACCTTAAATTCTAGAGTGCAGATAAGGTTATGAGTAGACGCAAGATCATGTTGCGTACAATCTCAAAACTTAACAAGAGCTCTTTGCGAGTTTAAGTCCCTGCCTTTTGGGGTCATAGTGGAGTTGTAGCTGTCAGCGTGTGTTCATAGAAAAAATCATCTTGCAATGTTTATGTGTGAACGGAAATGTCTTATAGCGTGCCATGACTTTGAATGGATGGGTTTTGGATAGAAGTTTGTAGTGTTTTCTATTTTTAGGTGGAGAACAGGTGTGGTATTAACCTACAATAACATGATTTATGTAATCATTTGTGCAAGAAAACTAATTGCAATTATGGTCATATTTCTTGAAATTAATTCTTAGGAGAATATTTGAAATCTATTTGTATTTCTAAATTATATCTAATTGTAAAATGAATTAAATACATTTAAGTTATAATAGGTTTGTAAAAATTCAATTTAGTTAATGTTGTCTAAACATTAGGAAAATTTATAAATGAATATGTTAATTATCTTGTATACATTTTTACAAATTTCATCATTAAAAATAGATTAAAGATTTATATTGAAAGTACCCAGATTTTATACAAAATCAAAAGATTATCCTCTACAATTAAGAAATCCAGTAACATACTAAATAAAATAAATAAATTTTAAAAAAATTCACACGAAATCAAAAACAATTTCACAAAATAACAAACTAGTAAAATATAGAGTAACTCTATTCTCATTAATTAATTATATTTAATGTTTAAAATAGTTAGACTTTACCATGAAAAAGCCTTTTCAACAACCACGGTGGAAAAAAAAATTGCTAGGAGCTTGTGTTGTCATAGTAAAAATAAAATATTTTTCTTTCAAAAATTTATTTTTTACTATTGGTCATTTCTATTTTTGCTAGAGGCTTTATTATTTTTAAAATTTAACAAATAACAGAAATCACAATTTTTCTAGAAGCTTCCAACACTTCAAGCTAACATACTCAGAGCCTATTTTACACAATTGGAAGTTAGGATTTACAAAATAAACTTATCATCCCCAACCTAGAAAAAGTTGAAGAGTTCACAAAATAAATTGAATAGACAACTCGCACAACTTCTTTGAGAAGATAATTAAATGTGATCGTAATGAAAGTAAAAGCATATGTTTCGCCATTTTTTATGGAACAAATATGCCATATAATTTCACCTAACATGAAATTCTCGTACTTAATTCAAAGCTTTTAGTTTGGCCTATGCTGGCAGGCTTTTCAATCTGCCTTTATAGAGGATGAAGAAACATGAGAGCTTTTTCTACCATGTACGGATTGCAGTAGGAAATGATACGAAAAATGCAACAAATACCATGAAAAACAATGCTTTGATGGACAAACATATTTTTTTAAAGTTATGCATGGAGACTTTCAAGAAAAACTGGCAATTCTTATATCGATACAATCTCTAAAGATTCTTTTTTAAATTTGAAATACGTAAAATCAAACTGTGGGATGCATTTTTTTTTTGTAGTGCATTCCTCTTGCATTCATTTCCCAACTTACAAACAAAATAGATGAACAAGTGGTTTTGCAAGGCTCATGTGAGCAAGAATGGGATGCACAATCACTATTACAAACAAAAAATGGGAGATTCGACGGGGTTGGAAAAAATGTGTGGATCACTACAAGCTGGGGTTTGGAGATTTTTTGTTATATTCACATGTCTCCAAATGTTTTTTTAAGTTCACATATATTGTAGAAGTGCATGTCTTAAAAATATTGGTTTTGATAAGAAATGCCTCTGTAACATAGGCTAAATAAATAAGCAAACAAATTATCTAGGGCCAAACTTACCGATTGAGATTTGGGTTGAGTGAGTTTAGAAACTATTGATTACAGGCATATCAACGACAGAAGAAAGACATGGGAAATGATCAACATCCAAGATTTTTTTAATGGATACAAATTCTGATTTGTTCAAATTTTCAGAGCCATTTCTAGTAGGCATGGGCTGAATACACCAGCACTCACCATTCCTTGCCTGCTAGAGAGTTCTGAAGGCTTGACAGGTACCCAACATTGTTTGGGTAAAATGTCAATCGTTTGCTCTTCCCTCTGACGCCTATTGACACTTGTCAAACTTTGTCTAAAATTTCAAATAAATACTGACAAGAACATTAATTAGATGTTTATCCTTTCTATTTTTTCATTCAAAAAATAAGCTACATGGCTAGGAAAATAGCCTTGGACCAATCAGAAATTAAAATTTTAGTTTTGATAAAGGAATTAAAGAATACATAGTCCCAAGCTTTAGCTGTAAAAATAGATTTAGGGGGGGAAATGAAAACATTAGTTCACTGTCTTATATAAGGCAGGGACTAAAAATCACAAAGAGTATAATAGATGCTTGTCTTCAATTACCTTCATTGCCGAAAAAAATTAAAAATTTGAACCAAACAACTTGCATTCACATATAACAATTATGGCCTTCTAATAGTTGTTGACTTTATACTTTTAACAACTACTTCCCTTTTTTTTTTTGCACACTCATTAGCTTCTTGACTATGTGCCTCTCTACACATTTATTTTACCTCATGTCTCTATTTTGTTATCTATTGGCTTCTTGACTATGCACCTCTTTCTACATTCATTCTCTCATGCATGTACTTTTTTTTCTTACCTACTATTATTATATGAAGAACATCGTTTTGCTTTTGGCTGCTTCTCCTCCACGTGCTTATGAGTCTAATGGGTATGCGTCGTGTCAAATAGATCACTAGGGCTTTGTGGTGCAAAAGGGTATTGGTGAGATCCCCGCAGGTTGTTTGGCATTGACGGCTGTTGGTGGGAATAATGCTTGTCTTCTCTTGTGTGGCCCTCTGGTGGTTGTGAGGTCTGGGGTGCCCTCTTCTTCGATGCACACTCGAGTTGCTATGTAGGAGCCCTCATATGCCCATTATGTGTAAAATGGTGGGGGTTGTCACTAAATTGACATATTCTAAACTCTTTCCTACCTGTCACTCTATTTTAATCCACTTGGATGAAGATACAACATCAGACATTGAGCAACCTAGAAGGCCCTTTCAGAAGATGTTTATTGATTTAAGGGTTTCTAGACCACTCTCCTGAGGCTACATGCTTGGGCCTCTCAACATTCATAACCAAAGTTAATTGATTATGTTCAGATATTTCCTATGGCAAAAGGTTTCTTCATTATCAAATTCAATAATCCAGAGGATAGGAGAACTATTCTATGTGATCATTTCGTTACATGGGAAATCGTTTCCATCCGATGATTAAACCTTGGCACAAGTATTTTAAACCTTCCACTAAATCATTTTACAAAATACCTATCTGGGCACGACTATCTAACCTTCCTCTTCATCTTTGGCTAGATTCTTTTCTTGAGGAAGTTGGAGAGGCTTTAGGTGATTTGTTAATGGTGGATTCAGATTCCTTCGATATGTTCGATTCTACCTATGCATAGATTCTTGTTGATATAGATGCTTCTAAAGGCCTTCTTGTCGAGACTAAACTTTTTTTTCTAAATGGGTCTTGGCTCTAGTCTTTAGATTACAAAGGTATTTTGTTTAGATGCAAAATGAAAGCTAAGAAACCTTGTTAATGGTGGAAGGGCGCTTCATTGCAATATTAAATAGTAGTCAAATTGTTTGCTCAGGTAGTGGAAATTCCTTTAATCGCTACTAATTATGGTCATGGATAGGAAGGGGATACAAACCCTTCTTCTATTCTTGTGATGGAAGATACTATTCCTACTGGTTTTGGTCAGAAGGATATGAAGGTTAGGTTTCTACTAGCTCTAGGTTGAACATATTTTTGGTTCAATAAGGGAGGGTCATGTTCAATAGGTTGTTGGTGGTTCTCTTGAGGCTAGCGTTGTTGGTTCCAGTCTATTGGTGGTCACAGTGCCTACTAGTTTTGCTGGCTTAGTCCAAAGTATAGTTTCCTCTAAAGGTTCTTCCCCTTTGGATGTTGTTGTTGATCTGTTAAATGATGGTGAGACAATTGATCCAACTAAAAGTAACTCAACTTATTCTATTGCTCCTAAGGTGCCTACTATCCCTACTATAGTGGGGGATTTCATTACCTTTGGTGATGTTGGTTTTGCTCCCCTTGTTTAGCCCGCTATCCCTACTACTGTTGGTGTTGGCTTTGCTTCCTTGGGCAAGCCTATTGCGGTTGTCTCTCATTGTTTGGTGGATTCATTGGCATGACATTCTAAGGTGGCTATGGTTGAAGAACGATGGGTTATGGTAAAAGGAAAACATTTGAAATTTTTTTCTCATTTCAACATTTGAAATCTTAATCGTGTAGATTTTTCTTTTTTTGGGTGGTATGATGATTGAGTGTATTTCCTTTTCTCAACCGTCAACAACTCTTTGCGGGGTATGAGAGTTGATATGTTCCCACCTCTTTGTCTTTGTCTCGTTCTATCCTTGTTACATACTTTCTTTGTGGAGCTTATCACACATTTCTCGATTTGGGTTTCAGGTGTTCCTTTGTTTAGAATGTAGTTGTATCAGGTTTCAGGGCCGCATCTAAACCTGTTTTCTCTTAATATTAAAAAGCAACATAGTTTACTTGTTTGGGCCAATATTTTCTTTCCTTTATTCTCCATTGAAACACTATTCTCTTTGTATTACCTATAATTCCCATTGCTGGCAGCAATCCACTTGAATATGTGCATTGATCTCACAAGCTAATTCGTACAAAATCGTATATCTACCAAGAACAATCAGTTTTGCAAGAAAAAATAATGAACTTCATTGCTTTCTCTTCACACAATCTTCAACAAACCCTTCCACTCGATCCCTAGAGACTTACTAGTCGTACACCTCTTGCCTAAATGGGTCCAACCAAATTTTGAATTGGTTAAGTTGTTAGAACCAAACTTGACAACTTTTTGCAAAAGTTGTAAGTAATTTTTTGAGCAGGTTTGTATTTTTTTTGCAAATTGTCATTCCAAGCGGCCTATTGATCCTTACGAATGGGTCATTGATGACACAAAACACTTGACAAGACCATTCCTAACCTATTCCACCTCTTAGGGATCCATTGATCATATTTGACCAAGTAGCCTTATTGTGACCTATTAGGGTCAATGACCTTACAAAATGAGTCATAATCAATAACAAAGAATTCCAAATGGTCCTAAGGGCCTTATTAATAATTTAGAACCACTATGAGGTTCCATGTATATCTATGGGTGCCTATGCATCATAATACTCGACGAAAAGATCTTAGGCTCCTCTTGAGATGAATTGTTGTAAGGTGGTATCATGGGCTTTAATCTCCTATTCATCTATTCAAATAGTTTTTGATGTAGGAAACCCCTTCCATTTGACCAAGTATTGTTTGTATTCATTCCTCCTAGTTTTCTTTACCACCTTGGTATCCAATATACTTTCTAACTCCATAAGTTGACTAAGAGGTAGTCCTTACATCCGTTCCTACTCACCAAATGTTCCATGCTCACCTTGTTCACATGCAAGGGCATTGACCTTAAATGGAAGAGGACCAGACATGTAAAAAATTTGAGAAATACCTATATTGTGAGGTAGTTTTACTTTATAACCATTAGGGGCAAATTTCCTTAGGATTTTACAAGATCTTATTTTCTTCATCAGAAGTTTTGTATCTTTCCCCTTTGACAATCTTTCCCTTTTCAAATGTGCCCATACCAAATCCCCTACTTGATAATACACAATCCTCATTTTCATATTTGCATGTTCCTTATACTTGATGACATGTTGTTGAAGGGTTTCCTTAACTTGATCATGTGCCTCCTTAATAATTGTTGCAAAGATTTCCCATTGTGCAGTGACCTTAAATTCCTATGGCATATCCTTGAGATCCAATATCCCCCATGGATTTATCCCGTAGACAATTTGAAATGGACTTCTCCTTGTACTTCTATTTGTTGAACTATTGCGAGTAAATTTTGCTTGTGGAACTATGACATCCCAAATTTGATTGTGTTGTTTTTCCAAGCACCTCAATAAGTTTCCCAATTATCTATTAACTACTCCATTTTTTTCCCATTGGTTTGAGGATGATAAGAAAAACTAAAGGACAACTTTGTTCCAAAATTTCCCATAAGGTCCTCCAAAAGTGACCTACAAATTTCGCATCCCTAATTGAAATAATGCTTGAAGAAAGTCCATGAATCCTTACCTGCTCCCTAAAGAATGTTTACTATATAAGATGCAACATCGCTACTCTTATGTGTTAGGAAGTGTGTCGTCTTGCTAAACCAGTCGACCACAAAAAAGACATGATCAAACCCCTTTTATGTCCTTGGATGTCTCATTACAAAATCCATACTCACATTATTTGGTATAGAATGAATAAGCAATGGTTGATATAACCCTGTATTGTGTTAAAGAATATTGGATCAGTTTTAGAGAGAATTTTGAATATTTATTTATTTATTTATCTAATCAAAGCTATGTCTGAGTTGAATATCTTATTTAGAAGTTTATCGTTGATAGTTGAAAACAGTGTGAGAGAATAACATATATAATAAACCCTCAATATGTAATCAGAATATATGTTGAAGTGTCTTTTGATATTGCATCGTGTGCCAGTTTTATATATATATATATATATATATATATATATATATATATATATATATATATATATAATGATAATTACATACTTCAATCTGAATGAAGCTACATTCTCAACACATTGGTGATTGTTCCCTTATCCCTTTGATAAACCACACAAGTCTCCACATACTTCCCGTTACCAATCTGCATCTTGGACCAAAAGTAGTATCTTCTTACTTGTTTAAGGGTCTTGTCCAAGCCAAAGTGACCACCTAAACTCCCACAATATTTTTCCTTGATGACATTCCCCCTCATCAAACATCTTGGGACACACATTAACTTCCTTTAAATTAACTTCCAAGTAGTCTTGAACTTAGTTTGCATTGGTGACTCAGCGAATATTATGAAACTCCTCATATAAATTGAATCACTTGGTTACCACTGCATAGCTTGGCAAACACTATCACTTCGAGCTCGGTATAAAGTGAATCACTTGGTTAACACTAGACTCGCATCACATCAACTCCAAACTCGATAAGTACTACACAACTCGATTTACACTGGTAAACTTGGCATACATTGAGATGCTCGATTTACACTACTAATCTTCACAATAATTGTAACTGCTTGGTATACACTGAAATTTGTCCAAATTACTCGGTAGCAACTATAGAACTTGATAACAACTGAAATGCTTGGTTAACACTGTTAATAGTACAATAAGCTCGATAGATACTTACAATCTGAATAAGTGTATGTCACTAATAACAAACTTGATTGATATGTCAACAATCTCCCCCTTTGGCATTAGTGATACAAACACTTATCAGTTCAAAACTAAATTCAAAAAGTTCCTAAATATCTTTATCCATCACCTTGTGATTCTAGCTTGTAGAGTATATTGTTTTTGCGATTTTTCAAAATTGGTTTTGCAAGACATATATCTGTACATGGTAAGGCTCATATACAATATATTGTACATCTAAATACATTTCATTTCTATATACATTATACACTTGCTATACATTCTTCTTTGAATCGTTATTTACATTTATCTCACATCTATCTCCTCCATTTCCTTTACAACTTATGTATCAGTTCTTACATCTTTCTCCCCCATAACTCATCATTCCCATATCTTCTCCCCTTTTTTGACAATAATGCCAAAGATTTATTCTATATATTTACATATTAATTCCAAAATGAGACAAATAATTTGAATGTACCTTGAGTATGGTAGCCAAAGTTTTGTCCCAATTGTCTTGCAAGAGCTTACATGTGTGTAGTGCAATCTGCACTTCTGCTGACAACTCAATCATGTGGTCTTCTATGGAGAAGTTGCTGTCATGGATGAGAGTTTTGGAATATGCAATATGCTTCTATAGTGCATCCATGTTAGGCATAATCATATTTTGGATATCTACCAATGTAGATTTGATTCTAGCTTCTTCTCTAAGAAATTCTACCTGCATATCTATTAGAAATCTAATCTTCTTGAAATGAGAAGAGCTTGAACTAGGGTCAAGTTGCAACTATTGAGCACTTGTCTTGAGATCTTCATCAATCTTGGACAATTTGTCCTTTATTTCCTTGGTAAAGTTTGAAACATCACATAACTTACCAAAAAGTGATGATACGTTAGTACAAGAGGTTTCTAGAGACCTCAAAATGGTAGAGAGTTCTACTTGGTAGATGGAAATTTGTTGAGCAATGTTCTCTAACACTTGACTGTCAAATTTCTTCTTTGCTTTCTGTAATAATTTATCCTGTCCATCTGAATCTTAATTGAACTTCTGGACTACCTTTGCTAGTTGATACAAAATTGGTTGAGATGAATCAACCTCTATACCTATAGCCTCTGCCAAAATATTCTTGGCATCCTCAATGATTTTAAACTCTTTGTCTCTTTCTTCTCTTAGCCTCTACTACTTGGCTATCTTTTGGAGTTCACCAAATGTTTGCATTTGATTTGGATTGAGTTTGGAAATGTCCCAATTCGGGATTACTATTTCCTCATCAAGGTCTATTTCCTCCTTTTCTTTTCCTTGGCCCAAGAAATTTGTGCTCAGTTGATTCTTTGTCTCAAATGTCTTTACACTTAATTCTTGCTTACTAGGAATGGAAACAATAGTAGACATAATAGGACTAGCCTCAAAAATTGATATTGCGCTTATTGTAGAAATACTATTAGAAATACTTGTAGTAGCCAAAATTGATGTTTCCAAAACTATCGTATCCAACACAATAGAAGAGGGAAGAGTCTGTAGCTTAGTAGATGAAGTGAAGGTCACTTCAGTTAATGATGTGTTGAGTTGAACTAGTGCAAAGATTGATTAGATGTTAGTGTTGTCATTGGTAGTCACAATCAATCTTGCTGAGGCTGTCTCCGTGCTTGATGTTGTCACTATTTTTCTTGGAGAGTGAGGAAGTGAGGCAATAACTACTACAACAATCTTAATTGGGTAATTTTCCTCATCATCCTGCATTCCTTCCTCGGTAGCCTCTTGCTCTTGTTCCTCTTCATAGTCAATGTTATCAAAATGTGTTGTTTCTTCATCATTTCCTTCTTCATCTTTCTCTTGTTTATCATCATCATCATCATCATCATCATCATCATCATCATCTTTCACATCAATAGAAAAATCACTCGGTTTATGAAGAAGATATACATTCTTCCATGTATATGTTGCATTCCTTACAACATGCTCAATATCTTTCATCAGAATCAGACAAGTGTTGAATTTTAGAGTTAATTTCTCCTCATTTTTCTTTAAGGATTCCTTAATCTCCTTGCCTGTTAAGCTTGGTATAAGCTGCCTCAGGGTTTGTCCATAGATTTCTTTTACAGTTTGCATGGAAAATTCCCATCTTGGCTTAATCTTATCCATCAAAATATTAGGAATCTGAGAAGTAAGCTAGTCAGGTGAGTATATCCACTTACCCATTTTATCCAGTACCAAATCTTCAATCTTTTGTTCTTCCTCAATCCTAGTTTCATACTTTAATGCTTTAAAATTTGTTATATCAGCCCCTTCCTACAGTTCTTTTAATCTATCTTGGAAGGTGGGTGGAGGTTTTCTGAATATTATATCTCCTCCTTCCTTATCAGCTTTCTTCTTTGAGGATCTTCTGGTAAACACAACAGTGGATGTCTTGGTAGGCTTGGTAATGATTACATTGCCCTTCTTCTTTAATGGTTCCTCTTCCTCTAATTCTTCCTCATCCTCTACTTCTTCATCCTCACCTTTTCCCTTGGTCAACAAAAGAGTAGAACTAGTTTTCAACTTGGCAATTCTTTTCTTGCCTTTATTTACGGCCTAAGGTAGCTTGATCTCCAGTTCTATCCTGGCTTTGGCTTCATCATATGTACCAAAATATGCAGCCTTGGGATCAATTGGTTCATTTATAAGTGCCTCAATTACATCTTTAGTTTCATCTATATTAACCTCATATCCAAGAGGTTTCACCCATGCAATTCTAGGCCTGACTGCCTGAATGTATACCTTATCACTATCTACCATAAAACATACATCATCCTTGTAATCTTCAACTAATTTCCTTGGAATCCTTAATCTATTATTCATTTTTGCTTTAAATACATCAAAATAGTTATCCATGATACTATTATAATTATCTCCCATCTTAGAAATGTACTGATTAATCTGGTAGAGTACTAGCACATCTTTTCTCCATACAACTGAACCTTTTGAAGGGAAGAATTTATGAACATAAAAGAATAAACATGTCAATAGAGAGCCAAACTTACATGGGTTGTTCTTTGATGTTCTAATGCTCTCCATGTTCTTGTTGAATTGAATCAACAATAGCTTGACAAGGTCAAGAGAAAGATTATTCTTGACAATTTTGTATGCCAAGTCTACTGCCTCGCATGATACACTGCTCAACTTGCTTGAACTATAGATCTTATGTGCAATGATATGAATACCAAACTTTAATTCCATGTCAGTGACATTGCTTATCTTCATGCCTCTACCATCCCATTCTGCTAGGGTTTTCTTTTCTAGTTTAGCCCGATCTAGGGTTTTGGTCATTTTAGATTTAGCCAACATTGGGAGACTAGTGATTCTATGAATCATCTTCTTCGTGATCAATATTGGTTGCTCCAACCATAACTATCCATTATGTATTCGACTAAGAATAAACCTAATGCATTTTACTTGAAATTCATGGGGCATGTGAGGAATATGGGTTAATCCTTTAGTCTCAAGGTGTTGATGTTCAGGTTTCAAAACCCCATTTACACACAACTTTTATAGGGCTTTGTCCATTTCCAAAGTACCAATTTCTTGAATCAAACATTTAAAATGAGAATGAATTCCGTTAATCAATAGTACCTTTGGAGGGATTTGCTACTATGATCCACTCGAATCTAGGGTTTCAACAATTATAGGAGTGAGTTTGAAGTCTGGAGCTTTCCATTCTACACCACCAACTAGCATGTCAGAACCTCACTTTACCTTGCTACTGTTTGATGCCATCTTCACTTGGTAGGGTTTGTGAGTATTCAAAGGCTTTGTCAACAATTCACTCAAATTTTTGGAATGCCCTTGAAGATCACTTTACACAATTTGCTCTCAAAAATTCACAGTAAAAATGACTTCGATTTCATTCCTTTTATCAAAATTTTGCCATAAATGCTTGGTATGAATCATAGATAGAAGTGACAGACTGTCATCAAATTCCTTATATTGAACATTCAATGAAGTCTTCGTAACTCAGTAACCATATGCATCTTGATTACTCCCGACCTTGCTCGGTAGAGTCTATGACCCGACCTCACTCAGTAAGGAAAGTAACTCGGTAGTAACTGGTTTCCTTTTACTCAATGATCCCTTTGTATCTTGAATATAGATATGGATCTTTTGTCCTTTCAACTGGAATTGATTTGGATGTCTTCTTTGGTAGCCTAGTTCTAGTTCTCCTTTGAGAAATCAAGTAGAAATGGTAGAGTCACCCAATTCTTGAGTGACTTGTTCATCATTTCTTGGACTTGTCTTCTCGGTAGACTTTGGAACCCATTGTTGTCTCATCTATTTTCAGATGTTATCATCATTTTCTTTCTTTTCATCTTCAATTCTATCATTATTCATATAGTTCTTTGTAAGATGGCCAAGTTCTATACATATAAAACATCATTTGGTAGTATCTCTTTTCCTCATGTGATGTCTTACACAGTTTATTCCAATGTGTCCAAATTCTCCATAGTAATGACATCTACACCAAGTGTTGTAGTCCCAACCAAATATAGCTTTCACAATTTGTTTTGCTGGATTCAATATCTTTGTTTTGCATTCTGATGACTTGTGTCCATGCTTCTTACATTTGTGACATTTGTCTTCAAATCTTGGTTTCTTTTTGCATTCATTAGCCCTATGACCATGTTGATTGCAATTGTAGCATTTTCCATTGAATTTTTCTTCACCATTGCTCCAACATTTATTTGATGTATGACCTATCTTACCATAATGATTGCGAGTAGATTTTTTTATTCTTTTGTGCTCCTTGCTTGGAAGATTCTCCTTCTTTTGTATATCCAATTCCTTCTTTTCCTTTTTGTCTATGATGATTTGGTTCATTCAACTGATTCATGTCTGCTTGGGATTTCATCATTTTTTCATTGATTTGTCTTTCAAAGTTTATGTCATTCTATAGTCTTTCATTTTCAGATCTTAGGTTCATGATTTCTTCATTTGCATTGGTGAGCTGATTAATAAAGTCTACTTGTTGAATGGACAGGTGTTGGATTTCATTGTTTTTCCCTTCTATCTCTTCTCTTATCTCATTTCTATCTTCCATGACTTCACATAGCCTTAGCGACTGAATTTCTTGTTCTCTTCTTAGCTTCCTTACATCTTCTTCTAGTGAACCATTCTTTTTCAAGAGTTCTTTGATTGTTTCTGTATATGAGAAATGTTAGTATGCTAATAGAAACCAAATTTAAATAAAGCTTCTACAAACTAAACAAAATTCATAAACTTCAAGATAGACTAAGATGAGCTCTCAATTGAGAATATGAGCCATTAATGGGCTGTCTCAATAAGAAGCTCTCTTGTCGAGTGGCTTTGTCTAAATAGATATGATGTATGCTCAAGCTTATGCTTCAAAAAGGGCTTCAAATGGAGTTGGAATTTGGGTGTGAGTGTATGGTTTTGATGTAAAACAGCTTCTTAAAATGGCATTATGACTTTACTTCATGGATTGTGTTAAAATGGCTTGGGAGAGGATTCTTTAAATAGGCAAAGGGCTTGAGGGATCAAGGGCTAGGATGCAAGGATGGGGAAAAGCTCATGGAGGGCTTAGATTGCATGAGAGGAGAGCACATGGATTGTGCTTCCTTACAACCAATCAAGGAGTGACACATGTCACATGGTGAGATGATGGAGAAAAGGGGAAAGATGAGTCAACAAAGGAGGCTCAAAGGATAAAATCTTCATAAAGACCCTCATAATGGCTTGTAAGAGCAATAAAAGGGCTTGGAAGAGTCATTTATGGCCTAGTGGGCTTCATAAAGTTTTATGGTTGAGATATTTTGAGGGAGATGAGAGGAATTTCGACTTGGGCTTGATTAGGAAGGTTTTAAGCTTGCTTAGGCTTGTGCAAATGATTAGAGGATGGATTAGGATGGTTTAGGATTAGCTTAGGGATAGGCAAGTGGATGGCATTTAATGAGGGTGGGTGAAGGAGGAGATATTTGTTAACTTTGGCTTGGGTTAGTAAGTTTTAACCCATGTTTAGGGAATGTGACAAGGTTAGGAGGGGATTAGGATTAGGTTTAAAGACATCTTCTAGAAGAGTCTAGACTTTGGATGAGGATAAAGAATTTCTAGAATAGTCTAGAATTTCCTAGGATGAGGATGAAGACTTTCTAGAAGAGTCTAAAACTTCTTAGGATGAGGATAAATTAGATTTTTAGGAAATAAATAAAGTTTTATTTATTTCAAGGGTTTGGGTTGAGGAGATATTTATTAAAACTTTTTTAATAAATATGAGGATTAATATTTAATCTTAATTAAATATTTTGAGTTGGAATTAGGGGTAGGAAATGATGGGATTAGCCTTTAATCAAAATTAAAGAAGGATTAGAAGATTTTGGAAGAGGTTAGTGGTCTTAAAGAAATTGGCCAAGTTTTGGGCAAAAAATAAATTTTTTATTTATTTTGGATTTTTTGGTCAATTTATTAATTAAATAATTAATAAATAAGGAAATAATGTTTAAATAAGATTTAAACATTTTTGGGAGGGATTCTTTAATTAAATATTTTAGATTAAGATAAACGGATTTAATGGCATAAAAATAAATAAATAAATTAAATAAATAAATAATTAATAAATGATGATGTCATCATAAATTTTTCAGAAAATAAAAATACTTTATTTTCTAAAAGTTTTTAGGTGTCTACATTTTGCTCCTCTTTAATGTGATGCCCCAAGTGGCATGGCATCAAAGATAAGAAAATAAGATGCCCAAGGCTAGAGTAGAAGAGGAGAGAATGGACTGCAAGATGCCCCCTCAAGAAGGCGGTGGGGAGAGAAAGCGAGGCTCGACGATTTCTTGAAAAGTACAAGAATCCGAGATGAGCAAGAAGACTCAGATTGACTTAAGAGAAGAGGCTTAGTTAGCTCAAACTCTCACTACGGGAGAATGATAAAGGGAGAATCAGAGGCACAAGAGGAAGCAAGCTTAAGATCTCAAGGATTGCAGAGGATGAAGGAGCGGAGTGCTATAAAAGGAATCTAGGATGGGGAGATGGATGAGGGGATTAAAAAGCTGATGCAACAGGATTTCAAAGAGTCAGATTGACAGAAGATGGGTTTCGGAGATCCCTAGGACTAGGATTGTGGATCTCGAAAGATGAGGCTTGGTGGATTGATTTGGATTGGTGGATCCCTAAGACTAGGATTGTGGATCCCTAAAGCTAAAGGTGAGGAGTGATTCAAAGATATACTGATGCATAAGCTGGGGTAGGAGAGACGGATGTTGGATATGGATGGGGGATAATGGAGATGAAGGAAAACCATTGAAGCTTTTTGAGCGGGGGGATACTTCAAAGAGAAGTACCACCATGTAGTTGAGTACTAGATTTGCTATAGGACTATTGGTAAATTTCCAAGGTTACCAAGAACATCAAGGCCTTTTCACCAACTATCCAGAGGACTGACAGACTGACTCGAAACAAACACACAAGGATTGCCCTAGCATCACATATGAAACCCAGAGGAAATAGTGTGGAACTGACACTGGGTAACCCAAAAGCAAAAAATAAACAAACCAAAGACTTGATCAAAACCGTACGCTCAGAGTGCCCCATTCGTAGCATACCATGATATGGAAGATCGTGGCAACCTTGAGGAGGGAACAAAACGATTGCTTGGAAAAGATACTTCAAGACCCAAAAGGGAAGATTCCAAATCAAAAGAAAGTGAAAATCCAAAAGAGAACCGTTTGCCAACAAGATGGGTAGGACGAGGTACTAACAGACCAAGATCAGACATGAGGAAAGCTATATCCTGCAAGGATCTATCGAAGAGCACCTAAGCTGATGGATCTAGATGAGTGATGCGTCTGACAAGCTGAACTAAGAAGGATAACACTTTGGTGACAGGAGATCTAGTTAAAGGATGCATTGGAATAGCTAACCAAGATGTGTGATGTGTGCAAGATGCTGATCAAGGAGGAACTGACACAAAAGCTGGATAGATACAATGGTACTAAGCTAAAGAGGATGTACAAGCTGACAGACCAAGATATTTACAAGCTAAAGCTGACCAAGATAGTTACAAGCAGGCAAAAGCTCAGGATGATAGGATAGCGGGATGGTTCGATGTTGTGCAAGATGCGAAAGCTAAGGGTGGGGTGATAGCGAAAGATATGGATTTGGCAAGATGCATTCAATGATGATGAGAGATTTTGTGACCAAGGATAGCTAGAGGAGCAGGATGAGATGGCTGGATAGGATGGTCGATAGCTAGGATTATGATGGATATAAAGAGATGACATTGGGTTTGCATGAGGATAGCCTAGAGCTAGATACCAATAACAAGGGAGGATGGACAAGACAAGATCTCCAATGAATATAGTGGCCCCAATTAGAAGATAACATGCGGAAGGAGGTCTTATGATGGATGTGATAGGATTGAAGTTAGGATGGAAAAAGCTGAAGGGGCTAGGGAGATGGATGATAGCTGGGATGGTTGGCTGAAGCTGCAGGAGATAAGTGGATGGTGTGAGATGGAATATGGAGGGTGGAGGATAGGTGGATAGATTGGAAGATGGAGTTGGATGTCAAGAGATGACCAAAAGCATGAGGGTGATAGGCTAAGCTGGGGATGGCAGGATTATGCATGATGCTTGTTTGCCAAGTTTTCATCATGGTACTTGTCCAAGGCGCTTGAATTGCCAAGTTTTCACCAGTGGACGCTTTATTTTTCTTTATTTTTTTTGACTTTTTGACTTTGGACTTAGCTGGAATGATTTTGGCTTTCTTCAGCTATTTTGGCTTTTTTGGGATTTTTCACTGGCTGTTGGAATGTTGAATTTTGTTGCTAGTTGTTGGTACACCGGATGTGTGATTTATGTAATAGATTAGATTAGATGGGATTGATGGTAGGAGATGGAGGGATGAAAAGGTTGGAAAGGAGCATGAGATGGGGATGCTTGCAAGAGCAAAATTGGCACATGTTGGGACGGGTGTGAAAAGAGCATATGGGGGATAGATGGTAGATGCGAGCGTGATGGAGGATTTTTGGAAGCGTGCTTGGGGATATAGGCAACCAAGATGGAGTTAGGAGATGGGGGACATGAGTCACTAGATGGAGGATTAGAAATGGTGGATGCCATTATGCATTGGGTTTCAACTTTTTTCTTTGGGATCAACATGGTTTTGGATTTTCTTTTCATAGGCTTTTGCATTATTTTGCATTCTTTGATTGGATTTTTCCTTTTTGGAGTATGTCTTTTAGAATAGACATATGATTGCCTAGGATGTGGATTTTTAGCTTTATGCATTTTGAAGTTGGCATTTACATTGCTGTGGTAAGCTTTGGGAAGATGGTTAGGAGAAGCTTTGTGAGATGGAGAGGATATGTGAGAGCATGTAGGGGGATGATGATGGATGATGTGCCTCTATATGTGCCTTTGTTGATCCTGCATAGGAATGGAGGGAATAGGATTTGAATGATGGCTGATAGGAGGATGGAGGATGGTAGATTTTGGGACATAGGGACCCAAAATGGATTTAGCAGATGAAGGGGGGATATGGTAGGTTGTTTTAGGTTGCAAAGATGGTGGAGGTGGGATGACATAAGATTTCTCGAAGGAGTGATGGGAGGCTGGCATGGGGGGTTTGGAGATAGGCTTGGTTTGGGGGTGTGGTGTACCAACACCTTTAGATGGTGAGCCTTTGGATACATATCCAAGACCATGAAATCCTAGATTTTTTTGTGCAATAATAGGCTTTCTGATTCCTTTCTCTTGTGGTCCTAAACCTTGACCTTGATAATGCCATCGATTGAGCATTTGAACTAGCAGAGGATACTTTTTGCTTGGAGAAAATGGTGGAAGTGCTTTATCAGATGTACTGCAATGAGGAGATACTGTTCTTAATTCTTCTACTAAGAGGAGGCCACCATGGATGAATATAAGTGAACCAAGAGGGTAGATTATAGATGGTGGAATAGCTTGGATAGGTGGTAAGATGGAAGCATGGAGTGGAGGAGATGGTAGGATAGGATCTTGATTTAGCTGATGGGATGAAAAGATATCTTGCAGTAGAGGAGGTATGGCTTGAGGTTTTGGAGATGGAGGGGATAGTGACTGCACCATGGATGGAAGACATGGTACGATGATATCTTCGTTTATGCTTTGGGGGATGTCAACATGCTTTTGGGTAGGATCTTGATAGGATTGGTTTGGAGTGGATGGTGCGATAGGAGGTGAAGGGATGGACTCTTCAAAGGCAGCGGATGGATAGATGGGAGATTCAATAGTGGAGATGGGTGAGTAGAAGATGGATGCATAAGGGTCATTATGGGAGATTTGGGAAATGCTTGGAGGTGATGTGGATAGGATTTGGAGGGTTTTGACAGATGGTGGGATTTTGATGCTTGCAGGAAGTGGAAGGATTTTAAGCAATTTGATGGATGGTATGGGGATGATAGCTATGGGAGATGGAGGTGATATTATAGATGGGGAAGCTTCATTACTGACTACTTCACATGGTTGGATTAGATGACATGGCTTATCGACTATTGGAGGTGGATTTTCTTGTATTTCCTCTAGGATATTCCTAGGAGACTCATCTGTCGGAGGTGGAGGTGGTGGATTGATAGGAATAGCTAGTGTGATGGGGGTGGAAGATTGGAAGCTTGGTTGATTGGGTGATGGAGGAGAAGCTGGGATATGAGATGGCATGACTAGATAGTTTGAAAGAATTCTTGGATTTTGGGGGATGCTTGGGGGAATGTTTCTAAGGCTTCCAATATACCCATCATAGTCAACAAGATTTTCATCATCATTGGAATAGGAGGTGGCGGGAGCAAGGACAATACGACTGGACACATCATGATAGGTTTGGGATTTCATGTTTTGATGATGAGTTGGATGGGGATGGGGTTTTGCATATGGATGAACACGGAAGCTCATGGTTGGATTTGGATTAAGCGTAGATTTTGGATAGGCTGATGAAGGATTTCCTAGGGAGAGTCAAAGCTGTATGACAGACCTAAGGAAGATTGGCTAGAGATTTAATGAGGGTGGGTGAAGGAGGAGATATTTGTTAACTTTGGCTTGGGTTAGTAAGTTTTAACCCATGTTTAGGGAATGTGACAAGGTTAGGAGTGGATTAGGATTAGGTTTAAAGAAATCTTCTAGAAGAGTCTAGACTTTGGAGGAGGATAAAGACTTTCTAGAATAGTCTAGAATTTCCTAGGATGAGGATGAAGACTTTCTAGAAGAGTCTAGAACTTCTTAGGATGAGGATAAATTAGATTTTTAGGAAATAAATAAAGTTTTATTTATTTCAAGGGTTTGGGTTGAGGAGATATTTATTAAAACTTTTTTAATAAACATGAGGATTAATATTTAATCTTAATTAAATATTTTGAGTTGGGATCAGGGGTAGGAAATGATGGGATTAGCCTTTAATCAAAATTAAAGAAGGATTAGAAGATTTTGGAAGAGGTTAGTGGTCTTAAGGAAATTGGCCAAGTTTTGGGCAAAAAATAAATTTTTTATTTATTTTGGGTTTTTCGGTCAATTTATTAATTAAATAATTAATAAATAAGGAAATAATGTTTAAATAAGATTTAAACATTTTTGGGAGGGATTCCTTAATTAAATATTTTTAATTAAGATAAAGGGATTTAATGGCATAAAAATAAATAAATAAATTAAATAAATAATTAATTAATAAATGATGATGTCATCATAATTTTTTCAAAAAATAAAAATACTTTATTTTCTAAAAGTTTTTAGGTGTCTACAGTTTCATTTGCTTCATCTGATCTACTTGATGAATAAAGGTCTTATTCTCTCTTCAATGTAGAGATGATCATTCATTTGAATTGCAATATCTTTTCTTCTTTTCAGGGATTGAGAGAGTTGCTCATTTGCTTTCTTGAGTTGGGCAATAGCCATTTCCAAATCTAGCTTCTCATTGTCAATAGTCATGTCAAGTCTAAATATCTCCATGGTCTTTGATCTTTGCTCAAGCTATTAAACTTTCTCCTGAGAACCACAATTCTCTAATACCAACTGTTGGAAATATTATGAAAAGGCTAAGTTACTGAGAGGGGAGGGGTGAATCAATAACTTTGAAACTTTTAATCTTCAACTATCCAATTAGTTTTTAATCCTTCACATATAATATGATCTAATTTCATGCATAAGAAACTAAAAACATGAAAGCATACATAACACTTTGACACATAGATTTGGTGACCCAAAAACCTTCCAAATAGAATGTAAAATTGGGGTGGGGATGATACCCACAAGCTTTAGTTCTGCAATATAAAGTTGGCATGCTAAGGCTTACATTGATCACTTATGATGATTTTCCATGTTAGGTGAAATAAGGACTGCTAGGTCCACCTTGTGAAAGGATTTACAAACACACAATGAAGTATACACTCAGTAAAGAGATTTGCATAAGACTATTAGGTCTACCTTGTTAAAGATTTGACTGATCCACTTGTTAGGATGAAGCAGTAGCTAATCTTTGATCTACAACTTAGTTTGTTGAATGAGATTCCTCTAAGTGTATAAATCACCTTGTTGTGATAGATGAATCTGTGTTGCTCCTTATACTATTGTAGCCTTTGTAATTCACTCTTTTTTTCTCTTCTATGATGATTTCATTACTTCCTTATTAATTCAATACATTCATTGGATGTGATACAATATATTACATATATACCAATCCAATCATACAATTACAAAGTTGGCCATAATACAAGTTTACACAAATATTACAAAGTCGGCCAAAGTGTTGAAACTAAAGCTCTAAAGACTGACTCGGTGAGGTTCTGATACTCTACATCCACTGTCAATGCTTGGCATCATCATGCACTAGGTAGACATAGCATCTTGATCCATATTGATCACTTCCAAGTAGTCTTGAACTCAGTCTGCAATGATGACTCGGTGAATACTGTGAAACTCATCATATAAACTGAATCACTTGGTTACCATTGCATAGCTTGGTAAATACTATCATCTCGAGCTTAGTATAAATTGAATCACATGGTTAACATTGAGTAAGCCTTTAATAGCTTAACCAATTTTGTTTTAGCCTCTTCAATACCCAGGAGTAAGGCTTCATACTCTGTGGTATTGTTTGTGTTCTCAAAACCAAACTTGAAAGCTTTAGGTATAATATTTCCTGAAGGTGTAATTAGAACAACTCCATCACCTCAACCAATTGAAGCACAACTCTCATTGAATTCCAAAATCCATAGACCTTCTCCTGACACCTCCCTTGGACCTATTAACTCCTCAGATGAAACAAAATAGATAGTGAAATCAGTTTCAATGTATAGGATATGGGATCTAGGGTCTTCAGATGCCAGGACCATGTACTTATCGTTACTTTTAGGTTTGAGCACAACTTTCTTATCCCCCAATTGGAATAGAATCCTAAGACCAATCTAATCTTACCTCCCCACCCAAGTCTTTAGAAAAAGTTTGACTTAGAAGCATTCCATAGCTAGCAAGGGTATATGTAACTAGGATGGTCAATTTGAGCCTTTTGTCAAGGAATTCAGCTAGGGTTACTTATGCATCTTTTATCTATCATATAGAAGGAACTTGTTTGGAATCCATGGCATGACATTTACCAAAGGTTTTGGTCAAGGGTAGGTCTAGGGCTTTAGCCACTGTGATAGGCATAATATTGTCAAAGGCCCCATAATCAATGATGCAATTTCTAAGTCTATGGCCACGGATGAATAGGGATAATATAAAATGGGTTGGGTTTTTTAGCATTTGCATACACTTGAGATGTCTTGGCATGATCAAATGTTTCACTAGTATTGAGTCCTACAAAAGGGTCAATATTTGGTTCAGAGTTGTTTCCTGAGCTATCTAATTGAACCAAATTTTAAACACATTCAATTAATCTATTCAGTTCATCAGGATTGGATCTTAAGTAATCAAAAGGAGAAACTTGAATCCAAGAAGACTTACAAAATTCTACTATATGAAAACCATACTTGGGACCAACTTCTTTTGGTGTCCTTTCTTCTTGAGCTGGATTCTTTTGGATTTTGAATTCTCTCTTGCATTGTCTAGCATGATCACACCATTTATTGGTAGGTATAGAAGACGATGAAGAAGCAGGAGTCTTATCACTATGATTTCTCCTAATGGGTATTGTATAGGAAGGATCTTCTAGAGTAGTATATAGATCACCACCTCATTTGGAGTTAGACTCATATTCAAAGTAGTAACTTCTAGAGTTGATAGGTCCTCTAGGGGATTCCTCACTGACATATATTTCTTTTATAACTTCTTTGTTGACCTCCATTTCTCTAAAATGGATCATTTCTGGACAAGAAAATCTGTCATGTTCATCAATCAAGTGAAAGATACACATGTTGGCCTTCTTAGGAGGACCTTCAATTGCTAATCTTTGATTTTCAGGCACCATATGTGGTTGTCTTCCTTGTGCTCCTGGGTGATTAAAGTTTCTAAGGATATCACAATAAGTCATTCAAGGCATCTTCCTTTTCATCTCCAAAACATCATTCAATAATCTCTAAACTATAGGATCATTTGAACTGAAAGTGGATGCTTGATTTTGAGGATTTTGCATCTCCCATCTCCATTTCTCTATGGTGAAGAAGTCATCCTCTAATTCCACCGCTAATCTTTGTGTCACATCAACATATGCCACTCTGTTCCTTCTCAAGTGAAAACTTATGTCAAGGGGCATGGCATTCACAAAGAAACCTTTTCTATTATCATTATTGGGTCTCTTGGTGGTAGGGATCTTATATAAGATCTTATTAAATTTGGCTATGAAGTCAAGCATGGGTTCTTGAACTTCCTTTCTTAACTGTGACAATTGTAATATAAGAGTGTGCTCATCATCTACAATTTTGAACCTGGATTTGAAAGTAGTTCTCATGGAAGCCCAATTAGTGATAGAACCATTTGGAAGATGGTGGAACCAATCAGTGGCAAACTTTGTCAAAGTTTACACAAACAATCTGACTGCAATGTTTTTAGAACTAACAACAATTGCTCCATAGGCTATGTTAAATGCATTTAGATGTTCATTGATAAATTTCTTCCCATCTCCAATGATCTTAGGAAGAATCTCTCGAGCTCCTTTAGGTAAGGTATCTAGGTTAGGTCCCAAGGCCAAAGGTCCCACTTGGCCACTCCAGGGGTTTACAACCAAATTGAAGAAATGGGAAATTGTCTTGATGAGGTAAGACCATTATTAATTAAAAGAATGACACATCCCCAATAGAGTCACCAAAAAAATTTAGTGAATAGTTTTTCCTCCTAGTTATTTAAGTTTGTATCAACAAGAAAAACCAACTTTCACCACAAATGAGTCTAGATAAATTGCATAGACTCTCTATGTTTCAAAGGCACAACTCCCCTCTACAATAATTTGAGAATACAATTCTTATTGTAAATGAATTATGACAATCGTTCTTTTTACCTGAAAAAACTTAAGGAAAATGTAAACATCCTCTCATAACCATAAAATAATGTTGCAAATTTAGTAATTACTATTTAATACATACTATACGACACATAGCTTAAGAATTTAAAATGTATGATCAAGCTCACCCAAACCAAACAAAAGGAAATATAACCTTAGCACAATTAATGAAACATCATCTATGCATGTATGAATTTTACATGAATTCCATCACCCAATAAGACAACCACACGATTATGAAACAAATGCACAAGAAATAACCATACAATCAGTTTTGTTATCATTCACTTTATTGTTCATTCAACAAAGAGGGAAAATAGCTCCAATTACTAGCAAAAAGAAATCTCACAAGTCCAGAGAGCCGACCCTTTAGATCAATTAAAATATTACATATATAGCCACTTAGTAAATTCTTTCAAAAAGTAACTCCCTAAGTAATTCAAAACATTTTTTAATAAATGAAAACAATCTTACAAAATAATTAAATAAAAATAGGGAAATGATGTTGGTGGCTCTTTGATCATCCTTTTAAGCTCTAGGTGTGTCACTAACATTGGCATGAGGATCTTGGGGGTTAGAACAACTACCTCCATTTTCTTTCCATACTTTGTGCGATGCGAGGAAACTGACCAACTCCTACTATTGTGAGACACTGAGCTGCTCTAGATGAAGCTCCCACATCTTCATAATCTTGCTAATATGAACAAGCTTTTTGTCTTGTACATCCAAGTGATCAATGTAGATGATCATCATGGAATTTTCTCTAGCGATAATAGTTAAATCCTTAATTGAGATTTTGCTAGTTTCCTTCAATAGTTTAATCTTGGAGAAGAAGGTTGTTTCCATCTCCTTTAAGGATTTCTTATTCTGATCTTCATTCTCCATGATCTTGAAATCAATGCATTTAATAGCCACCAGGATCTCTTTCACACACCCGACTTCCTTCAACAATTCAGAGCATTCTTCTAACCCTTGTTCGATCACTATGTTTCTCCATTCCATGTTAGCTTTGGCAATGAATAAGAAATCAACATCAAATTTGGCTTCTGAATTTCCATCCAAGAACTTGTCTATGCCATATTCCTTAACCTCTAAAATGTCAATGGAATACTCATCCCATTTAATCTTCTCAGATTCCTAGGCATTCATCTCTGATTCTAGAACAATCATTAATTTATCAGCTCTTGCATTTGTAGTCACGAAGTGGGAGAAATAGCTAGTTGCCTAGGCATGAACTGCATTCAACCACTCACTAGAGGGTTTGGAAATGGAACGATCCCTTTTAACCTTCTCAATAAAGCTCTTGTTTAAGGGAGATTCAACATTAGTGACAAAAATGATAGTAGGTAGAGCTTCTGCATGTGGGCTCTGAATTTTGTGAATGTATTTGGCCATTTTTTGCAGTGATTGTTTTAGCTCCTAATTATCCCTCTGATATTTTCATATGTGTTGGGAAATCCTAGAGTTCCCTATTCTCCATATCTTCATATCTGTTGCCTTGGATGCAAGACCAAGGATGGATTTATCAGTTGTATAGTCTTGGGGTTGAATTTCATCTAGACTCTTCTCAATCATTGGCTTCATCACTTCCTCTACCCACTACTTTGTATTCTCATCGGTATTCAATATAGTTTTGATCTTCACCCTTTTGGCTTTAGGAGTTCTCCCAAGACACTTGCTTATGATATCACCCATTGGGAGTGTTGCCAACACCATACTCCTTTTCTTACTCACAACTCAAACCAATTAGGGACAGATAGATTCTATTTAGGAGGATTTTGTAGCATGGGTTATGAACTGAGTGTCATTGCACTTAAAGTGTTAGCCCCTTCTATTAATTGTTGATTCCCCTATTCCATCTCACCAATCAAGGCTTCAACATAAATTTCTTCCCTTAAGTCAAGATCAATTGTTGCTTGCTTGTCACTAGTTCCCTTCAAGTTGTTCACTTGTTCCTATTTCTTCCTACTGTGAGAATGAGTCCACTTGATGGAAGGAGAAAGATGAATTGAACCTTGAACAGAGTGTTCAGGTTTAACTCTTGACTCTAGCTTTCCTGTAGTGGGAGAAGGAACAAATTCATTAGTACCAAGAACAACTAAGGGTGAACTAGAGCTAGCATGAACCTTTTGAACATTATGAGTCATTGATTTTGAAAATTTCTTGGTTATGAGCCATTGTTTGGTTCTAGTTAGGATAGACAGGGTTCTTTTGTATGCAGGTCATCCTCCTCTAGAATTGTCTAGTCAATTTTTGGCAACGGGTAAGTATCTAATTTATTAATGTAATTTGGGTCAACTATTTATTAATTTTATTCTTTGGTTACCCCAGAAGTATCCATCAAGAGATTGAAATCTTTAATTTATGTTAGTGTTAGCCTAGACCATAGCCTCTTCCTAACCTCAAAATTATCTTGACAGTCGACCCATAAATCTTCTAAATGGGGAAACATGGAGAGCAAAGGAACCTAGATTGAAGTACTTTAGGACAAACTCTTGACTATCAAAATTAGGTCTAGCAGAATAAGTTAATAGGCTCATGGATTTAATCTCAGTTGAGAGCATCTTGGATTGTCTTACATTTGTAATACCTAAGTTCAACAGGGAAGGTGTAACCAGAACCTTTCCTCATTTTACAACTCTTTTCAACCTCCACCAATTGTCTACATATCTCAATCAATACAAAACGGTCTAGGTAGTGTCAAGGTAACCTCGGAGGCTTTCCCTCATATCCTTTGACCCTAAGGTGGGTGAATTTGGGAAATTGAGTAAAGAAACTACCATAGATATCAATCAACTGAGTGGCTTCCTCTATCAACCTCATGTTCTCTTTCCCTTGTAATTCAAAAACCAATTTAGCTAGGAAAGTGTCTTGGACTATTTTGAAACCTTCAGGGTTTTACTCTTTTGCAAGAGAGTATAATACTCATAAATGAACATGCTTAGATTCCAGTATGAGTGTGGTAAACCCTTCCATTATTTGCCACAAACCAAGATATAAAACAAATAGGAATTCATATAAAAACCAAACGTTCTAGAGTCTTGAGAAGGCTCTTCTTGTAGTCTAGTAGCTATGATATGTACCTAATCGATGAATTTATCTTCTCCCAAGATTTTTTGGATGAAAAAGTACATCCAATTCTCTCAATGGAAAACATGTGGGTTGCCCTTCACTCTGTTCAGTAGCATAATAACATCCTTAATCTCAAGGATCATGTGTTCTCTGGTTAATGGATGCAAAAGGTGGGAACCTCCCCTCTTTGATTTGAACAACCATCCCTTTGCAATGTTATTGTTAAATTCAATGACATTGTGGAGAATTGTGTGTAGGAAGAACTAATAATCTAGTCCTCATAAATTTGACACAGAGCGATCCTCAGAGCACCCATGATAGCAACTGGCTAACATATACCAAGATTTCACCATTGAAGGCACAAATACACCTTTCAGCTGCATCATACCTATCTCTACATGCTAAGACTAATTGAAGGCAGGGGAAAGGTTCACGAAAGGTAGATGCTTGAAACAGACTACAATCTAAGACTTTCTGACATACAAAACTAGGTTTTGGGTTTACAAATCTGGTCAGTAATCTACCCATATCTTCTTTAGCAAGGAATGTGGCTTCCATGTCAGGAAGGACACTACCTATAACAAACTCCTTAATCCTATCAAGTAACTTAGGGTGAAATGCAGCAACCATGGTGAGGAAATTAACCAGAACCAAAAAATGCAGAAAGAATTCATAGCTTTTAAGCTAATGCGAGAAAGAAATGACACCTAATTTGAAGGGTAAATACTCACCAAGGCTATGTGCATGCAAGCTTGTTGAACCAGGATGTTTAAGCTACCTCCATGTATTTCCAGATGTAACTAAAAAAAAAATCTTTACTAAAAACAACAAAGGAAGGAATGAACACGAGGAAACTTTCCTTTTAACACATGAAAGCTAGACCTTGAGCATGTGAATGACTAACAAGACTGGTGACATGACAAGTATTTACAATCATTAAAAGGCAGTCAAGTACTGCATGAGCCATGACATGCCTTGCCATCATTATCGTTAACTCCCAATTAATGCATATCTTTCTGTAGATCTTTGGCAAAAAGTTACAGTTTTTCTTAGCTATCAGCATGGATAGGTGGCATCAAAGACATCAATCTTTCTAACCAAGTGAACAAGAATAATTGAACTATGAAACAATTCAATCTTCAAGTTTGGAAGTCAATATATATTGGAAACCATCCTCTTTAACAAAAAAGTCTAAACCCAAAAATGAACTCATGAACTTTGAACCTTGAACAAAGTGTTCAATGTTCATGTTCAGAGATTTGTTCTACCAAGAGACTCCAAGAAAAGGAATGTTGAACTAGTTAATGTTCACAATGTGATTTCGATAGGAGGCCAAATTTTAACAACAGTTTTAAAATACCATGATCATGTAAAGAAATAAATGTGAACCATTCATGGGTAATAACTGGCTCTGACTGGGGATTCAAACTGTAAGGGACTAAAAAGGAATTTAGACATCTCTGGTTTCACACTAAGATTAACAAAACAGAAAAGAAGCTAACCTAAGACACAACAAAACATAAAAGAATCTAACCTAAGACACAACAAAACAAAAAAGAAGCTAACCTAAGACACAACAAAATTGCAAAGAAAAACACAAAATACTAAAGCTGGAAAAGCTTCAAATCCTATTTGTTATAAGACAAGGGTAGATAAATGCCATCTAAGTACATAAGCATGAAAGAATTTGGTCCAAGAACTTTATTGATTTCAAAAGGTCCCTTCCAAAGTGATTCAAAATTTCCATGTGCAACTCTCGGTTCTCTTGTTTTATCCTGTAACAATACCTTATCGTTCTCCATGAAACTCTTGGGCCTAGATTGCCTATCAAAAATATTCTTAACCAATGCCTAATGGATAGTTATGTGATCAACTGTTCTTCCTCTTTCTTCTTCAATCTTTGTGAGATAACAAATTCTTTTCTCTAATGAGTTCTAGAAAACTTCATCTTCAATCACCTCTTGCAACCTGATCGTAGCCAGTTCTAGTGGTAGAGATAGTTGTGCTTCAACACCATATACCAGTTTAAAAGGTGATCCCAATTTCTCTCTTAGGAGTAGTCCGATCAGCCCATAGTGTTTCAAACATTTTTTTGTGCCAGTCTCTTGCATTATCACTCACCAATTTTCTCATAATGGAAATCAAGTTCTTGTTGGAAGATTATGCCTAACCATTCCCTTGTGGAAAGTAATCAGAAGAATGAGAAAGGATAATTCCATTATCATAGCAAAACAGTTGTAGCTCTTTTGAGGAGAATATTTGGGCATCATCAGTTACTAATTTCTCAGGCACACCAAACCTGACATTTGCTCACCACTTTAGAGGTGGTATTTTAACTAGTATTGCTTCAACCCACTTGGTGAAGAAGTTAGTAGCCATTAAAATATGGGTGTGACTTGCGCTTGAGGCTAAATTGAGAGGCCCTATAAAATCAAAATCCCATTGTTTAAAAGGCTCATTAATAACTACTAGCTTCAAAGGAAGTGCACCTAGTCTAGATTTTCTAGCAAAATAATTTACACTTCTCACACTTTCCAACCCACTTGTATGCACCTGCAAACATTCCAGGCCAATAAAATCCATTCCCCAGTATCTTGAAGGTTGTGATCGTAGATGAGAAATGCTCGCCACAAGCTTCATTATGAAGAGGATAATGGAATTTCTCTTGTTGATCTTTGTCTACACATGGCATATTTGGAAGCTTTTGATTTCAGGTTCCTTCTTGCCTTACCAGTGAGGTGTTCAGGGCATTCACCATAGGTAAGAAAATAAGGAATGTTAGAAAACCAGTTATCTTTAAGGCCCACTGGTAATGTGTGTGAGCTTTCCTCAGTAATATCCTCCTTACCATCAACAATTAGCTTACACAGACCTTGGCCTCTTATTAGCTTGGTAGGTTTTATTTCAAGGTCAAATTCTTGAACTTTTGAAACCTAGGCATCTCTATTATTAACAGACACTTCCTATTGTGTGAGGATACTTTTTACTGCTAAACTTGGAAAAAAAATTGTTGAGTGTGAATGCAAGATATAATACCTTAAGTGTTTTATTACTTTCATGATTGATAAGGCTTGTTTTTATGTAAGAAAATATATCAACTCATAGCTCTTTAATGACACACTCATAAAGGATATGGGGACTTCAGACCCTATTTCATCTTCCTGTAATAGGACTGTAGACATTGTGTGTTCACTGGCATAACAGTGGATAACAAAATCTTTTTTATAATTGGGGTGAGCGAGAATTGGTGCTTTAGCTATGGTGAATTTTACCTCTCGAAATTCTTTTATGGCCTCTTTGCTCCACTTGAAAACTAGCTTCTCAATAAGTAAATTTGTGATGGGCCTCGTCATTTTAGCAAAATTAGGTACAAGATTCCTCAAGAAATTAATTTGGCCAAAAAAGAACGAATACCATTCTGATTGGATGGGAGGCACAATTTTTGAATAGCTTCAACCTGTTCTGGGTCTATCTTGATCTCGTCTCTTGACACTAGATAACCCAAGAGTTTTCCCTTAGTAATGCAAAAAACCGACTTCTTGGGATTTAAGGAGATATTATGTTCTCTACACCTTTGGAGAACTAATTGTAAATCATGTAGATGTTTCTCCCTTCTTGAGAAGAACATCATGTCATCCAGGTAAATGACAGTTATTTTGTTCAACAGGTGTTTAAAAGAGGAATTCATCGCCCTCTAAAAGGTAATGCCTGCATTGATGAGGCCAAAAGGCATCCTACTACATGTGAATGTTCCCCATGGCATGGTAAAGTTGCTTTTATGTTAGTCTTATGGGGCCACACTGATTTGATTATACCCAAAAAAACCATCTAGCATGGACATCACTTTTGAGCTGACCATTATTTGCAGGATGTGATCCCTGTAAGGCAGATAAAAATTATCCCTCAGACTCGCCTGATTCAAATTCCAGAAGTCAACGCAAATCCTAATCTCACCACTCTTCTTCTAGACAAGAACTATATTGGCCACCCATGTGGAATGATGAATGGGATAAATTATGTGTGCTTTCAACATCTTATCCACCTCTTTAAAAATTGCGTCAGCCACTCTTGGGTTGTAGTTTCTAAGCTTTTGATGGAAAGGAACAACATTCAGTTTTAAGGGAATTTGATGTTTGAATTTCCCCTGGCGAAAATCTTTCAAATCTTCATAGGAACAGGCAAACATGTCACTGAATTCTTTCAACAGCTTCAAGAATCTATTTCTTTCTAACTCATTGCAACATTTAAGTAAGTTAGTCAACTTAGGATTATATTCTAAATAGATGTTCACCCTTTCGCATTCACTCAAAAGTTCCTCTACCTCTCTTACAATTTTACTAAAACAACAATCTCTTCGATCAAAAAGTGACTCTAATTAGACTAGGCCTTTAGGGATGTGATTACCCTTCTATTGAATGAGACCATTCTCAAGATCATTTTCATGATGCCAAGGGAATTCAAAATTCCTAGATTTAGAATCCTCAAAGTGAAGGGTTTGAAAAGGTGATAACCCTTGGAGAAATGCATTAATGTGAGCGTCATTATCAAAAAAATTCAAAGAGTTTTCATTATTAGGCACACTAGGATGATGAACCAATTCAATTGTTTAGATATCATTTTGAAAATTTGGATGAGGAATCATGAGGGATGTTGACCCGACCAAGGAATCAACTCTGGTCTTGTACTCTCTAGGCATAGATTCTATGGAAAATGCTTCAAAACCTTCAATCTCATCTCAGACCCTATTTCTATAGTGTTTCAACCTAGGAATCTTCCTAGCAAAGATATTTCGTACTAGTTTGACCACAAGTTCAATATCTCTTTTAGCCTTTAATAGGTTAACCCCTTTCTTTTTAGCCTCTTCAATACCTAGGAGTAAGGCTTCATACTCTACAGTATTGTTTGTGTTCTCAAAACCAAGATTGAAAGCTTTAGGTATAATCTCGCCTGAAGGTGTAATTAGATCAACTCCAACAAGTGAACCAATTGAAGCACAACTGTCGTTAACTTCCAAAGTTCATAGACCTTCTTCAAGCACCTCCTTTGGACCTGTTAACTCCTCAGATGAAAAAAATAGTTAGTGAAATCAATTTCAGTGTATAGGATATGGGATCTAAGGTCTTCAGATGCGAGGACCATGTATTTGGATTTACTTTTAGGTTTGAGCACAACTTTCTTATCCCCAATTGGAATAGTAGCCTGAGACTAAAATGATCTTACCTCCCCACCAAAGTTTTTAGATTTTTTTTGACTTAGAATCATTCCATAGCTAGCAGGGATATCTGCAACTAGGATGGTCAATTTGAGCCTTTTGTCAGGGAATTTAGCTAGGGCTACTCACACATCTTTTATCTATCCTATAAGCAGAACTTGTTTGGAATCCATGGCATAACATTTACCAAAGGTTTTGGTCAGGGGTAGGTCTAGGGCTTTATCCATTATGGTAGGCATAATATTGTCAGAGGCCCAAGACTTGATGATGCAATTTCTTAGTGTATGGCCATGGACGAATAGGGATATATAAAATGGGTTGGGTTTTTTAGTATTTGTATATGCTTGAGATGTCTCGACATGATCGAATGTTTTTCTATTATTGAGTCCTACAATAGGATCAATATTTGGTTTAGAGTTGTTTCTTGAGCTATCTGATTGAATTGGACTTTTAACACATTTAATTAATCTATTCAATTTATCAGGATTGGATCTTAAGTAATCAAAATGAGAGACTTGAATCTAGGAAGACTTACAAAATTCTATTATATCAAAACTAGACTTAGGACTAGTTTCTTTGGGTGTCATTTCTTTTTGAGCTAGATTCTTTTGGATTTTAATTCACTCTTGCATTGTCCAGCATGATCACACCATTTATTGGTAGGTATAAAAGAGTATGAAGAAGTAGGAGTCTTATCACTACAATTACTCATGGTGAGTACTGTATAGGAAGGATCTTCTAGAGTAGTATATACATCACCACCTCATTCTGAGTCTGACTCATATTCAAAGTAGTAACTTCTAGAGTCACCAGGTCCTCCAAGGAATACCTCACTAATAGGTATCTCTTCTATAGCTTCTTTGTTGACCTTCATTTCCCTAAAATGGATCATTTTTAGACAAGAAAATCTATCATGTTCATTAGTCAAGTGAAAGATACACATGTTGGCCTTCTTAGGAGAAGGACCTTCAAATGGTAATATTTGATTTCCAGGCAGCATATGTGGTTGTTTTCCCTGTGCTCATGGGTGATTAAAGTTTCTAACGATATCACAATAAGTCATTCTAGACATCTTCCTTTTCATCTTTGAAATACCATTCAATAATCTCTAAACCACAGGATCAATTGAACCGAAAGTGGATACTTGATTTTGAGGTTTTCGCATCTCCCATCTCCATGTCCCTATGGCCAGGAAGTCATCTTCTAATTCCATGACTAATCTTTGTGCCACATCAACATTTGCCACTCTGTTCTTTCTCAAGTGAAAACTTATGTTAGGGGGCATGGCATTCACAAAGAAACCTTTTTTGTTCTCATTATTGGGTCTTTTGATGGTAGGGATCTTATAGAAGATCTTATTAAATTTGGCTATGAAGTCATGCATGGGTTCTTGAACTTCCTCTTTTAACTGTGACAATTGTAATAGAAAAGTGTACTCATCATTCATAGCTTTGAACCTAGATTCGAAAGTAGTTCTCATGGAAGTGCAGTAAGTGATATACCCATTGGGAAGATGGTGGAACCAATCAACACCAGCCTCCATCAAAGTTTGTACAAACAATCTGATTGCAACATTTTTAGCATTGATAGCAATCACTCCACAGGTTGTCTTAGATGCATTTAGATGTTCATGGGTAGATTTCCACCCATCTCCACTAAACTTGGGAAGAATCTCTCAAGCTCCTTTAGGTAAGGGATTTGGGTTAGGTCCCAAGGCCAAAGGTCCCACTTGTGCACCCCAAGGGTTTGCAATCATGGTTGCAAACTAGAAGTTGATAGGTTGGATGTTAAAGTGTGTGGGGATGAGGGTTCCAGGTAAGACTAAAGCTTGGAAAGAAATGGGAGCTAATTTAGTTTTGTAGGAGAAGCAAGGCTACTTCTACACTTAGTTATCCCTTTACTCTTATGCGAATGATCAGGGGGAAAATCTAGTGACTTCACAAATTCAAACAATTTGCCTATGGATATGAGGTAAAGGCTCAATTGCACTTAATGATAACATCACTTGTGATTATTTTTATTGGGACGATGATTTGAAGTATAACATTTAAGTGTTTCTCTATTCATTGATAAAGATTTGTAAGAATTTGGTATAGCTCTGATACCATGTAAGAATTTGCCTAAGGCAATAATTCAACGCTAAGATCAAGAAGCTCAGTAGATAGCACAAGAGAGACAAGTGATGATCAAATGAGAATGGATATTAGATAATTGGATGAATACATTATAGAAGTGCCTTGTATATAAAGGAAACTGATATGACTAGGAGTCAGCAAAGAGATAAGCATAACAACTAAGCACATGTCCACCAAGAGTGGATTATCCTCCATTGTGCATGAATGTACATGCGATAATGAGAGGATAAGAATACAAAGGTGTATCTTGTAAAGAGATGTAGAAGACAACATGTGATCAATTGGAGTGCAAACTACTATGTTGTCTACATGACAACTCATATGAATATGCAAACTCCTAAGTGTCTACATGACAACTAATATGCTAATGCATTAACCTAAGTAAACTTAAGTAAAGTGTAAATAGTAAATACTTATTTACACCAACAAGATTTCATATTTGAATTCACTAATAGTGTTTTCTTGAGAATTTATTGCTACTTGTGAATAAATAAGAGGTAACTTATTCCAATTAAAAACTAGTAATGGATATTCTTCGATAGCTAAAGTGAGGGGTGTTGGTTGTGGCATAAAAGATTTTGTCATGTCAATTTTGATAATCTAATTAAAGTTAATACAAAGAAAAGTGTTAGAGGTTTTCCTACTTTAGTTAAACCTAAAAATGTTATGTGTAAAGAGTGTTAATTGGGAAAATTGACAAGCTCTAGTTTTCCTAGTAAAGCCTATTCATTAGGAAAACATTCTTGATTTTGTACACATTAATGATGATTTTTTTTTATGATTATTCAAGAATTATGTCAATAATAATTTTAAAAATTAATTCTGATACAATTCACATGTTCAAGATGTATAAAGCAAGAGTTGAAAAGGAAACAAATAAAATACTCAAATATCTCAGATTTGACAAAGGAGGTGAATTAACTTCATCTGATTTCACTACATTTTGTGAATAGTGTGGAATCAAGAATAGTGTGGAATCAAGAGATAATTGACAACACCAAGGACACCATGAAAAAATGGAGTTTCAGAGAGAAGGAACATATACATAGGTAAATGTGCAAGAACATTGTTGAAGCAAAAAGAAGGTTCTCAAATGTTTTAGAAGGCAAAGGTGAGTACTCTTGCTTATTCTTAGAACAAGATACAACTCAAGAAAGGTACAAACAAAACCCCTTATGAGCTTTGGTATGGTCATACTCCTAATGTCACTTATTTCAAAATATTTAGAAGCAAATGTTACATTAAGAAGGATGAATTGAATGGAAAGTTTGATTGTAAAAGTGATTGGGAATATTTTTTGGTTATTACACTAGAAGAACATATTACAAATGTTTGAACAAGTGGACTAACAAAATGATTGAGAGTAAAAATGTTAAGATTGATGAATTTTCTAAGAAGAATGAGGAAGAAAACAAGGAACCAAAAGACTACAACAAAATTGTTTACATTGAACAAGTGGAACCAGATATAGTGCCACAAATGGATGAAGAGGTGAATGATGCACAATTGATGAAAATTGATGAAGGTAATCAAACAAGAGAATTGACACTTCCAATGTATGTGAAAATTAACCGTTCTCAAAATGGAATCATTGGGGATAATACTATTGGCATGTTGACAAGAAGAAAAGTAAAGGAAACTACATGTTTATTATCTGAGTTTGAACATAATATTGTTAAAGATGCTTTGAAGGATGATGATTGGGTTAAAGCAATGAAAGAGGAACTAGGTCACATTGAGAAAAAAAAAATATGGACTTGGTACCCAAATCTATTGATAAAAATGTTATAGGAACTTTGTGGATATTCAAGAACAAGCTCAATGAGAAATGAGAGGGTGATAAGGAACAAGGCAAGGCTGGTTTGCAAAGGATATGCTCAAGAATAAGGTCTTGATTATGGTAAGACTTTTTTCCTTTTTGCTAGACTTGAAGGTGTTAGAATACTTCTAGCATAAGTTTCTTATAAAAGATTTTGGGTTTATCAAATGGATGTGAAATCTATCTTTCTAAATGAAATATTAGAAGAGGAGGTATACATTGAACAACCTGAAGGTTTTGTTGTTGAAAGAGGTAAATATATGTTTATAAATTGCATAAATCTTCATATGGATTAAAACAAACACTAAGAGAATGGAATGAAATACTTCATGTCTATATTATGAAAATAGGATCCATGAGAACCAATGACAATAGCAATGAGTATCTTAACTCTGAAAATGAAGATAGGATATTGATTGTTGAAAGTTTTGTGGATGACATAATCTTTGGCGGAAAAGAGGCAATGAGAAAGGAATTTGTAGAAGAGATGAGATAAGAGTTTGAGATGTTAATGATAAGAGAGATCAAATTCTTTATTGGACTTCAAGTACAAGAAATAAAGAAAAATATGCCAAGGAGATATTGATTTTTTTTGGGATGGTAGATGCTAGACAAGTGGGAACTGCTATTACCACAAACTACAAATTATCTAAGGAGGTAAATGAAACTTTATACATATCAATGATTGGTAACTTGCAATATGTTGTTCATAATAGATCAAATATTGCACATGTTGTTGGAATTAATGTAAATTTTTCTTCAAATACTAAAGAATGACATATGATTGTTGTGAAGAGGATATTTAGGAATCGCAAATGAACATAAGACTATGACTTATGGTATGGTAAAGATGGTGATTTCAGTTTGAATGTGCTTACTGATGCAAATGTGATTATAATTTGGATGATAGAAAAAAACCTAATTAATGGAAAGACTATTGTGATGATGATACATGATGAGTTAATGAAGAATTAGTACTTATTTGATAACATGTAGATGAATTATTTAGTTTTCATTGATGTCAACTATTTGACTAAGTGTTTTTGCATGTTACCAGATAAAGATTGAGTGAAGAATGATTTGCAATGTGAATTAATTGTTGTTATCCTACATGAACTCTAAGATATGTGTCATGAAGTTTTGTTAATGATAGAAACTATTTATGTGAATAATTGAGTAAGCTATGATTAATGAACTCAAACTAGGCAATTGCCAAAATAGTTAGTGACAAGTAGCCAATTGATTTGAATGTTACTTTAGGTCTGTAATATATTAGTTGGATTGATCATAGGATATGATTGATGACATTGTCAAGATGATGTGGTTAGGATAGCATCTTATAATGTACACATGCAAATATAGTTTCATGATCAAGAAGTAATGTTGACATGAACAAACCAATAGGTAAATAGGAAAAGGATGAACAAGTTAACTTGACTAGTTGCTGAAAATTTGTAGAGTGACTGTAAGAATCAACTTATTGGAATCGATGATGACTTTCGAGAAGTAGGAAGGTATTTGTGGAAAAGATTTGACAACACATTGATCAAGGTAATACATTTGAGGAGAATTCTTCAAGAAGTTTTTTTTCATGTCAAGATAGCTTATGAGATATCAATCTCCAAGGTGAAATTCAAATGATCAGCCAACATAGTTAAAACAAAACATGTAATGAGTGGTTAGATACATTGTATCTCATCAAATGATTGTTGGGTCTAGGGTTTAGGGTTTGATCTTGAGGATATGGAGAGAAGTTACATTTATGGAAAAATAATGAAAGAATTATTTGCTAGTTGTGGAATTGGAGAAGGTTACAATCACAAAGAAAGTATTGGAATTGAGTTCGATCAAGCCGAAGAAGAATGTTGGGTATGTTGAAGAGTTGTTGAGATTAATTAGATCTGATCATGTAGAGGTAGTACAAATCAAAAATTATTTTCTTTATGTTACTCTCTAAACATTGTAATAGAAAAATCCCTTAATATGGTGGGTCTTAATAGGTCCCTATTGTAAATTACTCTAACTAGGTGACATTTGAAAGAGTGTTCAATATTCTCAAACCAAGTTTCTCCTAATAGGGAAAAAAATTTAACAAGTCTATAGGAAAACCGCTTAACCAGGTAGCACCTAATAGAGCTAATTGTAACCCTTATATGGGAAAGCTCCTTACACAATGCATTCTATAAGAGTACAAAATTTGTGAGCATCATCTAACACCATATTTTTCACTCAAATTGGGTTTCCATGAGATCAATATATTGTTTTCATTGTGTAGTTGATTTTCCTAAGGATGCATGTTCTTAATGTTCATTTTACCTATTGTGTTAAGAGGTTATAGTTTTGATCAGTGATCTTGATGAGATTTAGTTTGATTTGGTGATTAATTATTCACCACCCTATCAGCAATCATGTTAGTATTAACACCTCTCTCTTCCTAATTCAATTTGGCGCAGTGCTTGTTTTTTTTCCTACTAGTCATGCCTTGCATAGCCTACACTCTTGGTATATGGTGTTTCCCTATAGATATTGAGAGAGAACTCGTATGCATCCAAGTCTACTCTCCTTTGTAAGAGAGAGTTCTCTCTACACTATTCTCCCCTACCAAAAATACCTTAAATATGTGCTCAAACCTATGTGATTATTGTGGTTCCCTCCAAAATAACTCTCCTCAAACTCACGTGCATGGTTTGAAGAAAACTAACACCCTCCTAATATAGAAGCCCGCCAATTAGGCAACCCCACCACAGAGAAATTTCTACTTGAGAACACATGTGCCTAGCCCAAATGAGTTGTCTTTCTTTGCAAAACAAAATATTCCCTCTCTATAATTGCTATTGTGTGCTTTATGCATATGCCCCTAGCTATGTTTCCTTCCCTCTAACTTTTCACAAAATTGTGAATGGTGTATCATAATATACCTTGAAATGATTGACTAGTACACATACCTAAGCCTAGAAACCTACATAGAGACCTTCTTGAAGGAAATAGTCCTCCATAGCCCATTTAATTCAGTCACAATCCTTTATAGTTGTGAAAACCTTCTCTACTTTGCATAAGACCTAAAGATCATGACCAAATGAATGAAATCCATTGCATTGAAGTTGCATCCAACGAAGAAAACAAGGCCATGTATTCTAGAATGTTCAAAACCCATCTCTGTCCAAATCTGCCTTTTCCATCATGAATTCAATGAAATTCCTTCCAACTTCGAATTCTAATTCCATATTTTTAGGTGGAAGATCCTTATGTTTATTTTGGGTAAAAAATAGAATTTCCTATTCAATTTGCATTTTTTGAAACAAACATGGAATTCAAAATTTTTGGTAATCATGAATTCCAATTCTATCTCAATTCTAGCAAATAAACAGGCTATTAAAGATCACAAAACCCAAATAAACCAATTCTTATTTCAAAAACCAACTTTTACAAAGTACTGAGCAATTTATCTTCACAATTTTCTTAACACTAATTCTGAATGTTTAGGAGTTCCTCTTTGATTTTACTAAAGATAAGATATCATCCAATTAAAGTAAAACAAACTTACCTATAAATGATTTTAACACTTCATTCCTTAACCTTGTGAAAGTGCTACAGACATTTCTTAGCCCAAATGGCATTACCATATGCTTATACAATCCTTCATTTTTTTAGAAGGTTATTTTCCACTCATCTCTCTCCCTTATTTTAATCAAATGGTAATTACTTTTGAGATGTATCTTTAGAAAATAATAGCCTCTTAGAGATCACAAAACCCAAATGGGCTCTTGGGGATCACATAACCCAAATAAACCAGTTCTTGTTTCAAAAACTCACATTTTTGCAAATTAATGAGAAATTTCTCCTTGTAATTTTCTTATCGCCAATTCCAAAAACATTAGGAGTTCCTCCCTAGTTTTACTAAAGATGAGAATATCATCAAAACAAACCAATTTGTGTTTCAAAAACTGATATTTTTCCAAATTAATGAGCAATTTCTCCTTGTAGTTTTCTTCATGCCCATTCCAATTTTTAAAGAGTTCCTCCGTAGTTTTAATAAAGACAAAAATATCATCCAAATAAACTACAAAAAAATTCCTAGTTAATGGTTTTAACACTTCATCCATTAACATCCTTAAAGTGCTAGAGGCGTTTCTTAGTCCAAATGGCATTATCATCCACTCATATAATCCTTCATTTGTTTTGATGGTTATTTCCACTTGTCACCCTCCCTTATCCTAATCTAATGGTAACTAGTTTGAGATCTACCTTTGAAAAACAACACACACCTACCCACCTACAAATAATCCTTCAAGTCCTCAATTCATGGCATATGTAATTTACACATGATTATAATCTTGTTGATTGCTCTTGAATCTTTATGAAACCTACATTTTTATTTTTTTAGGTGTAAGAATAGTTGGAACAAAACAAGGACTACGACTCTTCCTAATGAGTCTCTTATCTATCAACTCTTGGATTCACCTAACAATTTTCTCATTTTTTCCAGGAGTTGTTTTATATGTGGCCTTGTCAGGCAAGGTTGCCCCTAGAGTGAATTCAATATAATGACTAACATCTCTAAGTGGTGGTAATGAATTAGGGATATCCCCCTTCATTATCTCATCATACTTATGCAACAATTCTTCACTTGGGTAAATTCTCCATCTTATACATGGAATTGTCCACTTGATCCTTAGGCTTCACTATAAATGCAAACCCCATGTTCTCCTCCTTCAATACTTGCAACATACCATTCTCTCCTACTAAAAGGATTCCTGACTCAAACCTATCCTTTCTTGCATCAAGAAATGGCTTCATGGTGTCATTTATTCCCCCTTTAGTGATCATATAGATGTTTTTCTTCCCATCATGTTGTGTATTCACATCATACTACCACAGTTGGCCAAGCAAGAGGTGACATGCATCTATGTCAACTATATCACACAAAAAGTTGTCCTTATAGTGTCCAATTTGAAACTCCACCCATGCTTGTTCATTCAAAATACTATGTTTTCCCTTTGTCAACCAAGAGACCTTTGAAGGAAAAGGGTGAGAAATTATTATCAATTTTAATTTTTCAACCATTTCATTGGAAAAAAAATTATGTGTAGATCCTAAATCATAGTTACCTTGCATACCTTTCCTCCAAATTTGGAAGTAGTAAAAAATAGACACTTCCTCTGAGGTGGTTCCTTAAGAGCATGCCCCTTCAACAAGGTTATTCTGATCATGAAGCATTCCCCATGTTCTGGATCTACAGACCTTGAATTGGAGTGAATATATTGAGTATCATCATCTTGGGCAAGATATGTTGTCCATTCTCCGCTTGGTTTTTGGTCTAACCAGGTTCGGGCTCCCTCTTCTTAATCCTCCTCCTACGCCCCTTCCATTAGGTATTCTCCCTCTCCAATTGCATTTAGAATTAGAGTTCCTTGTTGTCTTTCCTATTTGACTCCCCCTTGTGGTTTTTTAGGTTTATTTTTCCCCCCAAAGCTTCCTCTCCATGTAAAATTTCTTCCCACTTGTCCTATATCATTTGATTCACCTTTCCTCCTTAACTTATCTTCCACCCTCAAGGCCAAATAAATGCATTTTTTCATAATGTTAGGTGCCAAAATATTGATTTCATTTTGAATGCTCATTGTTAAGATATTCAAATGTATCACAAATTTCTCATCTTCTTCCTTGTATCTCTTGCATTTGAGAAAACCTATGAAATTCTTCATTATAAGCATTTACATCCAAGTCAATCTATCTTACATTTTGCAACTTCTTGTGCATTCTCACCTCATAGTTAGGTGGCATAAACTTTGCCTTAATTCTCACTCTCATTCTATCTCATTATGAGATCTTGTTCCTTCCCTCCTTGACCCTTTCTCCCTGTATGAAATTCCACCATAAAAGTGCAGAAACCCTTAACTTGCTTTGTCCATATTCACTCTTCAATTCCCAAGTACCTCCTTACATTCAAAGAAGTTATTCAAGGCCTCCACCCAATCCATTACCTCCTATGGCTCCATGTTTCCCCCAAATGTGGGGAAAATGTTTTTACTATCCCTCTAAACATACTTTAAGGCTTCAACAAAATTTGTTTGATTTGCAGGTAATTCCACTACTTTCTTTGGGGTTTCCTCCTCCCTTTATCCATCTACATCATCAATTTCATATTCACCTTTATGTTCCTTACCCTTGGTCTTTTTCATCTCTTGAAGTTTGGCCTCAAACATTTCATCAAACAATTGCTTCACAACATCTTGGGATAGAATTTTAGGAGGCATTGTATTAGCCTCTCCCTCTACTTCCTTTGTAGACATGCACTAATTTTGCAATTCCCAGGTGATCTAATTCTTGCTCAAATACCATATAATGCAGAGTGTCCCAAAGAACTTAAAATTTCCCTTTTACCTGTCACTTCCTCTACTCCCTTTCAATAACCCTTAACCATTCCAAAAGTCTATGTATTTACTCTCTCCAATTCTAAGAGCCACTTGCAGATTCCAACACTCATATTTGTCTCTTCCTTGAATAAATAACTCAATTAGGAGAAAGTCCTAAGTCAAGTTGATGCAATGCAAGGTAGGAGAATCCCCAAAGGAGATGGCTTATCCCCAAACAATAACCACACAATGAAAGAATAACAATAACAAAGAGATTTATATCCAAAATAATGCCAATTCTCATAATAGAATCATAAGATTTACATCCAGCATGCCTAGCTATAAGGCTTTTTGGGGTATGGCCAAATACACCAGCAATTACAAAAATAATTCTGCAAGACCTCACAAGATCTAGCCTCTAGTTATCCTAGATCCACAATCTGCTAGAAAACCCCAAGAAGTATCTAAACTTGTGTTCACAACATGCAAAGCAACCTTCTTGTTTTCCCAAGCCCACACTTAGCTACTAGCTCTACTAAAATTTGCTCTTCTTGGCTATTCCACATTGAACTTCATGTTGAATGACTCCCCAAGACAAGACAAGACAAGACAAGACAAGACCCCCTACTTATACTAAACCAAGCCATGGGTTGCCCTAGTAAGTTACATTAAATACACACTCAAGACACACGAGAGCCAGATAGACTCAATTAAATAACACCTAGGACAAGGCCCATGCTTACAATGCATAACTAAATCATATGACAATATAAGAGTACATTCCCTTAAGCATAGGTCCTCATATCATCCAATGATCCAAATCCAAGAGTGCACACACGTACTCCCTCGGATCAAAGCTCGTGAATTCAATCTCTAGAGTTTGTCCAGGAAACTAGAAACACGATACCAATAGCCACCAAAATGGCTCTAAATCCAACATGATTACTCCAAACTTCATGCACACTTAGGACAAGGTTCCCATTATTACTTGAACACATTCCTAGCTGAGAGAACCATAGGTCCACAAAATTTGACCTTGATGCTCTTACATCACAAGTTTATCCTCTCCTTTTGAATTCCCTTTTTAAAATCATTGGTTATCAGCATCCAATCTGAGTGCCAAAGTCTAACCTTCCAAGTACTTTAGGGATGAGTGAGAATCCTCTTCCAACTTTTTTTTGGCAATAGGAATTGTAGTTGATTCATTTCCATCACTCCCAGAATTATGTCCAAATCTCCACTAGTATACTACCCTTTTAGGCCTATTTTCTTATTAGGTATGCTTACCCAACTTTATACCCTTAACCCCAGTTTTTCTCAAACACCCCAAAGAACAAAACAAAGTCTTCAATACCCTTTTCCCCCTTACATAAAATTTGTTAATTAGAGTTTGCAGTTCCAAGTTCAAGTCACTTAATGTTGATTTTCTTCCTAAACCTAATAGGCTTGAGTAGGGCTATTTTTCAAAGAAACCCCTCTCAAATGGAGTACCCAAACTCTCCAACTTGTTTTTCCACCTCTATTCCTATGCCAAACAACCCAATCCACTATGAAACTTTGACCAAGTCAACCCTTTTTATCTTTGCAACAACCCTTATCCCTTTCTTATCAACCAGTCACATATGATGTATGGCTAGGGCTTCCTCATTTTCCTAACTCCCTTTTCATTCTAGTCCTGAACCTCGTGAATCCTATAGTACATTACAAAACCTCCGTTTTCATCAAAGCTCATTATTTTCTTATGATGAAAAGTGGAGAAAATTCACATTTCCAATTAAAAAAACCTAGGTTTTTGAGGATTTTTCAGTTAGTTACAAAAATTGTGCTACAACTTTCAAATGACGAAAGATACGAACATCAAACAAACATTGAAAGGAAGATAATTTAATCCCCTACTTGAATATGTACATTTATCTTAGAGGCCAATTCATTCAAAGTCGTGAATCTACCAAGAATAGTTGATTTTACAAGAAAAATAATGAATTTGATTGCTTTCTCTTCACACAATCTTCAACAACCCCCTTTTGATCAATATCTAGAGTTTTATTAATCCATTTCCTCCATATGCCAACTAGCTTTAACCAAGTTTTGAATTGGTTAGCTCTTAGAACCAAACTTGACAACTTTTTGCAAAAGTTGCAAGGGAATTTTTGTGCAACTTTACATTTTTAACAATTTGTCATTTTGATTGACGTCCTAACCAAAAGATCTTACAAATGACACAAAACACTTGACCAGACCATTCCACACTCCTAGGGACTTATTGACTATATTTGACCAAGTAGGCTTATGATGACCTTATTTGGGTCAATGGCCCAACAAAATGGCTCATAATCAATAGCAAAGAATATCAAATGGTATTAAGGAGCTTATTACAAAGTAATAACACCTATGAAGTTCCATGTCCATCTATGGATGCCCTTGCACCACCTAACATTAGATAGTAAATGGGTTTCACCTTTAGCCATCATCCCTAAGAAAGGAGGAAAATAGAGGGTTTGTGTGGCTTATACAGAGTTAAATACTGCTACTAAGAAAGGTCACTTTAGATCACCTTTCATTGATCACTTTCTAGATTCAGTAAAAACAAAGAAATATTTTTTTATTCCTACATGAGTATAGTGGGTTATAACCAAATAAGGATTTCCTCTTAAGACCAAGAAAAAAATGCATTTGCCTACCCATGGGGAAACTATGCCTGCTTTGTTTTTCCATTTGGATTTTGCAATGCACTAACCACATTTGAAAGAGCATTCATCAATATCTTTTCAGACATCTCTCATGATTCCATGGAGATTTATATGGATGACTTTACAACTTATGGTGTCACATGTGATGAAGCCTTAGCTAATTTTGCAAAGAGCTTAAAGAAATGTGAGGAGCGTAACCTATCTTTAAAGAGTGAGAAGTACTTCATGAGGATGCAAGAAGGTGTAGTGCTAGGACATTATAGATCTCAGTTTGGCATACAAGTAGATCCAACTAAAATATAAGTTATCCTTAGTCTACCTATTCCAACAAAGTAGAAGGATGTTAGAAGCTTCTTAGGGCATGATGACTATTACAGGATGTTCATAAAGGATTTTAGCAAGATGACAGGCCCATTGTATACATTCCTCACAAAATATTGAAAATTTCATTGGACAAAATCCTATAATGAATCCTTCATGTAGGTGAAATCTATTCTTACTCAAGCACATGTCCTTAGGGGACCAAATTGGTCATTACCCTTCCACATACACACAAATGCATTTGACTATGTTATAGGGGAAGTGTTAGGACAAAAGGGCAGTACAATTTAGAATTATATATGCTTCATAAAAAAATCTTGGAAGGCCTTGAGTTAAATTATATTGTCACAAAGAAAGAACTGCTAGCTTTTATCTATGCACTTAACAAGTACTTCCATTATGTAATCAGACACCAGATATTTGTGCATACTATTCATGCAACTGTTAAGTACCCAATGAAAAAATGTGTAATAATAATAAGATTATTAAGTTGGCTTTTTCTTATGCAAGAATTTGACATAGCCATAGTTGATAAGCTAAGAAAACTCAATGTAGTAGTAGAAATTTTATCTATACTCCAAACTCATGATAACTCCAAGGTTATTGATGACATTTTTATAGATGAGCATACATTCTCTATATCTTTTAAAACACCTTGATATGTATTTATTACAAATTATCTAGATGCTAACAAACTCCCTACCTACTTCTCACCATAAGAAAAGAGGTTGTTGGTTGTGAAAAGTTTCAAATTTCTGGTATAGAAGATTGTTTGTTATACACTGCACTTGATCAAGTGATGAGAAGTGTATTAGAGGCTAAGATTTATGACATCCTCCATGCATGACATGATGAGTCATGTGGGGTTCATTTTGCAACAAAGAGAACACCAATAAAGGTCATTACAATAGGGTAATATTGAGCTACACTAGGAGATGTGATAAATGTTAGAGGATGGAAAGGCCTACAAAATCTAATGAGATGTCTTTAAACCCACAAGTTGTGGTCACACATTTTGTCAAATGGAGTCTCAATTTTGTTGGACGCATTGATCCTCCATCAAATGAGAACTTTTACATCCTAGTATGTACTCACTATATCAGAAAATGGGTCAAAGTAAGATAAATGAAACATGCCCAGGATAACAGAGTAGTAGAATTTGTGTATGAGGAGATCTTCACCAGATATGGAGTTCCAAGAGAGTTAGTGGCAGATCAAGGAACAAAATTCACATCAACATTGATCACTACACTAATGAATGAATATTGGTCACTACACTAATGAATGAATGTAAAATAAGGCATAGGAAATTTGTTTGCATCAAGAAAATGGATAAGAAGAGAGAATGGACATGGGAATTAAGTCCATCCTCACAAAGATAGCTCAGTTGCACAAAAAGAATTGGGTCAATAGAATTCTTGGGGTAGTATGGGCTTACATAACCACTTGGAAGCCCATAACATAGTGCACACCCTTTGAGTTTTTATATGACAAGGAAAGCATGATGCCATTGAGTCTAAACTTAAAACTTCAAGGACAACCTTAGAATTTAATAAATACCTTGCTATAAAAAGGGAAAGGATCATGTAGCTAAATTAATTAAATGAAATAATAAAGTCAACCATATAATGTACTGAATTATATTAGATTTAGAGAAAAATGTGGCATGGAAGCTACATCAAAACCAAAAAGTTTTCTTCTGGTGATTGGCTATTGTTATATGACTCTTGCTTTCAAGGAAATCAAGGGAAGTTCAACACAAGATGAATTAGATAATATGAGATAGGAAAGGTTTTTGATAATAGTGTAGTACATTTAATAACCATAGATCGTGTGTAGCTCAATTTTTTGGCAAATGGAAAAAGGCTTCGCCTCCACCACAAGCTAACTAACAAACTTGAGTCCCTATAAAAATTCTGAAATTAACATGTAGTACTTCCTGTAATTAGGTGAAAGCCTCCCGCATACATCTTCTCTTTGATATCAATATGACATTTCGATCATAATAAACACTTCATTTTCTTTAGCAAGTATTTTTCTTTGTACTAAATATTTTTCACTCCACTTTACTCCACATGTCTTTAATTTACCTACAACTCCACTTCAACCCCTCAATTAGTCAAACATCATGGACATGTAATTACATGACATTGTGAATCGGTACATTCATTTAAGGACAATCTTTAAGGTACACGGTTATAGTTGTTAGTTTACACAATCTCTAATAGAAAGAATAATAGATTTATATCAGATTTTGCTTACTTTGGATTTTTGGAATGCAACACGTAGATACCTTCAGAATGCTTCTAATATGTTGTGACTGGAATGTTGAATGCTGATAAGAATGTAGTTAGTAATCTACAATTTTTCTCTGTTGATTCTAGGACTACAAGTATGTTGTGATCGATATTTCCTTTTCCACCAAAGAGAGCAACTACTTATACAATGGTGAAGGGTTATGTCCCCGTAGGGGCATGAATCTATGTGGCCAAAGGCCATGTAGGTTCATGAACCTATGTGATCACAACCAACTGTTTAGTTAACCGTAAACATATAATGATTTAATTATGCTCAATAACATGTCCAATAACACACTTTAATGTGTATCAATGTTAATATAAATGAAGTTCGATCCTTAATTGGTGATGAAAACCAATAAATGAAACTTAATCCGATGTGAATTGATAGCATCAATAATAACAATAACCCGATGTGAATAGGTAATACTAGTAATATGGTTCAGATCTGAATCACGTCTTGTGAACTTTTATTTATATATATATATATATATATATATATATATATATATATATATATATATATATATATATATCTACACAATACATTATTTGACACCAACACTCTAAGAAATAGAGACTTATGAAATAACATAAATCACAATGCTATGAACACTATCATAACATAAATAATGATATCTAAGAATGATCATAATGCATTTGTTATTCATGACTTCCAGAACATCTGGAACAATAGTCATAATAACAAGCCTATCATTTGTAAAATCGTCATCTTACAAAGATTACCTTCTAAATATATGTCCATGTAAGATTGTTACATTTCATTACATATCTGAAGCAACAAGCATAGAAGCATAAACTTATATGAATTGAAATTAAATTCAATGTTCAAAATTGCAATTTAATGATACCAATTTTTTCTCTGAAGTATGCCAACTTCACTTTAACAAGAGGCATGGTAAAAATATCAATTGTATGTTCATTAGTACTAATGTACTCAAGTTTAATGATATCTCCCTCTACGAAATCTCTTATGTAGTGGTAGGGAATTTCAATATGCTTCGACCGATTGTGAATTAACACTAGATTAGTTTAAAGTTTAAAGCAACTCTGGTTATCATAATGAATGATAGTAGGCTACAAAGTTTCCCTAAATAGATCAAATAACATCTTTCATAGCCATACAACATCTTTGGCTCCTAAGGAGGAGGCTATGTATTATGCTTTTGTAGAGCTTAATGCAACTGAGGACTATTTCTTGCTAAACCAAGAAATCATCCAAGATCCAAGAATGAAGCAACATCTTGAAGTACTCTTACACTTAGTAGAACTATCTGCCCAATCTGCATCAAAAAAACCATGAAGATTTATCTCAACTTGATCATATTTGATTCCTATCAAAATAGTTCCTCTTAGATATCTTAGGAAATGTTTAGCTACCATTAGGTGAATCTTCTTCGGAATTACCATGAATTGACTCAAGGTGTTAGTAGCATAACATATGTCAGGACAAGTATTCATTAAATACATTAATGAGCCAATGATTTGTCTATAGAGAGTAGGATTAGCAGGTTTAGATTTATCCATGTCATCCTTTAGTTTATGTAGATTAAGTTCCATAGGAGTAGAAGATGGTCTAAAGCCCATCATTCCAAACTTAGGATATCAATAATGTATTTTCATTGATTTAGAAATATGTAGTTTCCTTTTTGCCAAAATTCCAATCCTAGGAAGTAGTGAAGAAGACCTAAGTCTTTCATGTCAAATTCAGCTGTCAATTCTTGTTTGCATTTGCTTATTAGATGTTCTTCACCTATAATTAATAAGTCATAAACATATAAAACAAGAATAATCATGTCTTTTCCATCTATTTTGAAATATAGATTAGGGTCAGCTTCATTTTTAGAATACCCTAGCTTTGAAAGATAACTATCTATTCTTTCATACCACGCTCTTCGAGCTTGTTTGAGCCCATACAATGCTTTCTTTAACTTGCATACATGAGGATTCTTTTTGTGAGTAATAAACCCTTATGGTTGCTCAATGAACACTTCTTCAATTTCACCATTTGGAAAAGTTGTCTTAACATCCATTTGATGGACTTTCCATCCTTTGGATGCTACAATGGCCAAGATGGTTCTAACTGATGTATACCTAGCAACTGGGGAAAAAGTTTCCTCATAATCAATACCTTCCTTCTGTGAGAACCCTTGTGCTATGAATCTAGCTTTGTATTTCTCAATTTGTCGTTGGGTGCATGCTTGATTTTGTACAACCGTTTGGAAGAAACTCCTAATTTATTTTTAGGTCTAGGTACAACGTCCTATACATTATTTTTTAATATTGAATTCTATTCTTCAATCATAGCTTCCTTCCAAGGTTGACTTGATAAGGCTTCTTTAGTGTTAGAAATTTCTAATTTAATAGGTTCTATTATTAATGTAACATAACAAGACTGAGTTCTTGTTTTCTTTCTTTCTCTTAACACTTCATCAGGTTCAACATGATTTTCTTCTATGAATTTTCTAGCCCAAAGTGGTCTCTTTTTATTGTTATTATTTTCAACATCATCTGAAGTAGGTGCAAGAGATTAAGTATTATTCTCCCTTTCATTCTCTATTGGATGATCTTCATTTGTCTTAGTGGTAGGTTCTGTGAATGTCTCATCATTGTTTTTAGAAAGGTTGAAGGCAATGTCTTCTTCAAATTTAACATCCCTGTTGATTTCAATTGTTCTCTGACCTGGAATATAGACCCTGTAGCCTTTGGAATTATTGCTATATCCAATGAAAATTCCTTTCTTCCCATATGGTTCTAGCTTTGCTCTCTTTTCTTTAGGAATGTGCACATAGACTAGACACCTGAATATCCTTAGGTGACTTAAATTTGGTTTGATGCTTGTAAATACTTCTTCTAGGGTGGTATTTTTCAAGATTGAGTGTGGACATCAATTTTGAATGTAAACTGCAGTGGTAGATGCTTCCACCCATAATGAAGTATGAATGTTTTGATCATGCATCAAAGCTTTGGCCGATTCAACTATTGATCTATTCTTACGTTCTGCAACTCCATTTTGTTGAGGATTATAAGGTACTAGAAAACTCCCTCTTAATCCCAACAGTAATGCAAAAATCTTTAAAAATTTTAGAGATGTACTCTTCTCCATTATCTGATCTTAAAATTTTAATTTTCTTTGTGGTTGATTTTCTACTAGGGCTTTGAATTCTTTGAATTTTGAGAGTACTTCACCAAACTCTTTTTGTTTTAGGAAATAGATCCAAGTTCTCCTAGAATAATCATCAACAAAGATTACATAATAAAGGCACCTATTTAGAGAAGGTACAAACATAGGACCACATAGGTCAGAGTGAATGAGTTCAAGAAATTCTTTTGATTTATGAACACTTTTGCGAAAGGACTTCTTGATATTTTTACCTAGGGCACAGCCTTTGCAAACACCTAAGTGATTTGATTTTAGATTAGGTGATCCTTTGACAATTTCCCCTATAGATGAAAATTCTTGAAAATGTAGGTGACCTAATCTCCTATGGAAAATATCTGTAGACTTTGAAATTTCATGACTTAGAGCAAAATTTTGTTGATTACAAAGTTTATATAAACTTTAATCTCTAACTCCAATAGTGATAGCTTTCTTGATGTTACCATTTTTAGGCCAAGATAGAACTTTGTTTTCTTGAAAAGTGATTCTGAATCCTTGATCAGAAAGGCCAGATATAGAGACTGAATTTCTTTTAATTCTAGATACATATAAAACATTATTGGTTTTAATAGTAATACCTAAATTTAGATAAATGGAGCAAGACCCAATACCTTTAATTGGATGAGTGGAGTTATCCCCGATGGTTACCTCTTTTGAATTGTATTCTGAGAAGCTTTCAAATTTGTCTCTAAAACCTATTATGTGTCAAGATGCTCCACTGTCTATGATCCAAGTGTTTTTGTTAGAGTTTAACTCACTGGAGAGTGCTCGATAAAATGCATGATTTTCTTCTACTTCCTCCTTTTCTTCTTTGATTTATGTTAGTGCAACTTGAATCCTTTTTCGTTCACGATAGACATTATGAGAGTGACCAATTTTGTCAAATTTAAGACATCTCACTTTGACCAATCTCTTTTCTTATATGGTCTGTTGGTTTCTCTCTCATTTTGAATAAATTTTCCTTTCCTGTTGGAGCTCGCTTGAAGTGCATGAATGTCTCCCTCTTGAGACTAATCTTGATTCCTCTTGAGTGCATTCATTCTTTAGTAATTCAAATTTAGGAAGCTCGGGTCGAGAACTTAGTTCTCAAATAAAGGTTTCCTATGATAGAGGAAGACCCCTTAGGGAAATCATGGTAAGTTCTTTATAATCAACTAGGCTTCCAATTGTAGCAAGTTGATATTTTAGTTCAAAGATTCTAGAAAATAGGAAGTGATAGTTTCCCCATTGTTCATTTTCATGTATAATAAATCTTGCTTTAAAGTCAACAACATGCTTGTGTTTCAAAGGTGTTCTAGATAGTAGAGAACATTTCAAATGTTATAGAAAGGTTGGAAGTAGACAAGAGAATATGATCCTTAATGGCGTCTATAATTATTTTCATGGCTTTATTGTTGTGCCTTTTCTAAGTTGTTTTGTCTGGATCATTGTCCGGAATAGTTTTATTTGATTCTACATACTCCTTTAATTCCATTTCTCTTAGATTATCATGACACAAATTTTCCATGAAGAAAAGTTTGATGCCCCCTCCAATCTATCCTCTAGCCTTACATGGTTGACCATTTTGATTTATTTTTTAAATGAATTTCAAAAAATAGCTGAGTGTGAAGTTTTATGAGTTCTGAATAATTTTTTTTTTTTATCAGAATGACTCTGATACCATGTTAGTTTACAGGATCTCTGATAGAAAGCATAATAGATTTATATCAAACTTTACTTACATTTGATTTTTGGAATGTAACAGGTAGATACCTTCAGAATCCTTCTAATTTGTTGTGACTGGAATGCTAAATACTTACAAGAATGTAGTTAGTAATATGTGATGTTGCTCTACCAATTCTGGGACTACAAGTATGTTGTGATTGATATTACCTTGTCCACCAAAAAGAGAAACTACTTATACAATGGTGAAGGGTTATGTCCCTATAGGAGCATGACTCTACATGGCCAAAGGCCATGTAGGGTCATGACCTTGTGTGGTCACAACAAACTTTTTAATTAACCATAAACATCTGATGATTTAATCATGCTCGATAACATGTCTGATAACACACTTTAATGTGTATCAATGTTAATATAGATGAAGTCAGATCCTTGATCAGTGATGACAATCAATAAATGAAACTTAATCCGATGTGAATTGGTAGCATCAATAATAACAATAACCCGATGTGAATTAGTAATAGTAGTAATATGGTTTTGATCTGAATTTTATATATATATATATATCTGAGCATAATAGATCTAGATATTCAATATCACTTTGACTGATGCTAAACTTTCAACAATATTTGTGTCACCATTTGGTTTATTTATTGTGATATGATTTAGTTATTATGTATATGTATATTGTATTTATTACTCATTTCAACCTATAATTTTTATTATGTGTGGGCACATGGCATCATTTTGAATGTAATAGGGTCTTAATCACATCCACATCACAAATTCCCACATCATAAGTCAAAATCAATATTGAAAAAGGTGTATGTCATGTCCTAATTAAACCCATAGTCTTTAACTATCTAATGTGACTATTGAGATATGTGAAAAAAATTAAAACTCTATTCGTACTTCTTATCCATACTTAAGCATATCTTTCCTATTGTCATTTACTACAATTTATTGCACAATAAACCTTGAGTTGCCATAGTTGACTTTTTAAAATTCTAAATTTGGTATTTGAGAGAGTCTTTTTTTGTGGAAATGATGAGTTTAGAGGAAATTCCATGTGTGAAATTGGGTAGTTGTGAGCTAAATTGAGCTATGTTGGCAGGATTTGTTACTGTGAAATGCTTGTCACTTAGTCTTTGTAGGTAGAAGGGCAGAATTTGAATCCATTTAGTATAGGAGGACATCTAATTAGGCATCAACTTGTGGATCACATGGTCATACTCAAAGACCAAGGGTGTCTCCAAAAATTTACTAATTGTGGATGGTTGGACAATTTCTAGAATGAAATGGCAATGATGATGAGATTGCCCAGGAATTCTTAACTACATTTTTTAATGGAGAGGCCAGGGTAAAGAGGTTTAAAGTCTTCTCCACATAGGAGCCAATAAAAGAGGTATTTGTCTTTTTGACCACTGGAGAACCATACCCACAAGGGCATGATGTGAAAATAGCTTGAGATGAGTTCACACACCTTGGCGATCACCTCTTAAGGTTGAAAAGCTAGCAACACTAGATGATCCTCAACCTAAATCACCACAATAGATGGATGTGGTTCAACAAAATCTAGAGGCTAATAATTTAGAAGAGATTGTGGCTTAGGTATAAAAACTTAGGTCTATGACCATACTCCCCCCTCTTACTTAACATGCCATGTGACTTATTTAGAGTGTTTCAAGCAAATGCAATATGAACAAAGTAAGGTGACTTGGAAAGATTTTTTAAAAATGCAAAAAGAATTTGACCTGGAAAAAATAGGATATTGAACCTTTGAAGCATAAACATGAAACAATAATAGATGTGATTCCCCAACTAATGGAATGAAAACTCCACCAAGGGTGTATGTTCTTTGTCTAAAAGAAAAGTCTCTTGTTTAAACTAATAAGGATCATTAGAGACCTTGATCCTAGTATTGACATTGCTATGGAGTTTTATGATCTTTACAAGTTCCCCCTACTTGATTGTAGAATTTATGTAGAGTATCTTACTTACACAATTATGTAGTGCCACTAGACACAAAATGGAAAACATTGCTTTTCATGAGAGATACATCTGAAATATCTTATGAGCTCAGCTAGAAATGAAATAATATTTTTGGTGAGAAATTAAGGAATTGCAGAGAAAGGGAGAGGAACATCAATCTGCCACTAAAGCTAGAAAGTAAGGATCATTCAACCCGTTACTATGAATGGCTCCATGTTGAGTTACTCATCCTCTCAAAATTACCAAACTTGAGAGTTTTCCATGCCAAGAATCATTTATTCATTCGTAAATCTCATGGGTTGTATATTGACTAAGTCTCAAATGTTGAACACTTGCAACATATTGAACATGTTGAACTAGTTCAAAGTGATCAAATGGTTCAAATTGTTCAATAAAGAAGTAATCAGTTTTAGTTCATTTCTATGTTTGTAAAGTCATGAACTTATTAAACCCATTGAGCCCATTCAAGCAGTCTACATGTATCAAATTGTTATTTCTGTTCACGCTAAAGCCATATTTTAAAAGGAGAGTTTCACCACCTCTTTTCTCGTCTAGTCATATGTTTTATTAAATAAAGCATATGCTAAAGTGATGAACAACATGAACACGTTTAACCCATTGAACTAGTTCAAATGGTTCAAGTAGTTCAATACGTTCAATGGTCCCTTGTGAAAAGATTTAAAGAAAATGAAGAAGGAACTAAGTAACATGACATATGACATCAAATATTCCATTTATCATATTTGAACATTCAATCTCACTGGAAACCTCGTGTGAATTGACAAGTAATTATAATTAAATATGTTTGCATGAATACTCAACCTTTTGATTAATGTTGCATTATTATTGCATGTCATGCTATTCAGTTGCATAAATATACTTGTCCAACTTTAGTTATTAAGTATTCTGAGAGAAGAGCTTGGGCTTAAGGGTAATGAAAGCTTAGACAAAGAGGTAGCAATGTTTAGCTACTTACAAAGGTGAGTTGTTGATTACTTTCTTTTAGTCTTAAAGAATTTGTATTGCTAGTCAAATTGTATTGGGTTTGTCCACTCCCCTTTTGAAACAAAGTTGATGATAACTCTCCAAATCTTTGAAAATGTCTCTAGTTTGGTATGCAATACCCCTTAGCGCAGAGATGCCAATCGACTCCATTTTGATTTAGATGATTTTGTGGAAAGGGTTGGTAACCCCAAAAAAAAAATCATGAGCACCTTAGTTAAGAGAGGAATTGTTGAAGTCAACTTTTCGGGCATCAATAGTAAATAGGAACATTTGCTCCTAGATTCTGGAACTTTTGTTTACTCTTTATTTACCAGTTTGTAAGAAGAACGTACCGTTCCACTTCTTATCACAATTGTGACAGGAAGCGAAACCACTTTTAAATAGAGTGAAAATTTTAGAATTAGAAATCAATATACCAAGTATAAATCAATAGGAAATATAATCAGTGTGAACAATCTAAGTTGTGAATTAGTTTAGAACGTGTCGTAAAAATAGGATTTCATTCATTTGTGTTCTTCAATTTGAACCTTAGAATAGAGAGTGTTTCAACTCAGTTCTTAGACTAAAGCATGTGTTTTAAGGAGTGTTTCAATTCTTATATACAATCATCACTCGTTATCTCCATCCTTTGATTAGATAGCCACTATACCTTTCATTAGTCAATGATCTTGAATTGATAACTTTAGGTACAAATTGAGGGAGTCCACATTAATCCACTTTGAGCTTAGATAAAGAGTTTATCTAAATCATAGTTTTACCAAACATTTTTGGTGTCATTACTGGGGAGAGATAATTGAAGGCGTGAAGCCATAATGAGTTAAGACAGGACCGGTGCGCCTCTGAGAAAATATGAGCAATTGTCGACCTTCCTTAGGTAAGTATCTCTAGTTTGTGCTATGATAGTTCATTAAGGTGCACAAATATAGTTTGAGATAGTAAAGTAATATTTATAAAGAGAAAAAATTAAGAAGTAGCTCAAAACCACAAAAACCACAAAAAGAGAAAACTCCATTGATTGTGGAAGTAAAAACTAAGCCAAGCCAATCTGAGTTGGGAAAGGGTAACATCAACATAGATATTATAGCTCCATCCAATACACCGACTATCACTAGTTCTCCAGAATTTGCCAAACAATTTGCTGATTCTTTTGAGTCTTAGTGTAGTTAGCTCCATGAAAAACCATTCTCAGTCTCCTATAGTCCCTGGGCATTAGAAATCATTCGTGAAATAGTATCTGTGGGAGATAATAATGGAGGTAACCATGGTGAAGGAAACCTTAGGGAAGAAACTTAGGGCACAATGGACCTAGGCAAGATAAGCCTTGGTACAACATCGTAACCCTATAACTCACCCTGTAGATCACACCCCCATGAAAAACATACTACACTTTGCTTTATTATTTTTAGAGGTTTGACTATCGAGGATCCTAACATGTTCTTGTTTGAATTTGATGTTCTCAATCACAATTATGATTACCAAAGTGACACATATAAGCTAAAGTTGTTTCCAGTTACCTAAAAAGATGTTGCTATACGACAATTCATGAGTTTATGAGACATTAGATCATGGGAACAAATGGAGGAAGCATTCTTGACAAAATATCATGAATATTGTAAGATGAAGGAAATCTTGGACAAGATTTTTCATATGACCCAAAAAGAAGATGAATCCGTTGAGGATTTCATGGAATGCTTTGCATTCAGCCTCCAAAGATCTCAGTGACTTGATTTAACCCTCAATACTATTTAGAGGGAATTAGATATAAAACAATGGATGCTTTGAATTTGATTGATAAAGGTGACATCTCTAAATTAAGCTTTGATGAAATTTGTTATATTTGCAGGAACTATTCAAGGTTTCAATGTTCATTAATATGTCCCTCAAGTGAGTTTCTCTCTTTAGGCAGTGTATCAGGTATCACAAACGAGAACTAGGTATGTTGGAAGATTTGAAAATTGATTTATTAAGTCGTGTTGGTAAGAAATTGATACTTAATGTACAAGTAAGCAAGATGAAGCCAAAAAGGCCCTAGCTATAAATTATCCCATTTATAGGAAGCAATAGACTAGTGACCAACGTCTTTAGAGCAAAACCAAGATCTCTTCAATAGAAGAATCTGGTAGAGAAGCTACTCTGAAGCCTTTTCTTGTAGACATGATTGAAGTATGATACACTTATATTTCTGTTTACTCCCTAGCCCCTAGGAAACCATGGTAGCCAGGGGGGGGCATCCAGTAGACCATCACATGCCTGCAAACTGAAATCCTTTACCTCAACAATACAATGCTTCCCAAATCAAGCTAGATATTATGGAGGGTGGCAACAACACTTCCATAGTATACTCAATAGTCTCAAGAAAACATACATACACCTCAACAATGGAAAATGTGGTGAGCACCACCACCTCCACCCTATTCACCACAGTATTCCATGTATCAACCATCTTTACCTTTTCCACAACAATATCCACCACCCCCACAATAAGTCTATATCAACCAACACAACAATTACTACCATTTGTTCCCCCATCTTCTAATCAACCATCTAGTTCTTAACCACCTAAGGTGACACCTATGCTAGCTCAGTTGACACCTAATCCTAATAATAAGGTGAATCAACTTGTTTATAATAATGAAGTGGTCGAATACCCCACTTACCCTTTAAATGCTCTAGAAGTCAAGCGATTTCAACTTAGACTTGGGAAAGGTATGGTCCCTAAATGATTCATCAGAAAACCTAATGAGCTAGTAGGTGAAGAGCTTCCCTTTCCAGATAGACTTCAAGAACAACCACAAAAGCCTGCAAAACCCCAATCTGCATGTGATTTATGGAAGAATTAAGAAATTTTAATAACATCCATTATTGCAGACGACCCAAGATGTTCCAGTTTATACTAAATCTATTAAGGAGCTTTATGGTTGGAAACAGAAGAAGAAAGACCCCAAGACAATTTAACTTATTGGACAACTTGTAGACTTGGTGTTAGGAAAAATCTCCAATCCTAAGTATGCGGATCTAGACAGTTCAATGATTAAGGTAAGAATTGACAATTTAATTATTCCAAACAGACTTACTGATCTTGGAGAAGTTATAAATGTAATGACTAATGAAACGAAGGAGAGGTTGACCCTGCAAGGACTTGGACCTACTCCAATTGTCTAGTAAATAGATGATCACTCCCCTATAAAACCAGAAGGTTTGATTGATGATGTTATTATGCCTATTGAGTCTTTGGAGTATCCAACTTATTTTACGATTTGCAACCAAAAATTAAGTTGGGGGGATACCCTTTAATTCTAGGAAGACCGTGGTTAGATGCTACTAATGCCTACATTAAATGCAGATCTTGAAACATGGTGATTTCAAATGGGGGGCACATAAAAGATTTGGCATTGTACCTTGTGCACAACCTTTATCAAACATGGAGATTCCTTTGTGGATTTATACTGATTCTAAGGATTCTTTACCTATTTTGACAATAGAACAAGATAGTGATTTTGACATAAGTTCAATTGATACTATTACTAAGCATTTTTTGCAAAATCCTTATTTGGTTGGTAATATTCTTGAAACAATGATTTTTCCTATTAGCATAAGTGACAATTGTCCGTTTGGAAATTTTCTATTAGTTAGCAACTCATATTCTATTAACATTTTATTACACTGCATCAATTATTGCAACATGTTTGTATATATAGTCCAATTTTTATATCAAGAAATTGTCAATCGTCTTCATCCAATTCACAAATCCTTGTTCTAGATGCTCATATTAGTCCCAAGCCACTAAAATTTTGCCTGGTAAGACACTCAACATTGATCCCAATCAAAAGAATTGATTGACGTGTTGTGCATGTACAAGGAAGGTTTCACTTGGGATTACCAAGATATAGGAGGTATTCATCTTGCTACATGTACACATCACATTTATACAGAAGAGGGGAGTATACCTATGCAATAACCCCAAATAAGATTAAACCCAATGCTACGAGAAATAGCTAAGGATTAGCTTCAATAACTACTTAAGGATTCATTTATCCTATCTCAGTAGCCAATAGATGTCTCCACGTGGTAGTACCTAAAAAGAATGAGAAATGAGGGATATTTCAGTTATAGGGCACTTGACTACCAAGAAAGACCATTTCCCACTGTACCATCTTAAAATGGATGCACTTGTCTTCTAAGACCATTTGGCACCTATTTCAGAGTGACTTCCTGGACCATGGATGGATCTGTGTTCGATGCCCTCTGTCTCCTATTTTCTCCCTCCTCTTCCCAAGTCTTTTTGCATTCCTCCTGAGCTTTTTATGGCATGTTTGCTCCCCTCTTTGGGAACAGGTTGACCCAAGTTGATCTCTTCCACAGTGATTGCGGGGCTCAAGGCCCAAAAGGTCTCAGAGTTCCAAATTGTTAACTCTCACTCTCTAGTCAGCTTGTATAGTTTTCCCGTCCAAAAACTAGTATATAAGGGGACTTTGAGGCTTTATTTTTCATATCTCACATACATGCAATCAAGGCATTCGAGCATTCAAGTAGTGATTTACACATAAATCCATCTCATGAGAATAAATGCAACACTTAGCACTCTCTGGATCTGGATGATGCTCACAAAGATCAAGCACCGGGACTTCCAGGAGGTCACCCATCCCAATATTGCTCCAACTCGAGTATGCTTAACTACAAAGTTTCGTCCATGGTTAAACCCACTCTACTTGCAACCCCATTTGCAAAACCTTCACCAAGTGTTGTGCCTTATGAACCATTCACTAGAAAGCCCCTTAAGCTCATCATTAATAAGTAGGAGATATTTCCATAGTAAGTCAAATTGTGATATTGCTATCAGGATTTAACTGTGTAGTTTTTAGTCAGACTCATTGACCCATGTTTCATGAGTAGTGATTCACACACGAATCCATCTCTCATGAGAATAAATAGAACACTTAGCACTCATTGGATATAGGTGATGCTCACAAAGGTGAAGCACCAAGACTTCCTGAGAGGTCACCCATCCCAGTACTACTCCAGCATAATCCATCAATTACATGTGTTACTCTCACCCACTTCTGGGTAGCCAAGTCTCGCACTTTCCTTTGGATTTTATTTGCCATCACCTATAGCCATTGCATTGTCATTAACTAAGCAGGTGCAACCATATAATCAAGCATTAATCAAGTAGGTAAAACTCCACCTATTTTGCGTAGTTAGGAGTTACCACTGCCTTAATTTGCAATATATACAGCACTCACCGCTCATCTCGGCTAGTTCAACAGTTCAAGTAGTCCGAGGCCGCATGCCGATTTTATTCATTTTTAGATTTCCCGTCTCGATTTCCTTCGATCATTTTGATTTTGGGTGATTTAAATAGCCATATCTAATGATTCTTCTATGACAGTAGCATTTTGGGAATCAACATGCGGTTGTTTGTCTAGTGCACAAGCTCTTGTTCCACACATTGTTTTCTCTTCTCAAAGACTAACTAGCTTGAGGAGATAGACATATGAAAGCAAATACAAGTTGATTGTCCATGCATGTATATCTCAAGGGCATAGTTTTTTCTAAGCCTGCACACTGTGGGTGGTTACATCCAATTTTTGTTTTGAGACATCTTTCATGACGTGTTGATAAAGCATAATAATTGTCAACTTGTTTATTTGTTGAATGCTGGCATGTACCATTTATTTGTTCAAATCTTGTATTAGCAGTTAAAACAATTGCTTTGGGAGGTGCACGTTCTCAAGATTAATAATAAGTTTTCTCTTGGAAGATGTACCAGAGAAAGATGCCACGTCTTAGTGAATCCACAAAAATGCAGCACATTTTGAGAGCAGAGGAGTTGAAACTAGATATTAACACAGAATTTGAGCATCAACAAACAAGGTGTCGAAAGGGCAGTTTGTGCATACATTGGCTTTAAGGAGAAGCCCCTCAACAGTGGATTGAACTAGCCCATGGTGATTATTGATCGCTAAAGGATTCAAATAAAAAGAATCTTACATTTGTACTATAACTACCTAATTTTTTTGAAACATTTTTGAACAATTGTATATATATTGTGACATTTATGATGCTAATTTTTTCAGACATCTTTTTGTGTTTGTTGTTGTGTACTCTGCATGTGTGATAAGTAGTAATTTATTTGACTTGTTACCATTACTTTATCAAAAGGGGAGGAAGTATTGGTGTTCTTTGTCTTTTGCATTATCGCTTGATTTTTGTTAGTCATGGCACATTAGATTTAATCATTTAGTGTTGTATTGAACTAGACCAAATTTCAGATCCTGAAAGCTCTAAATATTGAAATGGGTTAAAAGAAAGGAAGAAATCAAAGTGGGGGCCTTTATATTTCTCTGAAGAACCTAATTGCTTCTAAATGTTTTGAAGATTGTAAACTCTAATTTGGGTAATATGAAAAGATACAAAGGGGCAGTTTAAAGCCTATGTATAAAAAGTCAGCCCACTCTCATCTCATAAAAGGTGAGGATGATGTGAAGGTGGTTTTTTAGGTCCTAACCTAGCTAGTATTCTAACTCGGTCTATGATGAAATCCCCTTTAAGGGAAAAATGTGAGCTTGCCACCTTACTTTGAGCAAACTTTGTGGCTCGTGCACAACCACGGCTTCCCTATCCTACTGGAATGAACTTGGAAGATCCTATTGCCTTTCAGAATACAGAGATTAGTCTCAACTTTGCACAGGAGATCCTTATGCCATGCTTCCAACAATGTTGAAGATAATCAAGAGAGAGGATAGAGAAAATGATTTGTAATCTTCTCAGCAACTACGATTTTGTGAGACCAAAAGCCTTCCCTTCAAGAAGATATGAGCTGAAATGGATCAGTAGTGTTCCAAGATAAATGTGAAAACTGACTATAATTCTCAAATACACAAGAGAAACAACCATGGCTAGGTTCCATTAGAGCAAACAAGACATGTCTGATATATAGGGATTCAAAGTCAATGTTTGAATCTTGAAGAAGCATAGATGATCATGAAGAAGTCATAAAAAATAAGTCTAGAAATTGTTTGATCAAATTGCTCATAATAGGAATTTTGACAACCCTATGCTTCAACAGCCCGTCCAGGCAGAGTAGCTTGATTTCCAACTGGAACATTCTTGAGAACATTACAAGAAGTTCTCATGGGAAGGGGAACATAGTAGTGAAGGAAGACCAAGCATCCAGCAAACTGGAGCAAGTTGCCAACACACACACACACCCAAACAAACTTGATGTGCTGAGGTTATATATACTCTTGCAAATCTCTATGCAAGGGCTGTTCTGCAACTTCCAAGAAAGATTTGAGCGGCTGAGGTTTATGCTTATCAAGGAAAACAGGGACATATTGCAAGAGAGCTGTCCCATTATACACTGCACTAATCATTTCTAAAGCAAGAATAGAGTTGTCTTTCCTTGTGATGGAATTTTCCAACTTCCGCAGATTTTTCTCCATGTTAATCAGGCCAAACAAAGAATGGTTTGTTCTTTGTTTATGTTCTTTGAGCTTTCCATTTTCAGTCATTCTAATAAATGGAAGTATGTTCGATTGAGACCCTATCTATTCATTTCCGGTGGACTCAATTTGTTTGCTCCATAAGTTACCATATAACCCATAGAATTTGTGGGCCTGACCATTTCTTATGTATAAAGGATGTCTATTTTTATAGTAACAGATTTATAGCCATATGCAATCTCAAAAATGATCCAACTCTAGGTAAACACTTTTGATCCGGAGCTATGAACTAGTGAGGTCACAAATAGGAGACCTAATCCCCAATTAAACATTTGTTGTCGGTAAATTCTATTTTGTAGCCGACGGGTAGAATTCTATCCGAAAGGGGGCATGACGGTTGAGTCACCACTTTGCGAAGGTATATGTACATTGTCCGAAGGGACTATTGGATCATCATAATTGTCATTGTAAGCATTATACTTGGAGTGCATATTGCGTCTATGAATAAAGCATCTATTTTGTGTTATATCTTACTGTACTACATGCGATAAGTATTTGTTTACCTTATATAGTAAACATTTGGCATCTTTGCCAGTTGAATCTGGAACAAGGAAGTGTTATGAAGATTAATGTCAAATCTACTTAATAAAGATAGGAATAAGATAAAGGATAAAGATGAGATACACATAGGACAGGAAGTTTTGATTTAACCACAATAGGCGGAGCACAGACAAAAGTTTCAATAGCTCATTGACGGACATCGAGGGGGTGAAGGAGCACAGATGGAGAGAGTACATTCACCTAGTAGACCAAGCAGTGCCGAGGAATTGCTCAAAGAAACTTGATAACGATTGAATTTGGTGGAAGAGGCAAGGGAGGAGTTCCTTAACTTGTATACACCGAGGGTAGAGAATCCAAACGGAAGGGAAGTAACTTGCACGACTTGAAGTGCCGAAGGAGCATGAGCGTGGAGTGAACTCTTCGTTCCTGATACACCCGACAAACGGATACAAGCAGAGAATCGAACAACTTCAGTTGAAGAAGAACCCTTCACACTAGGTAACGAGATTGTCCACAGTAAGGTGCTTGTCCGCAGCGTGGTTGTGCAAAACAATGTAGGTACTTAGAACAATGCGGGTGTGCATAATGATGTGGGTGCTTAGAACAACACGGGTGTGTAGAATAACGTAGGTGCTCAGAACAACACGATTGTGCAGAATAACGTGAATGCTCAGAACAATGTGGGTACATAGCAAGTACCATAGAATCATAAAAAAGTAACAATGGCAGGACCGAAGGAGAAATTGTTGAAGTTTAATGGTGATGGGACAACAGATCCAATCAGACACTATAAGACATGTGAAACAATATGGATGGCAAACAGTGTAACATACCAGAATGATTGGATTTGATAGTTTCCAACGACCCTACGGGGTGTAGCAATTGATTGGTTTTTGGATGTCGATCCATAGAAATTAACTACATGGGCAGAAGTCAGGAAGGAGTTCATAGCAGAGTTCCGATTGCTAAGGGACGACAACGAAATTGTAGCAGAGATATATAGTACAAAACAAGGGAAAAATGAAACGATCTATATATAAAGGCTGAAAGAGTTGGTAGGGAAGATGGAAAGCCAACCGGTTGATGGATTGAAGAAATGTTGGTTTGTAAAAGGACTACAACCAGCGCTGAAAAATAAAATGAAAAGCGTACCTCCAACATCATAGATAGATGCAAATAATCGGGCGATGGATCTAGAGAGCGAGCAGAAAAAAAGCAAGAAGAAGAAAAATAAATCGTCGGACTCAGAAGATTCGTCTTCCGAAAGTAGTAACAGTGACGAAGAGTCAAGCAAGAAAGTACGAGCATTGTAGAAGGATATGCTACAAATGATGGAGTTTTAAAAGCCGAAGAAGAATCTGGACTCAATGAAAGGAGAATTATGGTGTATGAAGTGTAAGGAGGAAGGCCACACGAAGGGCTCCTGCCTGAAGAAGCAATTTTGCGATATCTACCAAATTGCGGGACATTCCACCAAGAAATCTTCGTTCGACATGAAAATGAAGGGACATTGACAAGTATTACCGACACAAGAAATGTCCATCGAAGAAGCAAGAACGAACATGAACAATGATGCAACCTCAGGAGGATACCGTAACAATAACTGGTGCAAACGAGGTGGTAATAATAATAACAACAAAAATAATGGGGGCCAAAGTTGGATACAATACAACTTTAGTGGATGGCCAATGATACAATGTCGTGCTTGCAACCTTTGCGAGCACTTCGCCAAAGACTACACCATGGAGGAAATGCCACAGTTGTTATGCATATGGCATGATCTGAGAGACCACGAGAATTTGAAATGCCCTAAGCAAGGGGTGAACTTATTAAGCATTGAAATGTGTTATGATGAGATGTTAGCCATCACTTGCTAGCAAGCAAAGAAGGCAATATATCCAAATGCAGAGGAAGAAAAGAAGAGGTTGCAGCAAGCATGAATAGAATTGGAAAAACAAATGGAAGCTGAAAAAGTACAAACGAAAGACACTACCGGCACCTCGAAGAGGAACTTGGCAGAACAAAGTATTATAAGGTAGGCAATGCAAATGGAAGTTTCGATGAAATTAAATGACCTTCTTACAATGAATCAGTTGAAAACGGTGATAATAAACATGACACCACTCCCGAAAGCAACATAAGTGACAAGAAAGGATGGCAACGAAGCGACTGCAATAGACCCAATGCTACTAGCACTCACTACAGAAGACATATGGAAGTAGTAGAGATGGGTATTCTGGGAACCATACTCATGGACACAATTGTCGACGAAGGGTCAGGAGTAAACGTACTACCGAAGGATGTATGGAAAAAGTTGAGACAACCTATGTTGTAACCACCTACATTTCAACTACTTACTGTCGATCAACACAGAATCAAGCCCTTAGGGACCTTGATGGCGAATCCTATAACCATCAGAACGTAGCCATTCCTATTGGATTTCGTCATCATACTATTAAAAAGAAGGGTACGATGTCATTCTCGAATGAGGCTAGCTTGTATAGGCGAAGGTGAAACATGAATGGAAACAGAATACCCTGTCCATGGAAGGTGAAGGTCGGAGATTTATAATTGACCTGCACACACAGATGGTAGGTGAGGAGGCAGCATCATCAGATTCCAAAGGTTAAGGCGGCAGTGACGATGAAGGGAAGAAGAGAATGGAACCTAAAGGAGGAGTATTGAGATTAGAAGGAGGGTTGAATGATGATGACCTAGACTTTGTGAACGGCTTACTCCATTGGCAGATGGAGGACTATGAGCTCTTTTCGAGTTGCAACATGTTAGGAGTCGAAGAGGGAAAAGAAGGGAATGAGTTTTTGAAGGAGTATAGCAAAGTAAAGAAGGGAAGCTATTACGACACATTGTACGCAAAAAAGGATTAAAAAAGGATTCTAACAAATTCCACATAATCCTGAATATGCCACCGTCGACCGATTTAACAAAGGTAAAGTCATTCCTTGGACATATTTGATACTATCGAAGGTTCATCAAGAACTTTGCGAAAAAGTCCTACCTACTAGACAAGCTCATTTGCAAAGGTGAACCTTACAAATGGGAAATAGAGCAGAATGAAGCTTTCGATGGGCTAAAAATGAGATTAGCTACAACGCCTATCCTGGCTTATCCAAACTCGGATAAGGAATTTCATGTCCATGTTGATGTGTTAAACTAAGCGATTGGAGCAAGATTGGCCCAGACTGGTACCCACAGACTAGATCATCCAATATACTTTGCGCATAAACTGTTATCTAAGGTAGAGAAAAATTACAGTATGACAAAGCGAGAAGTACTCAGAATGGTGTACACAATACAAAAATTTAGACATTATTTACTGGTGACGCCATTTGTATTTTATGTAGACCACTAGATACTACTATATCTCATAAACAAGCCGATCATCCAAGGAAGGAAAAGTAGATGGTTATTATTATTACAGGAATTTACATTCAAGATCATGGTACAACCAGGAAAGAGTCATGTAAGTGTGGATCACTTGTCGAGGATAAAATCAAGAGAGTCATTAAAGGGGGTCGACGATGATTTTTCTGATGCGCACCTATTCCAAATTGTCGTACTACCATCTTGGTACACACGCATCAGGGAATATCTTTCGATGGCACAGTTCCCTAACGAAATGTCACTGAATGAGAGGAGGAAACCTATGCTAAGGAGTTGAAAATTTTAGTTAATCAATGTGTTACTATATAAGATGAGACCTGATAAGATATTAAGATGGTGCGTGCTGGAAGAGGAGATTCCTACGGTGTTGAAGGAAGCACACGAGGGACCAGTAGGACACATGGGGCCAAACAAAACTGCATAGGAGATACTTCCAACAAGGTTATGGTGGCCAACTATGCACAACAATGCCAGGGAGTGGGTTGTGGCGTGCGATACATGTCAAAGAGCTGGGAAACCACTGAAGAGAGACTTCATGCCTCCCCATCCTTCACAAGCACAAGAATTATTTGAGAGATGGGGGTTGGACTTTGTTGAACCCCTTAAGGTAAATAAAACTAGAAGATGTAGGTACATCATGGTAGCAACGGAGTACCTTACCAAGTGGGTAGAGGCGCGGGCCCTACCTAACTTTGTCATATGCACAACAAAATTTATCTATGAACAAATAATCACAAGGTATGGGATTTCGCTACAATTGATAAGCATTCGTGGTGGACACTTTGTCAATCACGTCATCCAACTCCTCACTACTGAGTTCAAAATTCATCATTCATTGTTGAGCCCATACTACCCAAGAGCCAATGGACAAACAAAAGCTACAAACAAGATCCTAGTCGAGGTGATTTATAAATCTTGCATAGTTGAAGGAGAAGATTGGGAAGCAAAACTACCATCAGCATTGTGGGTGTACTGCACTTCGTACAAAGTAATTGTGGGACACACTCCATTTTAGTTGATGTATGGGCAGGAGGTCGTAGTACCAACAGAATTCATGGTACCAAGTTTAAGAATCATGATTGAAAATAAGTTAGGAGATAAGGAAAGTTTGAGGGAGAGATTGTATAATTTAAATAAACTGGATGAGCGACGATTGCAGGCACAATAGGCCACAGAAGTTACACAGTACAGGCGGAAGGCATGGCATGATAAGCACTTGAAGTTGAATAAATTTCAACCAGGCCAATTAGTTTTGAAATACAATGGGTGCAACAAGATCACACCAGGAAAATTCAAGAAAAAATGGGCAAGACCGTATAATATCTACGAAGTCGACGATAATGGAGCAATCAAATTATGGATGCTCAACGGGAAGGAAGTGCTCGACACATTGAATGGGTTGAAGTTGAAAATCTATCACGAAAGAAATAGGGTGCCCCTATGGATGAACAATTGAGAGACAGCATAAAAATAATAAATATTAATGTATATATGTAAAATAAGTGTAAAATAAAGAATTAAAATTTTTATAGTAAGCTAAAGACTATAAAAGAGATAAATACTAATATACGTAAAATAGGAAAAGCATACCGTACAGTATCAAGAGCAGAGGAAAGCATTCAACCCTAATAACATACAGTATCAAGAGTAGTAGAGGAAAGCATCAAGACAAAATAGCGTACAGTATCAAGAAAACAGAAGGAAGTATGGATTCATAGCGTACGGTCTTGAACAGAATACATGAGAACATTTCAAGTTGAATACCGTACAGCTACCAAGAAGCAGAGACCGTATGACCAGCATCAAAAGAGCATATAACCTCACCGTGCGGCAACAGAAGGTCATTGCAAGGTGCTTGTATGACTAGGTGAATACCCTACGATAAAGTAAAAAGGATGGAGAAACTATCATACGGTCAAAACATTCAGAGAGAGCTCACTGTACAGAAGAATAGTAAAGGAGATTACTGTACAGAAGGAGAGCATCAGACATTGACATCATACAACCATCAAAAAGTAGAAGGTCATCGTACGAAAACACTTGGAAGGGAGATATTATCATACACCGTACGGTACTCAAGGAGAGTTTGCAAAGAACTATAGATACCGTACAAATAAGAGGAAAGTATCGTATGGTAACAATGAAGCATAAAAGGAAAGAGGAAAGTACCATACAGTAACAAAGAAGCATAAAAGGAACATAAGCATCACCTTACACTCAAGGGCACAGGTTAAGATATAGTGCACAAAAGTTGAACCATACGGTCACAAGAAAGAGATGTTAGTGTCCTTCAACACCATACAGCCAGCTCAGGAAGGAGTTAGGGGAACTCTGCACATGAGACATACCATATGGCCAGCTAGAAGGTGACTGTATTGAAAGAAGGTCGTAGGACCGCATTGAAAAAAGGGTGGACTAAGAGCAAGAGGCATAAGAAAGCACAAGAATGGTAGTCTATTACACCTAAAAAAATGATTGAGTCGTTCCAAGGGAAAGAGTGAATACTATATGGTCTTGGAGGACACCGTACATATTGAGGAGAAGGCATTGGATGAGCAACCAACAGATTAGACATGGTTGAAAGGGAATGAAAAGAGATAACCGTACGACATCAAAGACACATAGAGTAAACAAGCTATACCATACAGTGATAGGAAGTAGGAATTAGTGGGAGGTCGTGTTAATGTCTGGTAGCTTTTGTCGAATAACTCTATGGTTATTCATATAATTATATATGAGATATATTATTATTTGATATATATATATATATATATATATATATATATATATATATATATATATATATATATATATATATATATATATATATAAAATTAAGTTTGTATTATTAATTATTTGTTTATTGACTAGAAATGTCTATTCATAATTAAGAGAATGTTGCATAATGTCTATGTATATATATATATACATAATTAAGTTTGTATTATTAATTATTTGTTTATTGAATAGAAATGTCTATTCATTCACCCATGCTCAATATAAATGAGAGGATGTTGCATATGGAAAACATATACCTCAACAGGCAATGCCATTACATTTGCAGCAGATCCTTCAAACTTAACATGGTATCAAAGCTTAACTGCAAATGTATGAATGAATAATAAAAAGACTGAATATATTAAGGAATAGATGTAAGAGGTTAAATATACATTGCAGTTTATATAGAGAGAGGGCAGTCCATATAAAGGAGGATATTGTTTTGCAAATACAATATCGCATAAGCCATCAGGTTCACAACAGAGACAGCGATAACAAATTCCAAATCTGTTAATTATGATCCCGTACATATGTTACAACACTCTCATACGGGTGAGTGAAACATTGAGAGACATGATAGAAAGCGAAAACTTCTATAGAGGGAGAATTGTGTTTGGGAATCTGTAAAGTTAATTTGTTTACTCCACCGCCATGATATAACAACGTATGACCCTGTTAGGGAATCATAGCAGATTTCATTCCTGAGACCTATGTGGTGCTTCTTGAAACATTATGGTACAAGATCGCAAGACCGTTAGCTTTGTTGCTACCATCTCTTGTGGTGATAGGTTTTGTGAGATATGGAAGTACACTTGGTTTTGGATGAAGACACTTCTCTCGATATTTGATTGCTATACTTTGACTATATCTCCTCATTGTAAGGATTTCAAAATTTTATTATTCTTGCTAGTTGTAGCCTTGGCGAAATCTACACATTAATTAGATAACTAGAATTTGAAGAGAGCATTATATAAATTGAAATCTACCTCTACTAGCAACATGGCTAAAATATGAGATGCATAAATGGGCGATAGTTGGTGAGCTCATGTGTAGTGTCAGCAGAAGCATCAATGGCCAAAATTTAAAAAATTATCAAGGTCATCTTTGTTCCTTAGTAGGATATCAGTTGAAACATAAGTGAGTATGGGGGCTATTGAAGTAGACAAAAATATTGGATTGGTCCCTCAAAGTCATGCAAATATAAGACCCTTTAGGATCAAATTGGGACCTATGCAAATGACATAGTCAACGTCGAACACAACATGCAGAACATCTCACTGAGCAAGCATACAAAACAACTAGTTCGCATTAGACCAACCCAAATTGGCATCGCAGCAAAATGACCAGCGCAAATTGTGTGGCAAGGCCTCCAACCGATGCTCCCTTGCATAATAGGTCGAATGATGGTTTGCACAATTAGAAGGAAGAATCAATGTTGCAGAAGGCACCTTTGACCAATCACTGACTCCAAAGCAAGAATTTGACAACAAAGGGAAATTGATTTAGTTTTATGACTCGGGTCATTGATTCCCTTAAGGTAAGTACATGTGATATGTTTTATTATTATTATTATAATAAACAATAAATTTATGGTAGGTATTTGAATAATGTTGATTATATGAATATATATTTTCAAAGTATAGATATTTTTCTATATTATATTCATATGATATATTAACAATTTTTTTATTATTATGAATGGTTAACATTCAAATATCTATGATCTGTGGTTATATTGGAGAGTTATTGAGAATGTTAATTAATTATCATTACATGTCAAATGGAATGAAATAAAAGGACAATGATGTGCAAATGAATATTTATTATTCTTGAGTATGTTATTTATTTAATAAATGTAGTCTCTCTCTTAATTTTATTTACAAGAGCTATTTTCCTTTATCTTTTCCTCCGAGAGCGTTCTTGCAGGAAATAGAGCGGGATTAAGATTTAGAGGGAGAAGACTGAGGATGCTATTTGGTTAACCTTCAGTGAACCTAATCTTATTGATTAAGAGGGAGTAGACCATGGTAAGATGTTTTCTCTAATGTTTAATAAGTTGTCACAGTCAAGAGGATTGTGACCATGTGAAATTTATATGGGCATATCCCCTGTGTATATCATGAGGAAGTGACGACTTCCAAATGATCATCACTTGTATTTGGAGAAGTTTTTGTAAGGTGACGAACTTACAATAAACTTGTATTATGAGATGAAATAAATTGAGTAAATGTGAATGTCTTGTATCTCAACATTCTAGGAGGCCATTACTCTTAGAGTACTTGGTGAATATTATTGATGTTTTGGGAGGCCAATACTCTTGATATCAAATGTGATCTCTAAATGTTTTGAGTAAGTGGTGAATATCATTGATATTTTGGGAGGCCAATACTCTTGATATCAAATGTGATATCTAAACATTTTGAGTAAGTGGTGAATATCATTAATATTCTAGGAGGCCAATACTCTTGATATCAAATGTGATATCAAACTTTTTTTTGAGTACTTGATGAATATCGGATGTTGATATTCAGGGAGATCAAGACTCTTGATATCAAATGTGATATCATACCCTAGTTTGAGTAATTGATGAATATCATATGTTGATATTTTGGAGATCAATACTCTTGATATCGTATGTGATATTGAATTGTATAAAACTTCTGAGATATCCTTAAATTCCTAATATTACCAATGGTGTAATATTTTTCTTGAATTTATACTCCCTTGCTAAGAGGGAGTGTTAATGTCTGGTAGCTTCTGTCGGATAACTCTATGGTTATTCATATAATTATATATGAGATATATTATTATTTGATATATATATATATACCATAATTAAGTTTGTATTATTAATTATCTATTTATTGAATAGACATGTCTATTCATTCACCCATGCTCAATATATATGGGAGGATGTTGGATTTCGAAAACATATACCTCAACAGGCAATGCCATTACATTTGCAGCAGATCCTTCAAACTTAACAAGTCGTACATCCGTACAGCAAGCAAAAACTAATCCATGTTGGAGACAAAATACAAAATGCAAGCAAGTAAAGAGCAAGGAAGGCCGTACATAGCATGGAAGTAGTAAACTTTGACAACAAAAGAACCCTCGGGATAAGTGGTAACAAGGGGTGAGCAACTAACCTAATTGTTTTTTGTCTTCTTTATACAAACCACAAAAGAGGTGATAGTATGCATTCAGCTAGAAAGAGAGCACGGAAGAAGAAACTGGAAGAGGATTCATCAAGCAGCACAATAAACAAGAATGTGCAGTCTTTACCATCAGGTGTACGTATTGCATGTAGAATTTGATGATGAACAAATTCATAGATCCCTAGATATACTGCATGCAAATAACCTATTACAAGGAAGAAAGAAAGGCAAAGAGAGAAGGATTTGCTCGATAAATAAGAGGATTGAATTTACTTGTGCAAAAAAAAATGAATGAAATTACAACCGATCAATCCTTATGAAGGAGATCAAAATCCTAAAAAGGAAGCCCTAAGAGGTAAAAGCCATTTAATAATTAGTAATTAATTATTAAATGTGAATGCAAAAAAGCATAAAAGAGAAATCTTAAGAAGGGAGAAAAGGTACTTTAATAAATGAAATTAAACTAACATTTTTCTCTAACAACCCCCCTTAAGATGAGCAACAATGCAACTACAAATAATGCAGAAAGAGCAAGGAAACTACAATGCAATGCGGAAAGAAAACTTGGTTCTGGCAACAAGCCTTGATGAGGTACCCAATCACAATCAAATCTATGTGGAATGAAGAAATAGAAAAAATCCAGTGCGAAAAACTCTACTCCAAAAAGAGATAGAAAAAGGATGCACAAATGAAACATCTCAAGAGAATCTCTCAAGACTATAAGTATTATGAAAGACCCCATGACAGAAGCTTGAGACCCCATAGTCCCCTCAAAATGGCAGAACTCGTGTGTCGATGAACATACCAATGTGGCTCCAATCTAAAGGAAACAAAGGCAGTGGACAAGGATGATAAAAGCCATGCATGTAAGGTACAACTAGAAGTCCTAACTGATGCTCAAAGGAGAAAAGCATGAGAATCCTGAAATGGAATCTCTAATGAAGGTGAGATAACAGGTGGGCTGAATCTATCATCTGAGAGAAGATGTGGGTCCTCTGATATATCCTCAACAATTGTAGTAGGTGGCTCGATGATAGGAGCTGTAATAGTAGGCAATGTTGAAGACCAATCCTCTACAAGAGATGGAATCTGAACAGGAGGTGGAGATGTAGAAGTCACACCATCCATCTTAGGAACAACATATAAGTTCAAGTGACCTGACTTCACCTCTGTAGACTCTAGTGAAAAAAGAGAGTGAGTCTCTGATAGTGGAGATGGTGGACCAAAATATGAGAATGAATATAGATGAGAAGCATGATCAATAATCCGTGTAGCAATAATATTGCCTATCTCACTATCTTTGATATGCACCGAATCTTGTGAAAACTCAACTGTCTTCCCTGTCCCATTGTGTGTAATCTGATAAATAGAGAGAAGGTTAGAGGACAAAGATGGAACACAAAGTACATCATGAAACATACCATTATCAATGTCAATAAAACCTTTCCCACATATAGTCATAACAGTGTTGTTCCCCATCAAAATGTGTGGAGTAGAAGAAGATGTCATATAGTGTGAAGCACCTAAATCCAGTAACCATCTAGAAGAATGGGGAATAGGACTTGCACATAGTGCATGATCCTTTCCTATATCTTTACCATCTGACGAAAATGATGATGATGAAGAAGGTCTATGAGAAGTAGAAGGAATATCAATGTTGCTCTTCTGAAATAGAGTTGTCAAATATGAAACCTGTTTAGCATAGCCATCTAACTTCTTCTCGTAGCAATGTGACTCATCATGATTAGGGTTATTACAATAAGCACATTTTGGTATTTCTAGCTTTGATTACCCCCTTTAGGAGGAGGTGACCCTGATCAACTGTGAGTGTTGGAATCAATCTGAAACTCTGTAGAATGAGATTTTTGAGTCTTCTACTTCGTACCTGAAGATGGCCGAGCTACCAATGCATGACTCTGTGAGCTTGTGAGAGAATCCAACTGAGAGAGCTTAGCTTGCTCTCGAGCCAACCAATAACAAAAAACCTCAAAGGATGGATGGTAAATCTATTACCCAAAGCATCTTTGGTGGAATAAAAGGTAGAAGAAAAAATATGAAAGTTTCCATGAAGCTGAGAGAGAATCAGGTAGATACACTCAGTATCAATCTTCATCTTCCCACAACCCTACAATAACGATCTCAATTGTTTGAATTTCATCAAGAAGTCCTCAATGGAGGGAAAAGAATTTTGTATAAGAGAGTTAAGCTCTACCTCAATCTGAAGTGCCCTGAACTCATTCACTGTACCAAACAAGCCTTCAAGCTTGGTCCACATAGATAGAGAGGTATCGCACCCATCAAGATGAAACTGTAGACTGTTAGAGACCTATAAAGCAATCAATCCTATTGCCTCATCCATCTTGTTCTTGTGTTGCATGACCTCAAAAGGCCTCTGTAAAACTGGTTGCACTGCATCGAAACAAGACCACAACCCTTCTGACCAGAGAAGCCGTGCCATCAAGGTCTTCCATGTGTGATAATTATGAGGGGTCAAAAGTTCTAGACAAGAAGAGGTCCCGGCCATTGTTTTAGAGGGTGTTGGATTGTTTTTGAAAAAAGTCATGGTTTACTAATGTAAATAACAGAAATAATAATACAAAACACCCCCCACAATACAAAAACTGAACACCAGCTATAAGAAGAAATGCGTAAACAAGAAGAGAGAAAAAAAACTTCAGTTTAGAATAACATGTACATTTGAGGAATACTGATGAAAAATAGAAGAGAATTTGAATAGGGCTCATGAAGAGCTTTCTGACGCTTTTTCTGGATTGAAAAATGGAGCTATAATGAAGGAAGTTATGCCCCTCGAAAGATAGAATTCATCAACAGACTTAAAGCGTAAAACTAGGAACCAAACTAGAAAAAAATCCAAAATATACCTTCACCGTCATCTCTGTCTCTGAATCAGCTTCTTGGTGCTTGTTTCGGATCCAAAAAACACCTCCATATGCTCAAATTATAGCAAAAAACCAATAGGGTCTTTAGAACAAAAAAAATCAAGCACATGACAACTTGAAGGCCATCAAATTTCTGCCCAAAATTGATGATGTTAGAACCTGCTGACATCAGCATCTATGCAGGTCTGTCAGTACTTGCATACTTACTGATGTAGATGTACTTTGATGATGCAGCATCACATGATTTTTGTTTTAAATAAGAAAGCACTTTTTTTTAAAGTTTTAAAGCAACGCTCCTTACTTTTTTGAAAAGGATTTTTTTCAATTTTTGATTTTTTTTTAAAATAAAAAATAAATCGTTGCCTAGGGAAGCATGCCCAAATCTGAGAGAAAATTTTTTGCCTTTCCAGTCAACTGTGTCCAAATTGGACAAATTTCATATGAAAATATGAGTTTTGACATCTTCTGAATCCAACAATGATGTTCGTTTGGACTCAAAGAGCTATGATTTTCAAAGACCCCCCTATTTGCACAAAAAAAATCAAAAAAAGTCAGAGGTGTTCTGATATCACCTCATTCTTCTTTTTCTTCAAACAAGAATAGGCATTTGCAGGCAAGGCTCTGATACCATGCAGAATTTGATGATGAACAAATTCATAGATCCCTAGATATCCTGCATGCAAATAACTTGTTACAAGGAAGAAAGAAAAGGTAGAGAGAGAAGGATTTACTTGATAAATAAGAAAATTGAATTTACTTGTGCAAAACTGAATGAATGAAATTACAACCGATCAATCCTTATGAAGGAGATCAAAACCCTAAAAGGGAAGCCCTAAGAGGTAAAAGCAATTTAATAATTACTAATTAATTATTATATGTGAATGCAAAAAAGCATAAAGAAGAAATCTTAAGAAGGGAGGAAAGGTAATTTAATAAATGAAATTAAATTAACCTTTTTCTCTAACATTGCAGGCAATACAAGAAAAAAGAAAAAAGGACAAAGCCAGCTACAACAACACATCTCACACCTCAGAATGTGGCATTTGGGGGTTTGAATAGACTGGAGTGCACAACATGGTGGTAGGGCTCTATCCTAGCTAGTAAAGGGGTTCATGTGAGTTCATGGCATATGTGTTGATTGTTTGGCATAATGCTCAATTCCTGAATGAAATGCACAGGAACATCAAGGTAATTGCAAATAAAGAAAATCAATGGTGAAATGTGTTGTAATGGTATGATAATGGTTTGATAGAACATCCAAGCCCACCTTTGAGTTGTTATAAATTGAAAGATGAAGTTCTCACTTGCCACATCATAGGCCACGTGCCATCATATTTTATAAGTCTTGTGTTGATGCTATAATCAAATACTTATGATGTTTAAAGAGAAAAGAGAACTGATAAAAGTTTTCAAGATTCGGTTAGAGAAATAGTTACATAAACCAAAAAGAGATTTTTCTAGAGTGTTGTTTAATTGAGCAAGCTAGACAAAAGGGGGTTCCAATTTTTTTTGGATGAAAAGAGAGTCATTAATTGTTGGTGTAAATACGTAATTAATATTTACACTTACTTAAGTTTACTTAGGTTAATGCATTATTTTATTAGATTGCATTATTTTATTTATTTTTTTGAGACACTTAGGAGTTTGCGTACCTTTAAGAGTTATCATGTTGATAACACAAAACTACGCAACTCTAATTCAGCACATGGTGTCTACAACATTGGAGTTTGCATCATTCACTGAGTTGTCATGTTGACAACATAGTTATTCGCACTCCATTTTTAGCACATGTTGTCTACAACATAAATTTGCGTGTTACACCCTTGTAGGCTTATCCTCTCATCATCGCACTTACTCTTGTGCATAACGGAGGATAACTCATATCTGGTGGACATGTGCCTGATTTTGTGACTTATCATGTAACTGATTCCTAGGCATTCTAGATGAATCTTAGGGGCCTTTATATATAGGCACTCCTAGTGTACTTTTATGACATTGAATTGAATACATATCGATATTATGATCATACTCTTTCTGGGCTACATTTGTGCTTGTGTTTGAGTTCTTAGTTCTTGGGTGAATTTTTCCCTAAGGCAAATTTTTACATGGTACCAAATCTTGGAGAATCTCTCTTCACATAGCCATTCGAGACCATTGTTGCTTCTACACTTTGACCCAGATCTGAAAGTACCGCATAAATTGGGAGCGTCTAGAGCCTAAATAGACCTCACCATTGCATCTGGAACATCGATTCAGTGCAAATCGACTATAAATTTTCCTACCTTAGGCCAAAGTCGATCGCAAGGCAAAAAAAATTTGCAAATCGGCAATTGAAGGCCCCGATTTGCAAGTTCGGGTATGATCTTTTAGATCTGCAATTTTTAATTTTTAGATCTGATTATTTCTTTGTAGTTTTGAATTTTGCTTTTTTCAGGATTTTTTTTGCCTAATTGGGCGTGCAAAGAATAAAAATTGCACAGGTACCAGGCAATCACACCTCAACCCTATGCAAAGAATATTTTGCTAAGAATATTCTATTTCATATTAATGAGCTTCATTACCACTACATGCAACGGGCACCAGAATACATCACAAATATCGCGAAGCAATTACTTGGTATAGCATTCTGATGGGCATACACACAACCAACACAAATCACCAATAGTCAAGCCAAGCCACACATTCCATGATAGCTCTGTCACTTTATACTTGTTGGCCATCCCTTTTAAAAATTGTGAAGGGTTCACCCATGATGCAAGTGGGATAAACCCCACACTATCGACTAACGAAAACTTCACGCGAGTCATTTAAACTTGTTTTGCGACAGTCTTTCTAGCATCCTTTAAAGTTCATGTGGCCTTTCGTAGGCCCAGCCATGTCGCCTAGCGTCACGTCCTACATTTGCGCCACGACATTCACTTCATCTATGCCATGCGATGCCCAGTGACTCCGCCATAGTGCTTACATCAACATGTAGACTTCCTGCTCAATAGCATCCTCTTGTCTGCCATGTGTACAGCCTACAGTGGGTCCATGCATCTGCCTAGTGGAGCCAACACCAATAGAGTTCTACATGGATCATTACCAGCTCAACTAAACACATGGTACTCTTTTGTATGCCACATTGGAGAAACATCACTCGATCATACCACATAGTTAGATTTGACACATGTCTGCCACATGGATATTGTACTGCCACATGCCAAACTCTATACGCCCAATCAGCTATCGCGTCACCCTAGGGTGCTAATTTTTTGCCTGCATCAACATTTTAGTGAAAAAAATTGATGATTGTCTAAATGTCATTTCTAGGCATTTTCCAACTACAGTGACAACGATTTGATGTCAAATTTAAGCTTGTATTTATTTGCCCACACTCCTCTTCAGATTGCTTTTTGAATTAGTAGCCTGACTTTGCGAGGTCATAACTAGGTCATCCAGACTCCAAATCAAGTGTGATTTTTTTTATTTTGGGTAAAATTTCCTCAAATTTTCAGTGGTGGTGTTCTTTTCTAGTTTTGGTGCAAGGATGTTTTAGAAATTGCATCTTTTGGCAGCTGTTCCTATTCAATCCTGCATTTTTCAACTTCAAACACTCCCTACGGACTCATTTGGACACATTTTTAGGTTCCATTTTTTTGAAAGTGTGTTATTTTTTGTCTACTTTCTAGATCTGTAGTCAGATTCTAGGGTTGTGTGGAAAAAAATCTCACTTTCAAAACTAGGGCTTTTTCTACATTGTAATGCTTTGATTACTTTTCAGAATTGTTGTACATCTAAGCTACAGTGCTTAGTGATAGATTTGGGTCTCAAAAGGTAGTTGTAAATAGAAAAATCAAAAGTTCACTTTGTACATTTTGACAAGTAGCTTATTGTACACGCACTACATATAAAGTGCCAAAAGCATCTTTTTTGGGGGGGTCTTTTGATTGAGTGAAAAGGGAGTGTGTGTATTGTGTTTTGTCTCTCTTTTGCGCTCTTTTACTCTTCTGCATCATTGGTTCACCTAAATGTCCACTTCTAACCTCACGTAATTATTGTACATGGAAAGATATCACATGGAGTAGATTAATGGAAAAAGGTTTAAGTCTTTATGTTGATGGTACAATACCCAAACCCACTAATGCTAAAGAACTCATTAATTGGCATCAACAAGATGAACAGACCTTAGGAATTATTAGAAATTGTGTACATAGAGATCTCTTCTTCCAAATTTCCAGTTTCAAGGAATCCAAACCTGCATGGGACAAACTTGAATCATTGTATGGTAAGGTGGATGAGGAAAAGGGATTTCAAATTGAGGATGATCTACTTCTCTTAGATCCAAAGAACTTTGACAGAATTCAGGATTACATCAACAAAGCCAATGAGTATAGGTCACTACTTAAAGATTGTGGAAATCCCATGAAGGATGACAAGTTGATTCATCATATCCCGAAGAGGCTACCTTCAGAGTATGCTTCCTTTGTTTTGAGTTATAATACTCACAGGTTGACCATGGGAAGTGCTTTCTGAAAGCCTACATTTGGTGCATTTGCAGAGATGTTGATTGTTGAACAATCTCACTTGATAAATTTGGGACTTCTCACAACATCAAAGACCAAAGCATTCATGGCTAGTAATGAGCACCAATCAAGTCAAGGAGGAAAAATTTCTAGCAACAAGAAGAAGAAGCAGTGAAAGCAGAAATCACAATCTAAGACACAACAATCCTCCTCACAACAAGGAAATTCTTCTTCCAACAAGAAGGGAAGTAATGAAAAGAAGGACAAACTTTTTTGTGCATATTGCAAAAAGCCAAATCATGGTGAGCATCATTGCAAGACTAAAAGAATTGATGAGTTGAAAAACCTACTCAAGAAGAAAAAAATTCAATTGATAGGTACTTCCAAGGATTCAACTCCAACCTCTTCAAAGGGAAAAGGGCAAGCACTTATGGAAAATACAAGTTCTTCTTTGAAATGGATTCTTGACTCAAGTGCCTCCTATTATATGGGTTCTTCAAAGGGAGAATTTTTTTCATTGAAGCAGTCACAGGTATTGCACATCTTCGTGGGAGATGATACTAAAATGGAAGTTGAAGGGAAAGGACATGTGGAAATGGAAAATGGGGACTTCAAAGATGTTCTCTACATTCCAAACCTTAGCTCCAATCTCCTCTCAATTTACCAAATCACTCACTTTGGAGATGGCAATAAGGTTGAGTTCCTTCCACATTCAGTAATGGAGTGAAGTCTAAAAGATGAGTCATTAGTTGCAGTGGGGAAAGTTAATCATGACAAAATGCTTTATTCCTTCTCCCACCTTGTGCTTAAGTCTCCTTCACATGACTTTTTAACTCAATCTAATTCATAAATCAAACTTTGGCATGAGTGGTTTTGTCATCTTACCTTCCACTATCTTCAACAACTTTGCTCAAAACACATGGTCAAAGGTTTACCTAACATCAACTTTTCTAAGGGTGAGTGTTCATCATGTTCAATGGATATGCATCTCAAGAAGAAGTATGATAAAGGAAAGTCTTCAAGAGCACCAATTGTTCTTCAGATGGTTCACGTAGTTTTAGCAGGTCCTTTTGTATTGACTTTAGTCAACCAAGGCCTCTACATCCTTACTTTCGTTGATGAATTTTCACGCTTCACATGGGTCTACTTCCTTCATCACAAGAATGAAGTGGTTGATAAGCTTCAAGCCTTCAAGATTCATGTTGAACATAAATCAAGGAAAGCCACCAAGGTTTTATGGATGGACAATGAAAGCAGATATGTGGACAAAAGACTTAAAGACTTTTGCAAACTTGAGGGTATTGATCTTTAGAATTCACCAGCATTCAGTCTGCATAAGACAAACATTGTAGCTATAAGGATTAGAACTCTTAAGACAATGGCAAGTTACATGATTAAAGCCAAGTCTCTTGATCCTACACTTGAAGTTGAAGCCATTAGCAGTGCCACTCATATACTTAACAGATCTCCTCATAATGCCCTAGATGGGAAGACTTCTTTTAAGGCATGGTGCGACAGAAAACCAGTTGTGAGTCACTTTAGAGTCTTCAATTATCCAGCATGGGAAAACCTATCTTCCAAGGGATGCAAGGCACCAACACCTAGGCCTTGTACATTCATAGGATATGAAGACGATGTTAAGGCATATAAACTTATGGATCCAGAGACACGTGAGATTTTTATGGAGAAGGATGTACACTTTGAGGAAAGTTCACCCAACTTATCCTCTACTCCTCTTCACACTTCATATATTGTGGAAACTAATAGTGACACCAATAATAGTGCTTCAACAGATTCAAACATGATGGGTTCTATCGACAGTTGCAACAAGAGGTCACATTATCAGTATAGTCCACATGCATACATTGCCATAGTGATAGGTCCAGCACAACAGGGTACATCTTGTCTTCTAGCCCCAACAAGAGGTCACATCATTAGTACAGTCCACATGCAATCATTGCCACAGTGATAGGTCCAACACAACAGGGTACATCTTGTCTTCTAGCTCTAGCAATAAGGGATGACTACATGGCAAATGTTGCAAGTTTATTTGTGGAGTAACACATGGTAGACTTGGGAGACATCCTTGATGATTTACATCTTCTCTTTGATGATGATGATCCTTCTACACTTGTTGCGAGGGCTCACTCTAACTCTCATGTCCATTTTCTACATGATCAATCTTTACAGGTTGATGTGATTTTGGATCCTTATGAACAACAGTTGTCAGAGGTTTCTTTATCAGATGAGAAGATTGTTGGTTCTTTGCAATGGGTTCAACAGACATCCTTGCCAGATCTACATTCATTCTTTTTAGGTGTTGGAAGGGGCAAACATCAACATCAACACAGGGACAATTGAGCAAATTTCAGGGCCACCATACATCTTCATGATTGTACCTTTTCCTTTGTTTCTTCCAAAGGGGAGGAACATCATTATGCACTCATGGACTAGCTTCTTCCTTGGAGCAGCAATCACTGATCAACATTTTTCTTTTGGGGGAGGGGGGGACTACCTTGTCTTTCTTCCTCTTCTTTCTTATGAGGGGACCTTTTCCTCTTTTGGGATAGTGTTCTTCTCACATTTCTCTATTGTATATACTTGATGTATGTCGTAATGGGGAGATCTTGATTACTCCATCCATCCATGCATCTTGTCTTTTCATCCCTCTTTTTGGGGGAGGGTTTTTCCCATGAGGTTTTCCCTCTTTCTCCGCTTTATGAGAGATTAGATTTCATTATGTACATGGGTACCTAACATGGCCTAGTAGCCGGGACCCATCATGAATTTCATACTAGTTTTCGTAAGCTTAAGGGTATCCCCTAACTTTCACTTAAGGGGGGGTGTTGGTGTAAATACGTATTTACTATTTAAACTTACTTAAGTTTACTTAAGTTAAGGCATTATTTTATTTATTTTGTGAGACACTTAAGAGTTTGCGTACCTTTATGAGTTTTCATGTTGACAACACAAAAGTATGCAACTCTAATTTAGCACATGGTATCTACAACACTGGAGTTTGCATCATTCATTGAGTTGTCATGTTGACAACAAATTTATTCACACTCCATTTTTAGCACATGTTGTCTACAACATAAATTTGCATGTTACACCCTTGTAGGCTTATCCTCTCATCATCACACTTACTCCTGTGCATAATGGAGGATAACCCATATCTGGTGGACATGTGCCTGGTTGTATGACTTATCACGTATTTGAGTCCTAGGCATTCTAGATGTATCTCAGAGGCCTTTATATACAGACACTCTTAGTGTACTTTTATGACATTGAATAAAATACATATCGATATTCTGATCATACTCTTTCTAGTCTATAGTTGTGCTTGTGTTTGAGTTCTTAGTTCTTGGGTGAATTTTTCCCTAAGGCAAATTCTTACAGAAATAATAGAAAGAAAGCAGGGGGATTGTATTTTTCTGTAGATTTTGTGCTACAGGAGGATAGATAATTTTTTCAATGAATGATTAGTGTGCATCAAGGGATAGATTTTTCTTTGTTTTGTTGCTTTTAAAGGAAGAGATTTTTAGTATATCAGAACTTTGGGTTTGTGTATTAGCTTTTTGGTTAATGTTAATCTTTGAGTTACCTTGATTGTCTCTAAACGAAGTTTTGATGCATACAATTATCGCCACGATTATTATTGAGACTTTGGGATTTGTTATTCGTATGTTTGGAGAGAACAATTCATCTTTCTTTCTACACTTCTTCTTTAATGTAATGATTGGGTAAATGATCTTTGTATCATTTTCTTATTATTTTCTTCTAGTTAATCAGTTTCTTTGCATCTACGTCATGTTTACAAGTGGATTTTTGTCTACCTTTTGTGCTTTCTAGTTAAAAGCATCCATATTTGTATTTCTATGAATTCACTATAAATCATATACGGGGAGCTGTACCCAGATAAATTTAGAGGGTGCTTATGCTTTTCAATAGCAAAGTGATCTAACTATTATTGTTGATTTAGTCTTCCTATTTGGGCATTTGGAGTTAATGATATTTCTTCAGAGGAAAATTTGTTCACTAACACATATTTATTGTGTTCTTTAGGAGTAGGACCTATTCCTGCAACTTAACTTAAAAATAAACTCTTACATAATGTAGTTATAAAAGTTTACTGTTATAAGTCTTTAGGTGAGTAATTTTCACATATTTAGAAATAATGACACAAGTAATATCCAAAGACAAAGGAATAGCAATATCACATGTACAAATGTTGAAGTTGGATTGAATCATAGAAGCAATTTTTTGTTGCAAGGAAGATGTATTTGAGATGAGGTGGTAGAAAGGGTAATAAGAGATATATGCAAAATGTTTGGACCATTAAATGGAAGTAAAAAAGAATATAAAATAAGAACATTATAAGTGGGCATTGATGAAGGTAAGGAAGCATAAGAAATACTTGAAGAAATGGTGGCAATAATAGGATTGGGAATGGTAAGATGTGTAGGGTTGATATTTTGAATAGAAGTAGTTATAATAGGGACCATTAGTGGACACACTAGGAATGAAGGTAGAACTAGGCACAAAGCTCTCAAAACTAGTGGTAGGTTGAATGAAAGCTAGCTCTTGGGAACAATATGTAAAAGGCTTGCCATTGTTATCAATGAGATGTGAGACACTACGAAATACATTAACATGATATTCAACATTATGGATTATTTTTCTCAAACCCTCTACAATAGAGATGACATTGTGATTCACAACCATTGTTCAATTTTTAAAAATACATGGAATAGTTTTTGAACTTGCATATGAGGGACTCTTAAGGTATCACCTTCATCATGAGAAGAATGGGAAAAGTTGTTCACACTAATAGTAGGAATATCTATAGTAAGCATGCTTGTCTCATCAAGATTCTCAAGAAAAATACATGACTTAGTATCAAAGGAACCCACAAGTCGACGACTCATCTTAACAAGAATTTTATAAGTAGGACTCAAGGTAACAAAATTCAAGCACAAGAGAATGTAAGAGAGATAGATCTGGTGCAAGTATAAAATTTGAAATATATATGCAATTAATTAAGAAAAATAATAATTTTATTGAAAACCACATTTAACCGTCAATTATGAAGATCTAATGTAATGCATACACATGAGATCTATACATGTAAAGATGATCCAATACCAAAATTAGAAGTATGTAAGAAGAGTCAGGCTCACCAAAAATGTACTATGAGAAAAATAGGGAGATAGGGTAAACTAGTAACTCACACCTCCCTTTCAAAACTACACATTTAGAAGAAAGATGTCCACTAGGCTCAAGATAAGACTCAAGCACTAAATGGGAGAATGGTAATAAACACTAAATATGTAATAATAAAAATGGGAATGACAAGAAACATAGCATAAATTATAATTTACGTAAGTAACTGGAAAACTAGAAACAATAGATTGATAAGAACCATCAGAGAGATGAAAAGTAACAAAATGGAAACTAGAATGTAATAATGACCTATGGCTAAAATTTGGGAACAAAATATAGGGTAAAAAATAGTTTTAGCAATCTATTCTTGATGTTTTTTACTATATTTTTTTGGGGATCTTTGTAACATTTTCAGATCTTTTTTATATTTTGTCTAACAACTCTATAACCTATTCTTCCACATATAAAAATAACAAATTTTTTTTTGTCTAAAGTGGTTTTCCTTGGTCAAACTCCTATTTAGAAGTCAACCTTGAAAATGAAATGAAATTGAATAACAAAAAGTATGTAAAAATGTAAATGTTTGTTTCACTTGTGCATAAACCCTCGTCCACAGATGTAGAAATCACTCATACCCATGAAGATACTTGAATGCACTTAAATCAAGGAGTTGACCTTGAAATATAATGTGGAATCAATAATGCCCTCATATATGCATGGATATGTGAAAACTACTCCTAGATCTTGAATGTAGATATGCTATAGTCATTCATAATGAAAGAGAGAGAATGTGAGTGAAAAGAGAGATCTTCTTGCTTGATCGAGAATTCATCTTCTCATCCATCACATGAGAGTTACTTGCTTTGAGTGGAGAAGAATACGTTCTACTTGAATGACCTTGAAGAATTGGAGACTTTGAGAAACTTTATATCGGATGTTTGCCTTCAAATCTTGATTCCAATTGCTTGATTGCTTGAATACTTGATAGTAAATGCTTGCACTTGATAATGGACACCAAAATGAGGAGAGACGTGGTTTTTTTATACTCAATCCACCATTTCAAAATTAAAAATAATCCAATCCAACCACATGAAAAAACTTTCCACTAGCACCTCAACATAGGGCCCCAAGCCATATTTGGGTTGGATCCTTTAGGATAGAACAATTTTGGAATTTTGGTCATTGAAGAATGAGCCCAAAACTGAATAGGGTATTAATATGAGTAAAAAAATGTGGGGGCGAGATTAACATGTTTCCAAAATCAAGTATAATGAACATCCATAACTTGGAATTGACAAAATGAGGTCTAATAGACCCTAATAAAACATTTAATTAAAGTGCCAACTTTAATGACAATACAAGAATATTGAGGTGTTAGTATTCACAAGTGATAAAAAGTCAATAAAGCAACACAAGATTATCATATTACTCTAATACATCAAAACCAAAAAGAAGGGGAAGACACACTTTGTGAGTTTTGAATGTTAATTTTGAATTGTTTTAAGTGTAAGAATTGAAGTCTTTCTATCAAGTCACTTCTTGAATGTGAATGAATGAATAGCACCTAGATAAGCTTGGATAAAGAGAGATGATAATATGAAAAAGTTTTTAAAATAATAATATGAAAAAACAAAAAATATAAACACTTATTTAATTTTATTAGTTAACAAAAAAAATCAATAATCAACCAAAATAAATAAATTCAATTATAAAATCTTAAAACTAAGATCTATATATGATTTATCTTATATTCACATAAATGACTATTATCATGAGAATAGACAAGGACACAAAGCGTCAAAGTTCCTGCTGAAGTATAGTTTTTGCATATGACAAGTAGCAATTTAGATAATGTTTTATACATTGGATACACAATAGGATAAAGCATATGATGCAATTTCTTATTGTATTTCAATAATAGTTTACATTAGCAAAGCATCTACTCAATCATGTTATACAACTTGATAGAGTAAAAGTATGTCTCATAGCATATCAATGCATATAAATTATTTCAATGTACATTTATGACACAGAGAGTGTACTTGGATATGAGACTCATGCATATACATTATTTGATTACATGTCTTACTTTATACTGACTTGTATCTTTTGTAACTAGCATTAATTATAGCTTGATATGCTGTTATAACTATCCATGATACCTGTGAATTCCATTTTGTGCATGTTAGTATATTGTAATTATGTTTCACACTAACTTGCTTTTCATATTTTCAATAATTACTGATTTGTGACTAGTCATATTTACCTTTTGTTGTGAGCAATTATTCAATCTCCATTTGTCCTAACATGATTGATGGCATTGTTGTGGTTCAGTGTGAATTGACCTTTCACAACGAAATCTCAGAGGATAAAGATGAACTTTGATTTGTCCTATGTGTAGTCCTCAACTTTTGTGTCTTTTAGGCTTGGTAGTAGTTGTTCAACAATGGACTTGTCTATCAAACACTGGATGATTTGTTTTTTTTAGTTGTGATGATAGTCTTTAGGTATAATGAATATACATATGCAACCTCTTGATTGCATCTATTGCAGTGAGCTATTTTCTCTTCTAGCATTCCATAATCCTCAAATTTTAAGTTGCATTAGGAACAAAATGCATGAAATATATTTGAGAATGAGTTGGCTACTTTGAGAACCCCATCAACCTGCAAGATATGTTTTGATATTAATGTATCTTGTGTATGAATTAATTAGTAGTTGAAGTGCTGAATTATCCAAGTTTGCTTACTTGTAGTGTTGTTTGTAGCAATGCATTCAAAGCATTCAATGTTCTCTTGTCTTTTAGTGTACAAATGTATGTAGCAACCCTTGTGCGAAATGTTATGTCCATGTCATTCCATCGTACAATGTTTCTAAACAACATTGCAGGGCTCCCACCCCTTTACAATTGGATTTTTATTTTCATGGATTCTTCTTGGAATGCAAAGTTGATTTGGAGCTAGTCATTAATAAGAGATTTTTATTTTCTACTTTTAAAACTCTGTACTCAATAGAAACATGACTACTGTACATGTTGCATAGAAAGAAGGGGTGTTTAGTGTACTTTTTACCTGTACTTTATCATCATCATTATTTATGTCTTTTATGTCAACAACATATTGGGTGTTTGTCTATCGTCCTACAACTACTAGTGCACCTATTGTACTAATGGCATAGGTACTTGTGCTTGTGAGTAGCTGTTTGATTGTGGTGCTTGGTATGAATTTGTATTCTTGGTAAAGTCATGGTATAGTTTCAATTGTTTTTGAATCTTGGAGCGTCAAGATGCAATCAAAATCTTTGTGGTCATAGGTTGCTTTGTGTCTAATTTTAAATCTTGATACTATAATAGATGTTCCTAGAACTACCTTGTTTTTGTACTCTCATACAAGATTCCCTGCCACATTTAGAGTTAACCACATTTAGAGTTATTGTCATTTCTCCTTTAAAGTCTGTCAAGTCTGCACATAGCATCTCTCATGTTTTGTTGTCTCTATCCAATTTTTCTATATATACGACACGTACATCTCCTTCAAAAGTGTTTCCTACTTTTCTTGCATTCAAGTCCTCAATTGATATTGCATTGGGGTTTCCTATTTTAGACTTGCACAAAGTATTATAGTGTTAGTTTAGTACTATGGTGGGTTGATATTTAACATTGCTTCAAATAATAGAAATTCATGTATTGATTGATCATTTTTCATGTGAGAATTCATGTTATTGGACATGAGAAAAGTTTTGTACCTTTTTGTTGTTTTCTCTTGCTTGACATATGTTCCCTTTCCTATTCTTTTTCTTGCTTCCATTATTGTGTTGCACAAAAATGTAGAATATTGAAATATATACTATTAGATTAGAGTTATTGTCTTTGATACATATAAACTCTTAGGTGTAAGATGTATTTGCATTACTGTATGTGTTGTTGCTATTTAATTTTGTGTTTTGTTGTCTATGTATTAGCAATCTAGAGTGGAGTATGGAACGTTATGAATGTAGCAAGGTGGTCGGTCTAGTATGCTTCCGCTTTGTAAAAATAATATATATTACTTGAGTTTTTCTAGATGTGATTAATTGATGGGTTGTATGCATTTTGTGTTTATTCTATGATGTAATTCATGTTGTGGTCTTGCATATACTTTCCAACATTTTCTTTCCTTGCATTTATTTTTGACATATCAATGTTGAAATCACCTACAATGTATAGATTACTCATTGATTTGACATATGTGGTGACTTGTTGAACAATAGTGGCATATTCTTGAATGGGTGTTTTAGGTCTTGCATAAAGATTACATATATTTAGTTCATTTCTTTTGATCAAAGTTGTTATTGTAATAGATTCAATATTTGTTGTGTTGTATTGCTTTATCTTTGAAATGACTAGGTTTTTGTTGGCTAGTGTCATTATACCATGTATGTGGTAGGCATTGAAGTTGTTGAAATGTTGGAATTGGTCATTTATTTTAGGGATTTGCATGTGTATTTCTTGAATGTAGATGATGTTAGATGACATTATTTTATGTGAAGCTTTAAACTTAGTGTGTTTAGTGTGCATAATAGCATGGATGGTGTGTTATGAGAACATGTATCATCATTCTTGAATTTCCATTTTGCACTTGATTGTAGGCGAGACTTTACAAGATATATTCTCTCTTTGATTTTAAATTTTTTTGATGTTAGAGGTTTTAATAGGAATAATGAGTCAATTGTTTTAGTTCATGATAGTGTTGTATATGTTAATCCATGTTGTCTCATGCCTGTGGGGTCAAAAGCCATTGCCTCCATAATACACATGCTATCTGTATCAAGAATTATTTTTGTACAATAATTTTATTTCAGATTGATGCCTTTTGGATAGGTCGAATAATGGATAGTATTGGTACCCAGTCATTTTCAATTTTTTATGTATAACATTGTACGAGTTTCTTGCATTGTTGTTGTCCGATTGTATTGTCATTAAATCTTATCCAAACTATGTCAAAATCATTATATTTTGTGATTCTTTGAATATTCCATCTAATCCATTTACTAGAAAATCTTTTGTGTTGTAGTTTCCTACATATAGTTCTATCAGAATATTTGGTTTGAGATGTATTGATGTGGGAGTGAAATTGTTCGTGTGTGTAGGCATAATGCACAATTATTTTCATCATGTTTGTTAATGGCATTGAGGACAGTCATTTCACCAAGAGCTATTGCAAGCATTTTTGTATTATGAGCATCAACATCGATTCTTCTATAGAAAATGAATGGTAGTGTTGGTTCCAATGGTGGTTTCCTTATGCACTGTTCATTGATATAGTGCAAATCTTCATTTATTTGCATGCCTATTCATATTTTGTTGAGAACATTAATGAATTTTTCATCCTTTTGCCTTACTGTGCATGTTAACGAATAATTTTTAACATTGTCTATCCAAAAATTGTAAGGCATCAATTCTAACATAGTCTTTTTATTTTCAAATACGATAGCGTCAAGTACTAGTTATGTTTGGTACAAGTCTCCGTAGAAAATTATATCAATGTTTCCAAAGTATACAATGGGCATTTACATTATTTCACGCAATCATTTGTCAATGAAACATAGGAATGTGGCACCAACTAATGATATCTCATCAATGAGAAGTACATGTAACTAATCATAGTGCTTTGACATTGCATCTAGTATGTTGCTATTGAGTGGCAAGAAGTTAGATGTGATAAAAGGTATGTGGAATGTCGAATGTAATGTTACTCCATCTATGTTGTATGTTGCTTTTCTTGCGTAAGCTGTTATTAGGCCCTTTGGTTTGTTGGGATCACTATCAATGTACTTGTTGTAGATTCGAAGGAGAGCTTCATATATAACTTTTACAGTGAAAGCCTTTCAAGTTCTGACTCTGCTTGTCAAGAACAAATGCAATGGGTTCTTGTTGTTTTTAATTTTTTTTAACAATATCTTTGACGATTTCTTGTTGTTCTCTATTTAGCATTTGCCTCAATTTATTGTACTAATTGTTGTCCATAATTTGTGGTTGGTGACTGATTTCAAATGTGTTATAATGTATGTCCTTTGTATCTTGTGTACCTGGTGTTGGATGTATTTTTGTATGTCATATTGCTCAATTTGCTTGTGTTTTTTGGCTGTGAGGGTTTGGCCATCCATGCTATCATTTTTAGTATCTAGATCCTTGACTACTTTTTCCATTTTACCTCATGCAGGAGTTGTGTTATGATTAAACTTTGCTTGATTTTTTATGATTGTTTGTTGATAGTATAAATGTGCTTGTTCCCATGATGCAAAACATTGTTTCAATGTGCTCTCATTGACTATAAATGGCACATAGAGTATTAGTTGTTCTCTACAATAGTTTTCTAGGTCCATGTGTTTGTTGAAGTTGATAAATTGTATTATACTCGGTTTTTCTTTTCATGTGTATTTTGTGCCCTTTTTTCTATACTTAGAGAAGACAAATTCTGCAAGGCATATGCTATGAAGGATTGAAGGTCAAGTTAAACAATAGTCCACTGAGGATTTAGAGAGGACATTTTCTAATTCATTAGGTTCTTTAAGTAATTATTTTTTGAGTTTGATTATAAATGTATGATTGTGATCATCTCTTGTGTCTATGAATATGAACTTTCTTGAGCTATGATTTAGTCGTAGTGACAGAACTATGTGTGTTGCTTGTTGTGATGCCATGTGTTGTAAATTTAGCAGTGCATTTCCTAGCTTTATTATCATTCGTATTGCATCAATACTATCTTGTTAGTGGTCATTGTGTATTCTTTTAAATGTATTTGTCAATGTTTTGTCCACTTTTTTTATGTATGAGCTATAATACATTGTTGTAGCATATGCATTCAATACAAATTATGCATCAGTATTAGCTTTCCATAGTTGTGGAATTATCTTTACAAAACTATTGTTCCAAATTTCTAATGGCTTTCCTCACAAGAAGAGGGTTGATCATTGTAGAGATGATCTTAGAGCTCAGATATATTCTTCTTTCAAAAGTTCCAACTTCATCTAAGAACATTTGAAATGTGTATGGTAGGTCATAGTTTGCCTTTTCTAATTTTGCAAAGATACTTGTTGCTTTTGAACTCATTGCTTCATTCTTCTTTGACAATGGTTCAAGTATTATTGTCCTTTGGAGGGGTGAAAAAGGAAAATTGTATCTATATGAAATCTTTCTTAGTCTTCTACATCGATTTGTGTGGTGGTGCTTGTGAATTGTATGAGGACTAGGCTCTATACGTTCAGTTGTACAAGTAATGTACTTGTCAATAAAGTTTGTGATGGATGTATTACTATCCGTTCCATATATTGGTGAATTTTTTTCCTAGAGTAGGAAATGATCATGTTCATTTCTTCAATTCTAGAATTTAGTTATTGAGAAGTAATCTACAACATTTCCAAAGAATGATTCATCAATTAAAATTAATTTCTTCATTGCATATATTCTGTGTCTATAGTATCGTGCATAAATCACAGAGTCTTTCTTTAGCAGATTGAATTTGTCATCTTTTATTTTGTACTCTTGTTCTTGTTGAATTTTTGAATGATGCACATTGTGCAATCGTTCGAGTGCACTTAATAGTGGATCCCACTTTTTTTCTGCACTAGTAAAGTAACAAACAAAGTTGGAGGCCCTAGTTTGCATATCATTGTGAAAACATTCTTCTTAAGTTGGTGTACATAGTCTAGAGATATTCTTATTCTTTTTGAAGTCAACGTATCCAATGTTTGATTTGAGAATTCTTTCCAAGTTGGGTTCTTGCTTAACATCTTTCACTTGCAATTTGTGTCCTTTCAATTGTCCCTTTCGTATTCTTATCTACATTGTGAAAAGTACCTATTGTACCAATATCTTGATAGTCTTGAAGAAGATATTTGTCATGTGGTATGCAAAGTAACTTTTTGATTGCAGGAGTTCCTATTATGCAATCTGTTGGTAATAAAATCTTTGAACAATGTCTTCATCAAGTGGTTTTCCAAAGAATAATGTGGGAAAATTCATTTCCTCAACATATTTGTCTTTGAATATTCTAATTGGGTGGTGCTCTTGTGCAGGTGCGACGTCAATTATCTTATCTTGCATTTTATGTATGGATCTAGATTCAGTGAATCCATGTACCAAAGTTTTTGAAGGCTTATTATGTTTTTCATCATTGTCTGAATGTGTTGCATTTTCACTAACTGGATAGGATGTTTTGTCTTCATAACTTGCATATGTCATTTCATTATCAACATTAATCTCAAGAGCTTCTTTCCAATCATCTTTTATTTTAACATTTTCCATTATGTATAGTGGTGTACTTGTGAGTTTTGAGAGTGTTTGCATCACTACATTTGGCCTCACCATTCCTATTTGAAATGATTTTTTGTATTTCAGGCACCTTTTGAGAGCAATGACAATAGTTGTTGTGCTATTAGTTACTTGTGGTAGTGCATTTTGTATGATGTTCATCTTGACAAGAACATTAATAATAGAGCCTGTCTGTCCCACTTGTGATCTTTTGTATCCAGTTCCCATATTTGAGCAAATGCAATTCTCACTGAAACTAGTCATTCTTCTAGTTGTGACAGGATTTTCACATCTTGTATTGGATCATTAATTCTAATATGTATTGGTGTACTATATGTTGGGAGCTTGAATTATTTCAATGCAAACAAGCATGTTTGATAGATGAAATTATTCGGTGCTTCATATTTTAGTTGCATCAGCATATAGTAGTTGTTCTTTTCTTTTTTGTTTTGTTGGTCTAAAATCTTTCTTGAAACACAACAGTTGACAAATTGAGCATGTGTGTTTTGGTGTATCATGAATTGTTGTTTCAAACATCTCTATTTGTGACAGTCTAGTTTTTGTTTTTTAGTAGACGATGTTGTCCTGCCTCTTTTTTTGCTATTTGGATTCCACATGTGCATGTTGACTTATTTTGAGTATTTTTGCTTCGATTTGCATTAGTCATTGTATTATTTTGTGTATCTCTAATAATTTTCTTAAGATGACATAGACAAAGTGCATCTGTTGTATTTGTTATAGTATTACTTGGAGAATTTTTGATAAATCTCTTGAGGTGACATAGTCGAAGTGCATGCTTTCTATTAGGGTTTTCTTGTTTGATATTTTTAATGTGCATCTTGTCATGTCCTATATTATTTTTTCTTTCGATGTCTACAATGTGTTATGTGTTATGCTCTTTTATAAATCTCTTCAGTTTTTTTTTTATTAGATAAATAGGTTTTACAGGGAACCTGAAACTCGAAAGTTGGTACATAAGAAGGCTGATAATAAGCGTGACAACCCAGCCAAAAAAGTAAAATTTCAAAGGTTGATAATAAGCATTAAGCCCAGCCAAAAGAAAAAGTACTGAGAAAAGACCAAGAAAAGGAAACAAATAAAGCCACGGCCAAGGGCTAGGACAAAAAGCCAAAAGACAGTGATAAACAAAAGAACATGCAAGAGTTATTCCTCGTTCTTTCGCTCCAGATCTTGCATCACCTGAGCAGCCTCAAAGGCCTGTTGATTCTCCTCTGTTTCTATCTGTTTCCCTCTTGGACTCCCCTGGTCCTATGCAGGAGTGGAGTTGTCCTTTGCAAGGTCGTCCTCCATTCTGGCCTCGTATCTGTCTTCTCCATCCTCATCATCGTGTGTTTCTCTGTCTTTGATCCAGCCCATGAGAGAGATGATGTTGTTGTTGATGGAGCTTAACAAGGAAAACATCTGATTGGCAAGGTTGTGATTGTAGTTTTCTAGATTGTGTATCCTTTGTTCTGCCAAAGTGAGCCTATCAGCCAAATCTGTCCTCTTGTTGTCTTCTCGTCCTTCCCTTGTTGCCTCAATGTGTTTCACATGGTCTTTAACCTCCTCAAGCTCATGGAAAAGCCATTTGATTGATCTGAAATTGTCAATCATGCTATTGCGAGCATTATTTAACATATTCATCCCTGTCTCCCTGGCCCTGTTCGAAATAGCCACAATCACCAAATCAATTAATTCTTCCAACCGCTGCTCTTCTTGATTATCCACTAGGATTTGGGGATTCATGGCCTCCCTAAAGATTCCCATTTTGGTATTCTTGACATTGAAATTAATCCACCCTTTCCTCCTATCATTTGCCTGCACTTCCCCTTCTGCATACCTGGCTTTCTCCTCTTTTTGTTCCTCAGGGTGGAGATGGATAGGAGAAAGGGGCAGCACATACGTCTCCTCATAATGAAATCACACATCCTCCAGACTCTCCCTCTTGTGCTTCTTCCTTCCCCTATCGACCTTTGTTTCCTCCTGCATCTCCTTCACCACCTCCTTAGACTCTGGATCCTCCTCATCGTCGCTGCTTCCCTCCTCAGCCTTCTTTGCCTGCTTCTGCCCGAAATCCCTAGGGCTTTTTTTGCTTGGGGTTATGGGAGAGGGGGATTTTTTAACAATCGCAACTTTCCCTGAGGAGGAGACTCTGCCTTTCTCAGAACTAAGGCTCTAAATGTCATCCGAGTCAAAGGAGTAACTAGAACTTCCAAACTCCATAGTCTCGATCTGAGGGCAGGCATTACTAATAGTCTGAGCTTTGAAGTGCTCATGGATAAGAATCAACAGCCCTTCATGCAGTGTCGGGTTTGCAGTGGGCTTCTTTTTGAAGCTATCCATCGCCTTACTCATAGAGGTTAGTAGATAAAAAGGAAAAGAAATTTTGGCTTTCTTCCAAAAATGATTTAAAATAACAAAGTGGTTGGTGGGGCTCTATCAAAACTTGGGTCCAAAGTGATATACTCAATAACAGCTTTCAACACATACCTCCACCGCTTCTTCATGGAGTCGAGGACATAGTAGGTGTCAATTTTTATTAACGCCTTTAATTCCTTCTCACTCTCCACAAAATCCCTTACCACATTAGCTAAGAGCTTCTTATCCCTGAAGAATTTGAAACCCTCAATTGGGATCTCAGTAATAGCCATGATTACCTCCTTCGTTATCTAGAAGTTGATGCCGTTCGCCTTAACCTTTCCCTCTTTCCAGGACCTTACCATACTGTTAGTCACCTCCTAATCATAACCATGTAGCTTCATGAGATACTTGGTTACCCCACCCTCTTCTAGCTTTTCCCAAACTTTCGGCATGCTTCTCCATTTCTCAAAGTCCCCCGCCGGCTCCTTTCTGCATCTCTCGCCCACCATCTCCTCACTCTGCACACCCACTTTATCATAAGCTCTTCACTATGAGACTAGAAAGGACCGCCGAGATTAAGCAAGGAGAAGAGAAAAATAACTTTGTTGTTACCCCTGAAACGAATGCAATAAACAACCCACAAAGCATGGCAATTAATCAAAGAAGGATATCTACATTTACGAATTCCCATTATTCCATTATCAAAAGTACCCCTGTATCTTAACCCTTTCATATTCATAATTACAACTTGATATCCTCCGTACTTCCTTGGATTTTCTCCAAGTCGATCAAATACTTGACGTCCATCGGCAAAGAAGTTTCGGGAAGCCATGTCATTTTTTGGTCTGTGCCGACCCTATATTTTCCAACCTGTCAGCAACCGGGTTTGCTTCTCAAAAAGTATGGGTGACATGGAAATTTTTGAATTTGGAAAGTGTCTCTCTCGTCTCATTGATAAGATTTGCAATCATTTAAGAAGGATACAAATTGCCATTAATGCACTTAATAATGTTATTCGGGTCCCCCTCCAGCCATAAATTGGTGACCCTAATTTCAAGAGCCAGTTTAACTGCATTGCACGTGGCGTTGGCTTCCGCAAAATGATTTGTTTGGAAACCCAACGGGAGAGTGAAAGATGCAATATTGTCTCCATTTTCATTTCTAACCACACCTCCACTACCCGAGGATCCAGGGTTTCCCTTGGAGGCTCTATCGAAGTTGGCTTTGTGCCAGCCTTCAGGGGGGAGGTGCCACTTGGCTTCCTATCTTTTTATCATTTTGTCTTTAACCTTCTCCTTCTTCCTGGCTCTTGTCTCAAAAGCTCCCCCCTTCCTCACAGAAATATTTTCCTTTATGTTACTGAAGATCTTCCTTCCAACAACCAAAGCCAGCTACTCCCTATCTTTGAAAATTCAGTTGTTTCTCTCCTTCCATATGCTCCAACAAAAATGGGGCAGGAGCCAGGAGCTGATTTCCTTCAAGGCAGACCCATTGAACATACCTTTCCATTGGCAAAAGAAGTCCAAGAGATTGGAAGGAATGCACCAGCTATGGTCAAGGTCCTAGGTGAGGAAGTCACAGACTGTTCTAGAGTAAGAGCAAAGAATGAACAAATGGTTGCCTGTCTCAGACTCGTCTTTGCATAAAACACATCTGCTGGGCATGATATGACCTCTTTTAATGAGATTTTCCTGGGTGAGATTCTTGTCCTGAAGTGCCAACCAAAAAAACATGTTGACTTTTGGGAGTAGGCCCGGGAGCCAGGCCCTCGACCATGGGGGGGACGCATTTGTACTTCATAAAGCAGAGTATGCAGTGGCAACCGAATAGACCCCATTAGTATTATCCCTCCAAACTGTTCATCCTTGTTGGTGCTAAGGGATAAGGAATTAAACAAGATCATAATTGGTTTGAGTTCCTCTGAGATAATAGTAAGGTCCTTCCATCCCTGATCAGTCCTGTAGTTACTGACTTTGTGCCCAAAAAGGTTGATGCAATCATTAGCCCAAACACCATAGATAGGGATATTAATGAGTGGGCCCTGAGAAAGCCAAATATCTGACCAGAAAAAAATGTTCTTCCCATTTCCTAGCTTCCAGGAGACCTTAGAGTTAGCCAAATCCCTGGCTTTTAAGAAGCCATTCCAAACAACTGAGCCTCTGGGTAAATCCTCACTGAAAAGAGTAAACTGAAAAGAGGGCCTTTTTATATACTTGTTCACCACAGTGTCTCTCCATTCCCCCGTGCTACTAAAGATGCGCTAGATTTGCTTTGCCAGGAGGGCCTTGTTGATATGAATGAGCTTCCTGATCCCCAGACCCCCATTCTTTTTAGGGAGACAAACTTTGTCCCAAGAAACAACGGGGTACCTTTTATTCCTATCAATTCTCGTCCATAAAAAAACCCTTTGGATTTTCTCCGTTCTCTCGGTATATTTTCCAAGTATGGTGAAAAATCTCTTCAATTTGTTGTATCGCATATGTGCTTGATGAATGACTTTTTCTGACTGTAATCTCAACAGTGGTTCAAAGTGATCAACAATATTATTTGTATCATGAAAGAGGATTGAGTATGCCTCTACTTGTATTGATTCATTGATTCTTTAAAATTACACACGCCATAAAAAACTATACTATACAATGCAATATTTAGTCCCATCTATTCACAAGTATCTAGTATGACACAATTCAACTTTCATAGAATGATTAAGATCCAAACTATGGTCGTCATGACAATAAAAGTGTACCTCCACATTGATATTTTTATAGAGGAATAATTTCATACACTATTTCACAATTATAAATGTTAACATGTAGACATGTAGGCAGTACAAAAACTTATACTTCTTATCTCTTCTACTATTGCATATTAGAAAAAGATAAATTATGATACTAGACTAAAAAACACATAACATGTCGCATCATTTGAATTCATTGATGAAATATTCAAAAAAGAAAATGCTAATAGAAAACACAAGTAGTGAATACAAAAATTGCTACTCTTCTTGTTCTTTGGTCATGTCTCCATGTTAGCTTTATGCTTTTTTCACCTTTCCTCTTCACATCACCACCACAATATTAAATTGTCATTGATGAAATATTCAAAAAAGAAAAATGCTAATACAAAACACAAGTAGTAAATAAAAAAATTTCTATTATTATTTTCTTTGCTCATGTCTCCATGTTATCTTTATGCTTTTTTCACCTTCTCTTCACATCTCCACATCAAATATGATATGTTGACTATGTCATCAAGCAATATAAATAATGCTGAGAATGCTCTATGTTTGTACCACTTGAATCATAAATTCAATGGCTCAATGACATTATTATCACTTAGACTAGTACATTCAAGGCCTGTATGTTCTGATATCACATGGAAACTAGAGAAGTCAAATGTGTCATGGTTACCACCATACATGTCTATATTATTAGGATTGGTAGCAAGATTGTTTAGAAATGAAGGAACATTTTCATTGGGAATTACTAGCATATTTTTCTATAACTGAATCCATGTTGAGAACTATAGCATTCTATTTTTCGTGAGATAGGTGCATGAGAGAAACATCTTGTTGCAATAGTTGCAATAGGCATGAGTTTACCAAATTTGAGTGATGCATATTTTGATAACTCATTTCAAAATTGGGTAGTCCAATTACACTAGGATAAGTTGATTCAGATAATGGATAGTGAAATTTTGTGTCACTTTCTAAAGAATACATGTTATCTATGCTAGCAACATATATGGAATTGATATGTTCTTTCGATGAAAGATCTTGTACTAGATTTTTATGAAAACTCTTAAGGATGTTAGGTTTCATGTGCATCATAGTTAGAAAGTGTTGGTTCTTAGTGATAAGTATTGTATAACCAAAATGATCATTCACATAGACCATTGACAATGGGCATTTCTTTCTATTTCTATTGGACATCGTTCAACTTGAAGGGTCTTTCCAAGTTGATCTCTCTCCGAGTGAGAGATACTTTTTGTTTCATTTATCTTTGTATCTAGACACACAATATTTGCAATGGATTTGTATCCTTAGAAGGAAATTATAGCCATATCATATGCGACAGTAGCTTCCTCTTCAGTATCAAATGTTCCTAGCCATTTTTGCTTTTGTTTTGGACATATTTTAGATCCATTGCAAAATGACATATATCCTTTGCTTTCTTCAACTTTTTTAGTACATTCTTGCAATTCATACAACTTCATGAATTTAGTTTTCTTCTTGTTTGATCTCATTACAGTTGAGATCTGAGTGTTCTACACATTGCAAGGTTGATTACGAGGTGTAAAATTGACGTGGAAAAAGTTGGTGTATGCATTACTGCCTCTCATTGACATGTTGGCCATGTCATATGCAAAGGCAACTTGCTCTGTTGTGTTAAATGTTCCTAACCATTTTTGTCTTTGTAGGTTGGGGAATGTTATCTCTACTGAAAATTGACCAAATGCTTTCTTGCAAACACCCCTATACGTCTTCTCCATTTCTTCTTTTGTGTTTCTATATGAGAATTAAACTTTTGTTAAGACATGTTGCAATATGCACATGTTTACATTACATTACAAATGACCAATCCTCTCAAACAAAAATTTCAATTATAAAGAAATGAAAACCATATGCAATTCCAGAAAATAGTAGCTAAGAAATGACCATTTTCATATTCTTCATAATCATCTCTTGTCAATAATTACTTGTAGCTTATCTCCATTATAAACATTATTTCCATACTATGATCAATCACAACACTACTAACCGATAAATACTAAATGTCATTACTATTGTCATGACTAGTGACATTAGTATCATTGTAGGTTGCTCAGTTACATACCAAATGCATATTATATGACTACCGTACTCACTACAATTAACATTACAAAAAATGAAGTATTCTCCACTGTGAAAAATAGTATATAATCTACCAATATTATCAAGATAAGTATCATCCATCCCTTTGTTACAAGTTCATCATAGGTAGGCACATGCTTAGTTTTGGGCTCAGCCAACTTAGTCATCATGTTCTATGGATATGCTCCATTCACTGCAAGGGGGTTACCAATCCAAAGACATAGTTCAAAAAGAGGAAAACAAATTCTCAAATTGGGGGTGGTCTCGACCTACAAATGTGTATATGCACTCTAATCTATTCCATAAGGTTCTGATTGTAGATTTTGTAAGCTTGTAAAGAAGACAATACAATTAGTAAGTTTTCATCTCTGAGATCTATTCATTGACACTGTTTCTTTGAATTTTTTTGTTAGTAGTCTTACCTCAAACACAGAAACTTATGCCAACTTATATATTATGAGATGCTAACATGGATCTTAAGGAAATAATACAAAAGGAAACAAGCAAATTTTGGAAACTTGTAACTTTGAAATTTCTAAATTCTAATCAAATGTATAACTTTACTTACTATTTTGTTCTTCACTCAATTGCCAAGCTTGTGTATGTGATCCTTGTTGATGTTCTTGGTTTGCAATCAAAGTAAAATATTAATAAAATCATAAATAAACCTTCACAACATTAGATGTAATTCATTAGGTCACTAGTTCTTATTCTACATATGCGAGAATAATCTATTGTGTAGTATAATCATTGTGTACACATTAAACATAGTAGATCAAACTATTACTAGTTCTTAGCAAAATTTGCAAAAACATGGTTAGTTAAACAAGCTATCTCAACATTTGCAATAGTTGAAGTTAAAAATAAATTCTAATATATTATAAAGTGAGATGGAGATTACTAGATACATATTGTAGTACATTTGTTGAAGCCTAAACAAGCACTTCACTAAGAAACAAATGACATGGAAATGACCAGATACGTATTATACTATGTCATAGTGCAAAATATTATAGCTTTTACATGCAAGTTGTGAACTCTCATTCACAATAAACATAAGCTTATACATCATCACTATATTCTTGTAGGGGTTGTCATTTTGTAATCATTAGTTCATCAATAAAGAAGGCATCATCTCCCAATATCCACTACAAGATGAATTTCAAGTGGCATGGAATTATTCTAAAATACAAACAAAAAATGACATGAGTAATGGTGGTTTATGGTCTTAGCTACCAAGGTTAATGTACCATTATCATACCATTGTCCAAGAATCTCTATGTTGTCATGTCTTATAATCCATTCGAGTGAAAAGGTTTGATATGTTACCACGAGGTTTATTATGGATAAAAGTGTTTTATCTTCAATGACTTGCCTTTTCCCACGTAGATGCAAGGTAGTTTTAATTTAATGTAGAAGCTTCTTATCAATTCTCTATATATGTAGAGACATTATAATGCATTAGTTGAAGCAGCCAAATCAATATAATATATTTTTGTTTATGCTACTGCCATAGATTTACTTTGTTGAGTTTCATTTCTTAACAAAATGAAGACAAAGTGATCGATTTATTTGAAGGAGAACATGCGCTCACATAAAACTTCCAAATATTGTTTCAAGCAACAATTGAAACATTTGTACAGAGAGAAGTTGTACTTGCAGAGGTTCCTAATGACATCATGTGGGATGCCTCGAACGTGAGTCCTACAACAAATTGGCTTATGCACTAGTTTCCTTGACTATTTGCACAAGCCTTCCTTGCATAGACGAGGTGGAGGGAGCAGACTAAGAGGAAGCAACGTCGGCAACAAATTCTCTAGAACTTTGCCAAATGGAACTGTTGATAAGAAGACCGAGATGAGACCTGACAGAGGTCTAACCCATGAGCCTTAGCCCTTGGGTTTGTTGAAGGAAAAGAACACTTGTAATTTTGTAATGATTGTGTAGATGACCCATGATGTACGAAGACTAGAAATAAATAAAAAATGGTTTTCATTTTTCTTATGATGATTTGAATTGATGTCAAACTAACTAAATAAAGATAGAAATAAAAAGCACAAAATGATGTCGTATACATTGCATATCAGGCTTCGCAACAAGTTGAATGGAGGAAAAGGCTTAGGCAACTCACTGAAGGGGACCACAGTGGTGTCACTGAGGGTGACCATGGTGCCACAAGAGGTGCATTGGCCAATAGAGAACATAGTTTGCCTCACTATCGATCGATGAGAAGTAGTGAGGATTTGATAGAAGAGACATGGAAAAGATTAAGTTGGATCAAGGAAATGAGGGAGGAGTTCATTAACTTGTCTTGCACACCATAGGTAGACAATTAGTGCAAGAGTGAAGAGGGAACCAACGTGGCTAGAGGTGCCAAAGAAACATGAGCGTAGGGTAACTATACTCCATTATTTCTCCACATACTGAATGAGCAAGTACAGATTGGTAGCTAGACCCTATTTTCAAAACCTACCACACCACAGAGCAACACAGGTATGCAGGTGGAGACGCAGACACAGATCCTAGCACAACCAACACAACTAGTAGTTCAATTGGTGGTACAATCAACAACCATGGTTGTGAACAAACAAAAGTTGCCCAAATTTATGGGTCAAGCAAAAAAAATTCAGTACGCCACTGTTGGACATGTGAAACTATTTGGATTGCCAACGTGGTCATTGACTAGGACAAATGGGTGAGACAGTTCTCTGCTACATTGAGGGAAGCAACCATTGATTGGTACTTAGGCGTAGACAAGACCAATCTAGCAACTTGGGCTGAATGGAAAAAATAATTTTAAAAAGGAATTCAAATTATTGCGAGACAACAATGAGATACTTGCACAAATATATTGCACCAAGCAAGGGAAAAGTGAGTCTGTCAGAGCATAGATATGATGACTAAAAGAACTGGTTGTCAAGATGGAGTGTGTGCCAATAGACAAACTCAAAAAGTGATGTTTCATCGAGGGACTAAAGACATTCCTTTGCAGGAAGATGAAGATCGTACATCCCACTTTGTATGACAATGCCTATAACTGAGCTATGGACTTAGAAAGCGAATACAAGACTTTTAAGAAGGCTAATAAGTCCTCATCATTGGAAAATGACTCTTCCGAAAGCAGTGACAAGGAAGAAAGTAAGAAAGTGCACGTCCTAAAGAAAGACCTTTGACAAATGATGAAGGAATTAAAGACAACCAAAGAAGGGTCAAGAAAAAATGAGGAGGGTGAAGTATGGTATACAGACTACAAAGATGTTGGACACACAAAGGGTTCATGTCCTAAGAAATCCTTTTGCAACATCTGCCAGGTTATGGGACATTCCACTAAAGAATGTCCCTATAACATGAAGAAAAAAATCAACAAGTACTATTTACACAAGAACAACCCTCTATGTCTGGATCGAGCAATGAACAAAATAACAATAATGCCTCTTTTGGCAGGTACATAAACAATAAGCGGGGAGGCCAAGGGAATGATAACAATAACCACCCCTATATCTAGTATGATGTGAAGGGAAGGCCAATGATACAATGCAGGAATTGTAAACAATGTAGAGATTTCACTCGTGAATGCCAAAAAGAAGGGACCTTACAAAAGTTGTGTAGAGGGTGTGGGATTGTTGATCACGAAGACTAATTGTCTGAAACTAGGCGTTAACCTCCTCAATGCGGAAGGGAGGAGCAAGGAGGAAGAAGTTTTGGCAATTACACGTTCACAAGCTAAGAAGGTTGTACATCCAATCCCTTATATGGAAAAGCAAAGGTCCTTGGAAGCCAAAGTGAAGATTGAGAAACACTTACAAGCCCACAAAGAGTCAAAAGACACTGCCGAAACCTCTACTCAAGCGACAACAAAACAAAACATTCTAAGGTAGGTGATGCAACTGGAAGTTCCGGTGAGGGTCAAGGACCTGTTGGAAACTATGCTCCACCTCCGTACAACACTTGTTAAATCTCCAACATCTACAAGTACTCCAAAAGGATCCCAATAGTTCGGCAATGGATCTGATGATACTCCTGGTGAATAGTGGGAGACACCTGACTTTGGTAGAGATTGGAATCTTAGGTACCATCCTCATGGACACGATCATGGATGGCAGGTTAGGAGTGAACATCCTATCGGAAGAGACTTGGAAGAATTTGGCAAAGTTGACATTATGGCCACCAACCTTAAACATCTTAGGGGCTAACTAGCATGATATCAAGCCCTTCGAGACCCTGATGGAACATAAAGTAACAATTGGCACAACCATTCATCCTAGACTTCATAGTGATTCCCCTCCAACACAAGGGATATGACACCATCTTAGGAAGAGGCTAGTTGGTGATGGCTAAAATTAATCATAACTAGAAAAAGAACATTATGTCATTTGAGAAGAGCGAAGTACATGATCCACTTGAGAACCCAGATGGTTGGCAAAGAGATGATATCCTCCTTGGACTTGGAATCCAATGATGGAGTAGATGAAGGGAGGAAAGACGTGGAACCTAACGACGAATGGGTACTCGAATTGAGAGAGTTCTTTAACAATGCAAATTCTATGGATGGGCTATTTTATTGATAGATGGGCGATAATGAACTATTTAAGCTGTCGTGTAATGTGTTGGAGATCACGAAGGAGAAGAACAAATTTCCCTTCGAAGTATATGAAATATAGGGAAGGGGAGGTAGAAGTTAGAGACTGCCTCATCCACTAATTCCCTAAGGGAGAAACTATTAAATACCAAGAGGCCAAGCTGTAGGAAGTAAAATTGGGAGATGAGCACAATCCAAAGACTATTTTGGAAGGGGATGTCTGGGATCTTGTACTAAAGATTATCATGTTTAAAATATTTTCAAAGTACAAGAATGTGTTCGCTTGAACATATAAAGATTTGAAGGGTGTGAGTGGAAATATTGGCAAAGAAGTTTGTGAGTTTTAGAGAATATCCTTTCAAGTTGAGTATGTTGTGCATTGGACCCATCTTTGATGCTACTCAAGTCTCATATGTAATCTATCGAGCTTTTGAAAAGAGTGGTTGTATACCCAAAATAGTGGAAGAATGTGGTGCTCCTCTAGGATATGAACCCATAAACATGAAAGTTCTGAGAATCTCGCTTGTTCGAGTGCTATCTTGTGCTTGTGTATGAAAGATGTAGCTTGTTTTTTGAAGAAAAACTCAATGACAGTAGTAAATAGAATATATATGAATAGACATGCATTGGTACATTACCATTAAGGGCTGCAATTTGTATTGAAGTGGCAAAGATAAGATCAAGAACCAAAAGATTGTAGAAAAGAATGTATCAACATATCTTGACCCTGAGGTGATTGCTTCAATGGTTGCGATGTTGGTTGAAGTGGCATGTCAGGATGAGATTGTTAGCTTACTTATTATAGGATGCAAAAGAATGTGTTGAGACCATTGTAATGGTTGATTCATTACATGTTAGGGTTATGACTCTGTTGTCACTAACACCTAACCTTGGTGCCCCACATGCATTTGTGACTGATGTCATGATTGTGGTTTTGGGATCCTTCATTGGATGAAAGAACCAAATCGTGACTTGGATGAAGACTAATACTTAGAAAGAAAAAAGAATATGATTACATCAAGAAGGACATTAATGAGCATTTGTGTGATGTCCCCATATTAGTATATAATTTAAATAATAAATAAATGTTTCATATAAAGTAATATTAATAATGATATTAAAATAATAATATTTTTATAAAGTAATATTACATTTTAATTATATAATAATATCATATGATGTTATAACAATAATAATCTAATATAATATAGCAACGTGCTATATTAATAAAGTATTATAATCTAATAATATAGTTGATATATTATTAAAGTAATATATATTATAAATATTTGGTGATATTGTTATAAATAAATAATTTATACTTTATGATATTAATATAAATATTAAATTTAATATAAATAGATAATTATATAATTATATTATTATAATATAATTATTCTATTGAAAAGTAACAACTCTTCAAATTAAAATATATATATTGAATGAAAGTTTGGGTAGAAGAATCCCAAGCAGAATATTGCATATCTAGTAAAAAACAAATGAACAATACGTTTAGTAGGACCAACGATAAATTGCAGGCAGACATAATCAAGCCTTAATGAAGATTGAGATTAATAGTGGAGGGCAGACCATTCGCGCCATATAAGGGGAGATAAAAGTGATCGTAGTAGATGGTGAGAAGCAGGTAGATAACAGTGATCGCAGTAGTTTGACAAGACATCAGACACTCCCTTTGACTGACGCTAAGGAAAGAATCCCAGTGAACAATCACAGGGAGAGTACGGCAGAGCTTTCCAAAGTCAGGGAATCGAATAAACAATAACAAACCAGTAGCAAATATCGGGCATTGAAAAGGAGGAAAAATAAGAGTCACCAGTAGAACGGGCATTCAAGAGAGGAATAGGGACAAGGCGAGGGATCGTCTCACCATTTAAGTGATTTGATCTATCCAACAGAAAATATCCAAAAGCGATGAACAAGGACAAGACCAAGGATCGTCTCACCATTTGGTTTTCTACTTGACTCACCATTCCTAAGTATTAAACTCAGAAAATATAAGTCATTAAACATGGAAGAGGATTATCATTATTTATAAGCTCTCTCACATCAGACTAAGACAATTCATTGAATCTATACCACACCTTAAAATATCACTATAAATAATGCAGTGCTGATTTTCAACATTGATACTAATGGAAGATAAGAATAAATGTTAGGAGGATAGACAAGGTACAAATGAGGTCGCAGCTTGACTTAAAAACTGAATCCATAAGAGCTGAGGAAGAATAATGGAGTTTAAGCAACACAAACCAATCCTATTCAGTAAGCAACGACCATATATACACAAGTCAATGTACTCAGATCAATGCCAAGAATAAATCGTGTAGAAGGAATACACACACAACAGACACCAACCTTGTTGGCAAACCTGTATCGGCACCAGTAAAGATAAAACAACACATAGAAATCTTTAATCGAACATCAGGTTTTAAGTCATATAACCATTCATGGATGAAGAATCCTTGAAGAGGATATGTAATCGTTCTTTATATAGAATCATAAAAGACAATAACCTCTCTTGGATAAAAGAGATCGCAGACCACTCGAAGGAGTTGCACCAACAATTGCGGAAATCAGAAAGGCACCATAGACCACATAGCATAGCAGTTTGAAGTGAACAATATATGATATCAGTATGTAAATTATATCAATTAGAAAAAAAATGGCAAAAAGGATACAAATAAAATCAAAAGTCGTACATAAATGAATGACCCCCAAAAAGGGTTCATTACAATTTGCTCCAAAATAGTGAGGCAAGTATACTCTCTTAAGTACAAATTTTAGTATTTTGTAGATAATCTCTTACCTATATTCTTGTATGTATTATAAGAGTCATTTTACATGTTATGCTGTTTCTATTTGATCACTTGGGATGGTCTTGTAGGAAAAGAGGAATGCTGCATTAGAAATTCTATCGAGATATTGATGTAGGTAATGGTAGCATCAGGGATAACACAACAAACTCGAGACACAAGGCCCTTGCGAGTTGTCTTCGAAGGGATTTCTCTTCTTATATGATGGAAATGGTATCTTCATTGATTGGGATAATGTATACTTTTGTTACAAAGGGGCAACTAGAGGATCTACTTTAGTTGAGTTCAGAGAATCTTGATCATATTGGTTCAGAGGGAGAGGACCATATTGAGATGGTTTCTCTAGTGTGTAGTTAAAGGACTTTTATTTTTTATTATGAAGTTTCATGTATATAAGCTACAATGATTTATCTAGATATCTAGGTCATGATATTCCTAGAGAGATGGATACTTGTTGGATTGAGCACTTGAGAAATGAGCTTTATATAGACTGAAGAATTCAAAAATGATTTTTTCCCACGAGGTGATAATATTGATATAAGATTTAGAGGGAGTCTGATATTCCACCTGAGGCCACCTTGAATGAGAAGGTCACAAGCTTGATATTAGGTTTAGAGGGAGTCTTATAGTTCATCAAAATAAAACTTAGATGAGGAGCTTAAAATCTACATAACAAGTTCTTCCCTATGAGGGAGAAGTTTAAGGTGAATTTCCTTGTAATGCATTTTTCTCCATAGGAGAAAAAATTGAGGCAAAAACTCTTATTCTTTGATATGGTTTATGGTGGATGTCATGACAACACCACATGAGGGTATTTTTGGTGACTTCACATAAACTTTTGACATCATGTGTGTATGGGCCTGCCCCCTATGTACATCATGACGAAGTGATGAGTTCCAACTAATTATCACTTATTTTTGTTAAAGTTATTGGTAGCTGATGATCTTACAATAACTTATATCTCTTATCATGATGGTTATCATATGATTGATATCTAAGCAGAACACAGTAAACCATATCTTGTAAATTAATATAAAGATATCATTCTATGGATATCTATGAGTTATATTCTATAGATATGTCATGGTGGACTTAAAGTCCGTAGACATGCCATGAACTATAATGTCCCTATGGTAAGTATCATGTGAGTGATACATGTGCAAATATCATATGGACATTTTGAGTTATTAGATAATGGTGGATACCTTGTAATAAGATATTTGTGGATGTGTCATTCCATCTAGTGATCAGTATGGTGGATATCATAAGATATCTGTGGATATGCCATACACTATGGTGAATATCTTGTAGTAAGATATCTATGGATATGCTATACAATATGGTGGACATCTTGTAGCAGATGTTCATGGAAAATATTATCCAAGTTTAAAAAATTGAGATGATATCACTATGAACATTTTGATTATTCAGTGAATATCATGTGACTTGATATTCAGGAGGTCAATTACTTAGAGTACTTCTTGAATATCACACGACTTGATATTTGGAGGCCATTACTTGTGATATCATAAGATAATATTATTATAACTAATATCTTATGATCAAAGACATTATTAAACATGTCATTCTTGATATTACGGTAAGGTTATATTTAATCTCGTGTTTATCCTCCCTATGTAAGAGGGAGTATTGATGTTTTTGTAGCTTCTCTAATAAATCTAGTGAGACAAAAAACCATTAAAATTTTATATATATATATATATATATAATCAAAATGTGTTAATGAATAGACATGTCTCTCTCCTTGTCTTATGCACAAGATAAGTATAAGAAAGATTGTTTTCATTGAAAAACAACGAATTTAAAAACAATGCTATTACAATTGTAGCAATCAAACTTTAACAATAATAATTCTATCTCTTCGTACTTGATCGAGGAACTTTTGGCTAGTGGGGGATATGGGTTCAAAAGACTACAGTCCTTGAGCCAGAGATTGGGGAGATAGTTTGTAATTCACATTGATGTATCCTTTCATAGCCTTCAATATTTATTTAAGCTCTTACTTGTCTTTTTCATCCTTCCAAGACTTGCTTAACATCTTTTTAGTTGTATCTTTGAACAAGTGATTATTAGTTCCTTTGTTCACAACACCCAAATCCAATTTCTCTTTCTTAAAGTCATTCATTAGAGGCTCCTCCACTTATTTTGTGGTTATGGATTGGGAAACCTCTGCTCTTCATCTCCATGTATGTGGATCAACTACCATTTGAGACTTATCCTTCAATTTATTAGCCTTTGGTGCCATCTCAAGATATTTGTTGAGAATGTCTTTAAGTGGTAGTGCAACAAGTACATATTTTCATTTCTTGATCACTAATGTTTCTAGTCATTTTGAAGTGGGTAGTGGGACCAACAAGAGCTCAAAGTTGAATTGGTGTAGAGTCCATAACACTCAATGCTTGAGTGAAATCTAGGGAACCATCTAGGTTAATGGTTTTCAACTTATCGAATTCAGTCTCCTCCCTAGTTACGGTCTTCATTCTTTTTCCTCTTGAATCTATATTGATCACTTCTTCTGTGACTTCAATCCTTACCCCTTTATCCTTATTTCTCATCCTCGACCGTGTGACCCAAACATGAGTAACAATGAGAATCGGGTTCACATGTTCATCCTAACTTTTGGCTTTACTTTGGGCCTCACTTGCATCACAAATGGTCATACTTTTATCAACTTTCTTAGAGATAAGCTTAGTTTTCTAATGAGTCATTTTAGGTTCTTTCTCCTTAGCCTTTAGGTTTGCATTTCTCTTCTCATGTAACCTTTTTTCAATGTTTCTTATAACAAGGGAATCTTGCATTTTAGGTCATCACTTTCTGGGAGTGTCTAGTCAATTTATGGTATAGGAAGGGGACTTGGTTCAATATAGATAGGATCTGGAATATTTTCATCATCCTCTTCAACTCCATTAATGTTCATTTTTAGACCAAAATTGACGATTTGAGATAAGATGAACCTACACCATAATCTCTATAGCACCTCATGTTCCTAGTAATTTTCTAGGTGTCAAATTGGAAGATATTCTGGCTTCAAAAGGAAGTGTTCCCTTGCAAACCCCTTATTATCAAAATTCATGCGAGGTTTATGAAATTGAAATTAGAATTTGAACAAATCTAGCTCCAAATTCAAAGCATCAAACATAGTTTTGCATTCACACGAACCTAGTTCAATGGGAAAAGAAATACTTCTTTGCTCTTGGGTGAGTATATGTTCTTGACATGGGAAAGTTGTTTGCGTAATTCTACTAGCATACAATAATCTAAAACATACCTGCTCAACTTCATAGGGGTTCCTTTGTGTCCTCCAACCCTTAGGTAGGTGAAGTGTGAGAACTGAGTATAATAACACCCATACACACCAATGAGTTTAATAGCTTCATCTAACATTCTTTGATAAGGGATTCCTGCTAATTCACGTGTCAATTTTCCTGAGAAAATGTTTTTTTACCCTCTTATAGTTCAAAATACAATTCTTCCTCTACAAACAAGAGTAGTATTCATATATCTTCATATCCTCTCTAAAGGGCTCATGTGGCAACTCAATCCATTCTCTAGTACAATTGAGGCTATAGAACAAATATGAGGTCATGTAAAAACCTTGTCTGCTGAAATGACCATTGTTGAGTTGGTAATGCACTTTCTTGGTGATAATATCTCCCCAATCCAAAATCTAAGTGCCTTGCAAAATAATTTGGATGAAAAAGTACATCCAATCCTTGAAATGATAGGTTTGCTCAGATCCCTTGACCCCATAACAGGGCTCCCAAGTCTCTAATGTGGATTTTCATATGCTCACAAGTAAGGGGTCTTGGTAACCTTGAACTACCTCTTAGTGTCTTAATTAACTACTTCTCAGCAATCACAATTCTATATAATTGTTAGTTTTGGGAAAACTATGCCCAAGAGGAGGAACCATTGAATTTTGAGCACTCATCCCTTACCGATATAATAGTCCCTCTATTGATTGGAAGTAACACACCATTGATAACATTCATAATGCACCTTTCCTTGGGGTTGCACCTATTGATACATTCCTGAACCAATTTTGGGTAAATCATTAACGTCTGAAAAGTTGACTTCAACAATTCTTCTCTTAACTAAGGTGCTCATGGTTTTTTTTTGGGGTTACCAACCCTTTCCACAAAATTGTCTAAATCAATATGGTATCTGATGATCTTACAATAACTTATATCTCTTATCATGATGGTTATCATATGATTGATATCTAAGTAGAACACGGTAAACCATATCTTGTAAATTAATATAAAGATATCATTCTATGGATATCTATGAGTTATATTCTATAGATATGTCATGGTGGACTTAAAGTCCATAGACATGCCATGAACTATAATGTCCCTATGGTAAGTATCATGTAAGTGATACATGTGCAAATATCATATGGACATTTTGAGTCATTAGATAATGGTGGATACCTTGTAATAAGATATTTGTGGATTTGCCATTCCATCTAGTGATCAGTATGGTGGATATCATAAGATATCTGTGGATATGCCATACACTATGGTGAATATCTTGTAGTAAGATATCTATGGATATGCTATACAATATGGTGGACATCTTGTAGCAGATATCCGTGGACAATATTATCCAAGTTTAACAAATTGAGATGATATCACTATGAACATTTTGAGTATTCAGTGAATATCATGTGACTTGATATTCAGGAGGTCAATTACTTAGAGTACTTGGTGAATATCACATGACTTGATATTTGGAAGCCATTACTTGTGATATCATAAGATAATATTATTATGACTAATATCTTCTGATCAAAGACATACTTAAACATGTCATTCTTGATATTACGGTAAGGTTATATTTAATCTCGTGTTTATCCTCCCTAGGTAAGAGGGAGTATTGATGTTTTTGTAGCTTCTCTAATAAATCTAGTGAGACAAAAAACCATTAAAATTTTATATATATATATATATATATATATATATATATATATATAATCAAAATGTGTTAATGAATAGACATGTCTCTCCTCATCTTATGCACAAAATAAGTACAAGAAAGATTGTTGTCATTGAAAAAAAAAAAATTTAAAAACAATGCTATTACATTTGCAGAAATAAAACTTTAACAATAATCATTCTATCTCTTCGTACTTGATCGAGGAACTTTTGGCTGGTGGGGGATATGGGTTCAAAAGATTGCAGTCCTTGAGCCAGAGATTGGGGAGATAGTTTGTGATTCACATTGATGTATCCTTTCATAGCCTTCAACATTTATTTAAGCTCTTACTTGTCTTTTTCATCCTTCCAAGACTTGCTTAACATCTTCTTAGTTGTAGCTTTGAACAAGTGATTATTAGTTCCTTTGTTCACAACTCCCAAATCCAATTTCTCTTTCCTAAAGTTATTCATCAGAGGCTCCTCCACTTATTTTGTGGTTACCGGTTGGGCTACCTCTGCTACCCATCTCCATGTATGTGGATGAACTACCATTTGAGACGTATCCTTTAATTTATTAGCCTTTGGTGCGATCTCAAGATATTTGCTGACAATGTCTTTTAAGTGGTAGTGCAACAGGTACATATTTTCATTTCTTGATCACTAATGTTTCTAGTCATTCTAAAGTGGGTAGTGGGACCAACAAGAGCTCGAAGTTGAATTGGTGTAGAGTCCATAACACACAATGCTTGAGTGAAATCTAGGGAACCATCTAGGTTAATGGTTTTCAACTTATCGAATTCAGTCTCCTCCCTAGTCATGGTCTTCATTTTTTTTCCTCTTGAATCTATATTGATCACTTCTTTTGCAGCTTCAATCCTTACCCCTTTATCCTTATTTCTCATCCTCGACCATGTGACCCAAACATGGGTAACAATGAGAGTCAGGTTCACATGTTCATCCTAACTTTTGGCTTTACTTTGGGCCTCACTTGCATCACAAATGGTCATACTTTTATTAACTTTCTTAGAGATAAGCTTAGTTTTCTAATGAGTCATTTTAGGTTCTTTCTCCTTAGCCTTGAGGTTTGCATTTCTCTTCTCATGTAACCATTTTTCAGTGTGTCTTATAATAGGGGAATCTTGCATTTTAGGTCATCACTTTCTAGGAGTGTCTAGTCAATTTATGGTATAGGAAGGGGACTTGATTCAATATAGATAGGATCTGGTATATTTTCATCATCCTCTTCAACTCCATTAATGTTCATTTTTAGACCAAAATTGACGATTTGAGATAAGATGAACCTACACCATAATCTCTATAGCACCTCATGTTCCTAGTAATTTTCTAGGTGTCAAATTGGAAGATATTCTAGCTTCAAAAGCAAGTGTTCCCTTGCAAACCCCTTATTATCAAAATTAATGTGAGGTTTATGAAATTGAAATTAGAATTTGAACAAATCTAGCTCCAAATTCAAAGCATCAAACACAGTTTTGCATTCACACGAACCTAGTTCAATGGGAAAAGAAATACTTCTTTGCTCTTGGGTGAGTATATGTTCTTAACATGGGAAAGTTGTTTGCGTAATTCTACTAGCATAAAACAATCTAAAGCATACTTGCTCAACTTCATAGGGGTTCCTTTGTGTCCTCCAACCCTTAGGTAGGTGAAGCATGAGAACTAAGTATAATAACACCCATACACACCAATGAGTTGAATAGCTTCATCCGACATTTTTTGATAAGGGATTCCTACTAATTCACGTGTCAATTTTCCTAAGAAAATGTTTCTTTACCCTCTTATAGTTCACAATACAAATCTTCCTCTACAAACAAGAGTAGTATTCATATATCTTCATATCTTCTCTAAAGGGCTCATGTGGCAACTCAATCCATTCTTTGGTACAATTGAGGCTATAGAACAAATATGAGGTCATGTAAAACCCTTTTTTGCTGAAATGACCATTGTTGAGTTGGTCATGCACTTTATTGGTGATAATATCTCCCCAATCCAAAATCTAAGTGCCTTGCGAAATAATTTGGATGAAAAAGTACATCCAATCCTTGAAATGATAGGTTTGCTTAGATCCCTTGACCCCATATCAGGGCTACCAAGTCTCTAATGTGGATTTTCATATGCTCACAAGTAAGGGGTCTTGGTAACCTTGAACTACCTCTTAGTGTCTTAATTAACTACTTCTCAACAATCACAATCCTATATAATTGTTAGTTTTGGGAAAACTATGCCCAAGAGGAGGAACCATTGAAATTTGAGTACTCATCCCTTACCGATATAATAGTCCCTCTATTGATTGCAAGTAACACACCATGGATAACATTCATAATGCACCTTTCCTTGGGGTTGCACCTCTTAATACATTCCTGAACCAATTTTGGGAAAATCACTGATGCCTGAAAAGTTGACTTCAACAATTCTTCTCTTAACTAAGGTGCTCATGATTTTTTTTTGGGGTTACCAACCCTTTCCACAAAATCATCTAAATCAAAATGGAGTCGATCGGCATCTCCGCGCTAAGGGGTATTGCATACCAAACTAGAGACATTTTCAAAGATTTGGAGAGTTATCATCAACGGGAGTGGAAAAACCCAATACAATTTGACTAGCAATACAAATTATTTAAGACTAAAAGAAAGTAATCAACAACTCACCTTTGTAAGTAGCTAAACATTGCTACCTCTTTGTCTGAGCTTTCATTACCCTTAAGCCCAAGCTCTTCTCCCAGAATACTTAATAACTAAAGTTGGACAAGTATATTTATGCAACTAAATAGCATGACATGCAATAATAATGCAACATTAATCACAAGGTTGCGTATTCATGCAAACATATTTAATTATAATTACTTGTCACTTCACACGAGGTTTCCAATGAGATTGAATGTTCAAATATGATAAATGGAATATTTGATGTCATATGTCATGTCACTTAGTACCTTCTTCATTTTCTTTAGACCTTTTCACAAGGGACCATTGAACGTATTGAACTACTTGAACCATTTGAACTAGTTCAATGGGTTAAATGTGTTCATGTTGTTCGTCACTTTAGCATATGCTTTATTTAATAAAACATATGACTAGATGAGAAAAGAGGTGGTGAAACTCCCCTTTTAAAATATGGCTTTAGTATGAACATAAATAACAATTTGATACATGTAGACTGCTTGAATGGGCTCAATGGGTTTAATAAGTTCATGACTTTAAAAACATACAAATGAACTAAAACTGATTACTTCTTTATTGAACAATTTGAACCATTTGAACACTTTGAACTAGTTCAACATGTTCAATATGTTACAAGTGTTCAACATTTGAGACTTAGTCAATATACAACCCATGAGATTTACGAATGAATAAATGATTCTTGGCATGGAAAACTCTCAAGTTTGGTAGTTTTGGGAGGATGAGTAACTCAACATGGAGCCATTCATAGTAACGGGTTGAATGATCTTTACTTTCTGGCTTTAGTGGCAGATTGATGTTCCTCTCCCTTTCTCTGCAATTCCTTAATTTCTCACCAAAAATATTATTTCATTTCTAGCTGAGCTCATAAGATATTTCAGATGTATCTCTCATTAAAAGCAACGAGTTCCATTTTGTGTCTAGTGGCACTACATAATTGTGTAAGTAAGATACTCTACACAAATTCTACAATCAAGTAGGGGGAACTTGTAAAGATCATAAAACTCCATAGCAATGTCAATACTAAGATCAAGGTCTCTAATGATCCTTATTAGTTTAAACAAGAGACTTTTCTTTTAGACAAAGGACATACACCCTTGGTGGAGTTTGCATTCCATTAGTTGGGGAATCACATCTATCATTGTTTCATGTTTATGCTTGAAAGGTTCAATATCCTATTTTTTCAAGGTCAAATTCTTTTTGCATTTTTAAAAATTATTTCCAAGTCACCTTACTTTGTTCATATTGCATTTGCTTGAAACACTCTAAATAAATCACATGGCATGTTAAGTAAGAGGGGGGAGTATGGTCATAGACCCAAGTTTCTATACCTGAGCCACAATCTCTTCTAAATTCTTAGCCTCTAGATTTTGTTGAACAACATCCATCTATTGTGGTGATTTAGGTTGAGGATCCTCTAGTATTGCTAGCTTTTCAACCTCAAGAGGTGATCGCCAAGGTGTGTGAACTCATCTCTAGCTATTTTCGCGTCATGCCCTTGTGGGTATGGTTCTCTAGTGGTCAAGAAGACAAATACCTCTTCTATTGGCTCCTATGTGGACAAGACTTTAAACCTCTTTACCCTGGCCTCTCCATTAAAAAATGTAGTTAAGAATTCTTGGGCAATCTCATCATCATAGCCATTTCATTTTGGAAATTGTCCAACCATCCAGAATTAGTAAATTGTTGGAGACATCCTTGGTCTTTGAGTATGACCATGTCATGCACAAGTTGATGCCTAATTAGATGTCCTCCTATACTGAATGGATTCAAATTTTTCAATTCTACCTACAAAGACTAAGTGACAAGCATTTCACGGTAACAAATCCTGCCAACATAGCTCAATTTAGCTCACAACTATCTAATTTCACACATCGAATTTCCTCTAAACTTCTCGTTTACACACAAAAAGACTCTCTCAAATACCAAATTTAGAATTTTAAAAATTCAACTATGGCAACACAAGGTTTATTGTGAAATAAATTGTAGTAAATGACAATAGGAAAGATATGCTTGAGTATGGATAAGAAGTGTGAATAGAGTTTTAATTTTTTTCACATATCTCAATAGTCACATTAGATAGTTAAAGACTGTGGGCTTAATTAGGACATGACATACACCTTTTTTAATATTGGTTTTGACTTATGATGTGGGAATTTCTAACGTGGATGTGATTAAGACCCTATTACATTCAAAATGATGTCGTGAGCCCACACATAATAAAAATGATGGGTCGAAATGACTAATAAATGCAATATACATATACATAGTAACTAAATCATATCAGAATAAATAAACCAAATGGTGACACAAATATTGTTGAAATTTTAGCATCAGTCAAAGTAATATTGAATATTTAGATCTACTATGCTCAGATATATATATATATAATTTAGATTGAAACCATATTACTACTGTTACTAATTCACATCGAGTTATTATTATTATTGATGCTATCGATTCACATCAAATTAAGTTTCATTTATTGATTGTCATCACCGATCAAGGATCCAACTTCATCTATATTAACATTGATACACATTAAAGTGTGTTATCAGACATGTTGTTATCGAGAATGATTAAATCATTGGATGTTTATGGTTAACTAAAAAGTTGGTTGTGACCACACAAGGTCATGACCCTACATGGCCTTTGGCCACATAGAGTCATGCTCCTACGGGGGCATAACCCTTCACCATTGTATAAGTAGTTGCTCTTTTTGGTGGACAAGGTGATATCAATCACAACATACTTGCAGTCCCAGAATTGGCAAAGCAACATCATAGATTACTAACTACATTCTTGTAAGTATTTAGCATTCTAGTCACAACATATTAGAAGGATTCTAAAGGTATCTACCTGTTGCATTCCAACAATCCAATGTAAGTAAAGTTTGATATAAATCTATTATTCTTTCTATCAAAGATCCTGTAAACTAAAATGGTATCAGAGCCATTCTGATATTAAAAAAATTTATTTAGAACTCATAAAACTTTAGACTCAACTATTTTTTGAAATTCATTTTAAAAAAAAAATCAAAATGGTCAACCACGTAAGGCTAGAGGATAGATTGGAGGGGGCATCAAAATTTTCTTCATGGAAAATTTGTGTCATGATAATATAAGAGAAATGGAATTAGAGGAGTATGTAGAATCAAATAAAACTATTCTGGACAATGATCCAAACAAAACAACTTGGAAAAGGTACAACAATAAAGCCATGAAAATAATTATAGACTCCGTTAAGGATCATATTCTCTTGTCTACTTCCAACCTTTCTATAACATTTGAAATGTTCTTTACTATCTAGAACACCTTTGAAATCAATAACACAAGCATGTTGTTGACTTCAAAGCAAGATTTATTATACATGAAAATGAACAATGGGGAAACTATCACTTCCTATTTTCTAGAATCTTTGAACTAAAACATCAACTTGCTACAATTAGAAGCCTAGTTGATGATAAAGAACTTACCATGATTTCCCTAAGGGGTCTTACTCTATCATAGGAAACCTTTATTTGAGAACTAAGTTCTCGACCCGAGCTTCCTAAATTTGAATTACTCAAGAATGAATGCACTCAAGAGGAATCAAGATTAGTCTCAAGATATAATCTTAAATCAAGAGGGAGACATTCATGCACTTCAAGCGAGCTCCAATAGGAAAGGAAAATTTATTCAAAATGAGAGAGAAACCAACAGACCATATAAGAAAAGAGATTGGTCAAAAGTGAGATGTCTTAAATGTGACAAAATTGGTCACTCTCATAATGCCTATCGTGAACAAAAAAGGATTCAAGCTGCACTAGTATAAATCAAAGAAGAAAAGGAGGAAGTAGAAGAAAATCATGCATTTTATCTAGCACTCTCCAGTGAGTTAAACTCTAACAAAAACACTTAGATCATAGACAGTGGAGCATCTCAACACATAATAGGTTTTAGAGATAAATTTGAAAGCTTCTCAGAATACAATTCATAAGAGGTAACCATCACAGATAACTCCACTCATCCAATTAAAGTTATTGGGTCTTGCTCCATTTATCTAAATTTAGGTATTACTATTAAACTCAACAATGTTTTATATGTACCTAGAATTAAAAGAAATCTAGTCTCTATATCTGGCCTTTCTGATCAAGGATTTAGAATCACTTTTCAAGAAAACAAAGTTCTATCTTGGCCTAAAAATGCTAACATCAAGAAAGCTATCACTATTGGAGTTAGAGATTAAAGTTTATATAAACTTTGTAATCAACAAAAAATTTCTCTAAGTCATGAAATTTCAAAGTCTACAAATATTTTCCATAGGAAATTAGGTCACCTACATTTTCAAGCATTATCATCTATAGGGGAAATTGTCAAAGGATCACCTAATCTAAAATCAAATCACTTAGGTGTTTGCAAAGGTTGTGCCTTAGGTAAAAATATCAAGAAGCCCTTTCCTAAAAGTGTTCATAAATCAAAAGAATTTCTTGAACTCATTCACTCTGACCTATGTGGTCCTATGTCTTTACCTTCTCTAAATAGGTGCCTCTATTATGTAATCTTTGTTGATGATTATTCTAGGAGAACTTGGATCTATTTCCTAAAACAAAAAGAGTCTGGTGAAGTACTCTCAAAACTCAAAGAATTCAAAGCCCTAGTAGAAAATCAACCATAAAGAAAATTAAAATTTTAAGATCAAATAATGGAGGAGAGCACATCTCTGAAATTTTTAAAGATTTTTGCATTACTGTTGGGATTAAGAGGGAGTTTTCTAGTACCTTATAATCCTCAGCAAAATGGAGTTGCAAAACATAAGAATAGATCAATAGTCGAATCGGCCAAAGCTTTGATGCATGATCAAAACATTCATACTTCATTATGGGCTAAAGCGTCTACCACTAGAGTTTACATTCAAAATCAATGTCCACACTCAGTCTTGAAAAATATCACCCTAGAAGAAGTATTTATAGGCATCAAACCAGATTTAAGTCACCTAAGGATATTCAGGTGTCCAGTCTATGTGCACATTCCTAAAGAAAAGATAGCAAAGCTAGAACCATATGGGAAGAAAGGAATTATCATCTGATATAGCAATAATTCCAAAGGCTACAGGGTCTATATTCCAGGTCAGAGAACAATTGAAATCAACAGGGACGTTAAATTTGAAGAAGACATGGCCTTCAACCTTTCTAAAAATAACGATGAGACATTCACAGAACCTACCGCTGAGACAAGTGAAGATCATCCAATAGAGAATGAAAGGGAGAATAATACTCCATCTCTTGCACCTACTTCAGATGATGTTGAAAATAATAACAATAAAAAGAGACCACTTTGGGCTAGAAAATTCATAGAAGAAAATCATGTCGAACCTGATGAAGTATTAAGAGAAAGCAAGAAAACAAGAACTTAGTCATGTTATGTTACATTAATAATAGAACCTATTAAATTAAAACTTTCTAACACTAAAGAAGCCTTATCAAATCAACCTTGGAAGGAAGCTATGATTGAAGAATACAATTCAATATTAAAAAATAATGTATGGGACATTGTACATAGACCTAAAAACAAATTACGAGTTTCTTCCATCAAGCATGCACTTGATGACAACATTGAGAAATACAAAGTTAGATTCATAGCACAAGGGTTCTCACAGAAGGAAGGTATTGATTATGAGGAAACTTTTGCTCCAGTTGCTAGGTATACATTAGTTAGAACCATCTTGACCATTGTAGCATCCAAAGGATGGAAAGTCCATCAAATGGACGTTAAGAAAACTTTTCCAAATGGTGAAATTGAAGAAGTTTTCATTGAGCAACCAGAAGGGTTTATTACTCACAACAAGAATCCTCATGTATGCAAGTTAAAGAAAGCATTGTATGGGCTCAAACAAGCTCGAAGAGCATGGTATGAAAGAATAGACAATTATCTTACAAAGCTAGGGTATTCTAAAAATGAAGTTGACCCTAATCTATATTTCAAAATAGATGGAAAAGACATGATTATTCTTGTGTTATATGTTTATGACTTATTAATTACAGGTGAAGAACATCTAATAAGCAAATGCAAACAAGAATTGATAGCTGAATTTGACATGAAAGACTTAGGTCTTCTTTGCTACTTCCTAGGATTCGAATTTTGGCAAAAGGAAAACTACATATTTCTAAATCAAGGAAAATACATTATTGATATCCTAACTAAGTTTGGAATGATGGGCTTTAGACCAACTTCTACTCCTATGTAACTTAATCTACATAAATTGAAGGATGACGTGGATAAATCTAAACCTACTAATCCTACTCTCTACAAACAGATCATTGGCTCATTAATGTATTTAGTGAATACTCGTCCTATCATATGTTATGCTACTAACACCTTGAGTTAGTTCACGATTATTCCGAAGAAGCTAAACATTTCCTAAGATATCTAAGAGGAACTATTTTGATAGGAATCAGATATGATCAAGTTGAGATAAATCTTCATGGTTTTTCTGATTCAGATTGGGTAGGCAATTCTACTAATTGTAAGAGTACTTTAGGATGTTGCTTTAGTCTTGGATCTTGGATGATTTCTTGGTTTACCAAGAAACAGTCCTCAGTTGCATTAAGCTCTACAGAAGCAGAATACATAGCCTCCTCCTTACGAGCCAAAGATGTTGTATGGCTATGAAAGATGTTATTTGATCTGTTTAGGGAAACTTTTTAGCCTACTATCATTCATTATGATAACCAGAGTTGCATTAAGCTTTCAACTAATCTAGTGTTAATTCACAATCAGTCCAAGCATATTGAAATTCCCTACCACTACATCAGAGATTTCGTAGAGCGAGATATCATTAAACTTGAGTACATTAGTACTAATGAACATACAATTGATATTTTTACCAAGCCTCTTGTTAAAGTGAAGTTGGCATACTTTAGAGAAAAACTTGGTATCATTAAATTGTAATTTTGAACATTGAATTTAATTTCAATTCTTATAAGTTTATGCTTCTATGCTTGTTGCTTCAAATATGTAATGAAATGTAACAATCTTTCATGGACATATATTTAGAAGGTAATCTTTGTAAGATGATTTTACAAATGATAGGGCTGTTATTATGACTATTGTTCCAGATGTTCTGGAAGTCATGAATAACAAATGCATTATGATCATTCTTAGATATCATTATTTATGTTATGATAGTGTTCATAGCATTGTGATTTATGTTATTTGACGATTCTGTATTTCTTAGAGTGTTAGTGTCAAATAATATATTGTGTAAATATTCTTATATATATATGTGAATGATAATATGTACATGTTTATATACATATATGTATATAAGTTCACAAGACGTGATTCAGATCTGAACCGTATTACTACTATTAGATGCTATCGATTCACATCGGATTAAGTTTCATTTATTGGTTTGTCATCACCAATTAAGGATTGACCTTCATCTATATTAACATCGATACACATTAAAGTGTGTTATTGGACATGTTATTGAGCATAATTAAATCATCAAATGTTAATGGTTAACTAAACAGTTGGTTGTGACCACATAGGGTCATGACCCTACGTGGCTTTTGGCCACATAGATTCATGCCGCTACGGGGACATAACCCTTCACCATTGTATAAGTAGTTGCTCTCTTCGGTGGAAAAGGCAATATCAATCACAACATACTTGTAGTCCTAGAATCGACAGAGCAAAATTGTAGATTACTAACTACATTCTTGTCAACATTCAACATTCTAGTCACAACATATTAGAAGCATTCTGAAGGTATCGACCTGTTGCATTCCAACAATCCAAAGTAAGTAAAATCTAATATAAATCTGTTATTCTTTCTATCAGAGATCGTGTAAACTAACAACTATAATTGTGTAACTTAAAGATTGTCCTTAAATAAATGTACCAATTCACAATGTCATGTAATTACATGTTCATGATGTTTGACTAATTGAGGGGTTGAAGTGCAGTTGTAGGTGAATTAAAGACATGAAGTAAAGTGGAGTGAAAAATATTTAGCACAAAGAAAAATACTTGCTAAAGAAAATGAAGTGTTTATTATTATCGAAATGTCATATTAATATCAAAGAGAAGATGTATGCAATAGGCTTTCACCTAATTACAAGAAGTACTACATGTTAATTTTGGAATCTTTATAGGAACTCAAGTTTGGTAGTTAGCTTGTGGTGGAGGTGAAGCCTTTTTCCATTTGCCAAAAAATTGAGCTACACACGATCTATGTTTATTAAATGGTTATTTAATTAATTTAGCTACATGATCCTTTCCCTTTGTATAGCAAGGTCTTTATTAAATTCTAAGGTTGTCCTTGAAGTTTTAAGTTTAGACTCAATGGCATCATGCTTTCCTTGTCATATAAAAACTCAAAGGGTATGCACTATGTTATGGGCTTCCAAGTGGTTATGTAAGCCCATACTACCCCAGGAATTCTATTGACCTAATTCTTTTTGTGCAACTGAGCTATCTTTGTGAGGATGGACTTAATTCCCATGTCCATTCTCTCTTCTTATCTATTTTCTTGATGCAAACAAACTTCCTATGCATTATTTTATATTCATTCATTAGTGTAGTGATCAATGTTGATGTGAATTTTTTTCCTTGATTTGTCACTAACTCTCTTGGAACTCCATATTTGGTGAAGATAACCTCATACACAAATCTTGCTACTCTTTTATCCTAGGCATGTTTCATTTATCTTACTTTGACCCATTTTCTGACATAGTGAGTACATACTAGGATGTAAAAGTTCTCATTTGATGGAGGATCAATGCGTCCAACAAAATTGAGACTCCATTTGACAAAATGTGTGACCACAACTTGTGGGTTTAAAGACATCTCATTAGATTTTGTAGGCCTTTCCATCCTCTAACATTTATCACATCTCCTAGTGTAGGTCAATATTACCCTATTGTAATGACCTTTATTGGTGTTCTCTTTGTTGCAAAATGAACCCCACATGACTCATCATGTCATGCATGGAGGATGTCATAAGTCTTAGCCTCTAATACACTTCTAATCACTTGATCAAGTGCAATGTATAACAAAAAATCTTCTATACCAGAAATCTGAAACTTTTCACAACCAACAACCTCTTTTCTTATGGTGAGAAGTAGGTAGGGAGTTTGTTAGCATCTAGATAATTTGTAATAACTACATATCAAGGTGTTTTAAAAGATATAAAGAATGTATGCTCATCTATAAAAATGTCATCAATAACCTTGGAGTTATCATGAGTTTGGAGTATAGATAAAATTTCTACTACTACATTGAGTTTTCTTAGCTTATCAACTATGGCTATGTCAAATTCTTGCATAAGAAAAAGCCATCTTTATAATCTTATTATTATTATAGATTTTTTCATTGGGTACTGTTGGTAAACAGATTCGTTCTTTTTGATTTCTTCTGTCAATATGACTCTTGATGCCCGAACAATAAACAAAATCTGTTTGCAACAGTTGAAAAGCCGTTTTCTTGTTAACTGGCTTATCTCTAAATTTGTAGGTACAGCTCCCTATTATGAATGATATTCGATGAATTATGTTTGATTCCTAAAACTAATGCGGGGTATGCTCTTAACCCGAGAGCAGCAGAGGAAACCAAGTCTCACCCAGACAAGTGAAACTCAGGCAAGAATCTAAATGTTAGGATGTTATGTATATGGCACCCACAATCTTATGGCTCTCGCAACACAACAGAATGAAATGCAAGATATGGACCGCGAATGCAATATGAGATGATTAGTTAGTGCTACTGCGTTCGGATCTTCACGATCTCATGATTTCCGACACGCAACAATGTAATATAAGATCTAATGCAGATGACTGAAATATAAGGGAATGCATATGGAGAACAAAACACTAACCGAGATATTTCCCACTACTAGCTCCAATACTCTGATCGGTTCACTAGTTCAATTAAATAGAAACAACGAAATGAAACTCTGTTCACTAAACCATTTCCATCCAATATCGAAGAAGTATCTCATACACAAATGAAAAGAAAAGGACAGTAAAGAAATGGCACAAATTCAATTGTCTCTGCAACCAGATTCACACCAAAAATTTGCCGACCCTTTATTAATCATTCAAAATCTTACATATAGGGTGAGAGAGATGACCGTTACAATGGAATTTAAATCGGCTCATCTTCTCAAGATGACAAATGGCGAGATGCCAACTTATCATATCTACACATTTACAAAATCCTAAGATTAATGGAATAGAAAACAAAAGGGGGAATTTTGAATCATTTAGGCTTCTTCCCCTTTTCAGTTTTCGCCTTATATGCTTTAGCAGCCGCTATGATTGGGGTTAATTCATCATAGCTTGGTACGTGTACATTTGTGAATCTCAATAGCCACCTTGCATGTTCTTGAGTAAATTCTTTGGCTTGATTCTGCTGATTCACTGCTTCCTCAGCTACCACGTGCACGCATCCGCTAAGTGTTTGTAGTTCTGACACTCTGTTTTGGCTGCTTGAAGCTATCCCAGACAGATTGCTCAAATGCGTGGAGAAGTTGTTTTTCATCATATCAATGTCGATGAAGGACTTCCCTTGCCCACTGGTTTGTGATTCAGTGTGCAATCCTCGCATGAGCTCAAAAGCTTTCTCTTGGGCCTTCTTTACTTTATCCCCTGTTTCTCTAAGCCCTTTCTCGGCTTCCTGGATCATTTCCCGCTTGAATTGCATGCTTCTGATCCATTCATTCAATGGTTCATCTCCTTTCTTATGAATCTTTGCTTCAATTGCATCCTTGGCTTTCATCTGGATGATCATATTCAGAAGAGATATGGATTCTGTGCATTTCGCCTCTTCTCCCACCAGAATATTACTATTGGCAGTAATATTGCCCTTTTCTGCTTCTAATCGGATGAGCACATTGCCGATTTGACCAATGAGGGCGATTCCATCAGTATTAAGCTTTTCGATCCACTCTTTCCCGATCTGACCGAAGTGCCTATCTTTCTGCAGCTATGATATGAAGGCCTGCACTTCTTCTGCCGAAGGATCCTCTGTAGCGGGTAAACCGGTAATAGTTGCCAATGGGACAACTAACTGTCGGATGAATTTTCTTAGTTCTTCGATCTCATCTTTCATCTTAATCTTTGATACCTTGAGGTTCTCCAGCTGCTTCTCTATTACTTTGTTACTTGATTTCCATAGGCCCACTTTAGTGTCATGCCTGGCTTCTCCGAGATCGATGGAATGCAGAGTGAAGTCTGCTGGAGTCAAATCTTCAATTTTTCCCACTCTGTTTGGTTTCGCCACCTCCATGGTTAGGTGCCCTGTTTCTGTATCATGCCCTAGTATGGATAGGGTTCTCTGCTTCTTGGCCTTCACCATCATCGATCCCGAATGAACTGCTTGAGACACTATATCTTTCGCAGGAGTGCTGTCATCTTTCCTCTTCCTCTTCTTCTCCAAGGTGTCTTCAAGCCAAGACTCTGTGCTAATTATCTTAGAGGCCGTTCCCAGAGACTCAATGGTGAACATCTTCCTCTTTACTTGAGTCACTGCAGCAGTAGTCGCAGAGAATGGGTTCCTCTGGTCTCGAGAGAGAAGTCGAGAGGAACTAGGGATCTCCTTTTCTTCTTCAGGTTCAGTGCTACTACTTTGATTTAATTTCATAAATCGCGCCACACGAGCGAATTTATGATTGAATCCGTTGGGTTAGTGAAGGTAAGAATTTCTAACGGATTTAACCTTGTCTTTTCACTATTCCCGTTGATTTCAACGGTAACTTTCATTAATCACAGCCTTACCTCTCGTTTAGCAACCCGCGGAAAAATGAAAATGGAGTACTCCTTCGGGCAAAATCCGCATATGTCAATTCTCTCTGAAATAACTGGTGAATTTGGATGATCTGCTCTCAATTCCCCTCTGAAAACCATCTGCAATCAATCTGAATACTTACCATGCTTACAGTTGCGTCTTCTCATCTGATGCGAAAAATCGCCTCTGAGGGTAGAAAACCCGCAATGGAGAAGTCGATTTCTGTTTTTCCGCCACTGCCTTCTCTTTATTTAAGTCACTTCGTTTCAACCCTTTTCGGAAAATCTCCAAGTAGCTTCGCCAGAAGGTGGGACCCATATGTCAACTTTCCCTTCTAATAGTGCTTTTGCGGAAATCTCACTTAGGATTTCGAAACCCGCCGAGGAGAAGCCCTTTCTTCATTTTCCGCACATCTACCTTTTGATCATTCCATTAAGTTATAATTGATTCCGGTGGTAGGATCGCGACAACATACAAAAGATTTCTTAGAAACATGAACTATTTCGCTCCAGTTGAATTCCTTTACTGTATATACTGAGATCTGCGGAAAAAGGCCTTCGAGGTGCGAAATCCGCCAAGGAGAAGCTAGAACCCAATTTCCCGCCGACTTGATTTTCTTAACTCAAAGTGGGCTATATTGAAGGCAAGTCACATGATGCAGTACAATCCGAGAATCTTCATCGAGTAAGGATCTAAACTACCCCTCTGACTTATAATAGTCAAGGAACAACCCACCCGGCTCATATGTGATACGGAGGAAGGCTACAGGTGAAAACCCAATGAAGAAGCTCCTCACCTAAGAGGGCAAAGACCTATTGACTTGACCAGACCACACAAGACTATGATCTACTCCACTTTGTAAAATTGGGACAAGGTGTAAAAGTGGGGCAACAGCTGGCTCTGACTGGGGACTTGGGTAGAGTATATCCAAGCAAGGGACCTAGGATCTCTGGTTTCGCACAAGGATGGAATAAAAGGTGGCAACACAACAAAAATGAAACAAGACAAACAACAAGGAAAGGAAAAACAGCAAAGGAAAAGCTAACTAAGCAGAACTGGGAAATACTAACCTACTATAGTACAGCACAGGGATTACCTGTTTTCAATTAATAACTTGATAGAGCTTGAGGTCCTGACCATTATAGGTCAGGGGTAGTACTTCGCCATCTTCATATGCCAGTTTGAAAGAATTATTCTCAAATGCCTGTTGGATCTTGAAGGGGCCTTTCCACAGTGTGTCAGACTTTTTATGCATTCCTTTTGGAGCTCTTCTTTTGTCCCAAAGCAATACCATGTCTCCTATCATAAATTTTCGAGGCCTTGCCCTTTTATCAAAAATTTCTTTTACTCGCATCTGATGCTGTGTGATGTGATCAACAATCTCTGTTCTTTCTTCCTCCAATTTGCTCAAATACAAGATTCTCTTTTCCAGGCCATCTCTATAGATATCATCTTCGATTACTGTTCTGATTTTACTTGTAGCCAATTCCAGGGGTAAAGGCAGATTAGCTTCAGTTCCATAAACTAGCTCGAATGGGGATATGCCAATCGCCCTTTTAGGTGTTACCCTATCTGCCCAGAGTGCTTCATGAATCTTCTTGTGCCAATTTTTCTGATTATCTGAGACTAGCTTCTTAACAATGCTAATTAAGTTCTTATTGCTAGATTCAGCTTGACCATTTCCTTGAGGGAAATAGTCAGAGGAATGGCTGACTGTGATTCCATACTCAAAACAAAAACTAGTGATATCTAATGATGGAAAATAGGATGCATTATCCATCACCAGTTTGATAGGAATGCCAAACCTGACTAGAATGTTTTCTTTTATGAATTCACAGACCACCTCCGTAGTAGTTTTCTTCGTGGCTTTAGCTTCTACCCATTTGGTGAAGTAGTCCGTAGCGGTGATTATGTATTGGTGGCCAGCGCTAGATACAGGGGCAATTGGACCAATGAAATCAAGACCCCACTGTTGAAATGGACCTTCAATTATAACTGGTCTCAGTGGTAATGCAGCTAATTGAGGACGCCCAGTAAACAACTTACATTTTTCGCATCTCGCCACCCACGCGTATGCATCCTTAAACATCCCGGGCCAGTAATAACATTGCCTCAGTATTTTAAAAGCCGTAACTGAAGAAGAGAAATGTCCTCCACAGGCCTCGTCATGGAAAGTCTTTAATAGCTTCTCTTGCTGTGGTTTATCTACGCATCTCAAAAATGTACCATCAATGGCCTTTTTGAACAGTTTGTCATCCCACAATACATATTTAGCAGCTTTCAACCTAAGGTCTCTCCTTTGCCTTGAGTTTAGTCCTTCTAGACATTCTCCGTATGTTAGGAGATACGAGATGTTTTCAAACCACGAATCATACAGACCTACAGCGAGCACTAAATTTTTCTCGCTTAGTTCCTTGCTTTCTTCAGCGATCTTATTTTCTGCAATTGCTCTGCATAAAGCATTCCCTCTTATTAACTTGGTGGGTTTAATCTCTATATCATATTCTTGTATTTTCGCTACCCAGGCTCCTCTAGTATTACAATCTATATCTTGCTGCGTCAACACACTCTTCACAACTGCATCTGGTACATGAACTACAGAATGCGAGTGCAATATATAAAAACGAAAATTCTTAAGAGCTCTTACCACTGCAAAGGCGTGTTTTTCAATCTGTGAATACTTCAATTCATGATTCTTCAAAGGTACGCTCATGAAAGCGATGGGGGCTTGTATTCCTTCATCATTATCCTGCACAAGGATGGCTGACAAGGTATGTTCTGATGCGTAGCAATAAATAATAAAGTCCCTTTTATAATTGGGATGGCACAGCACGGGAGCATTAGCAATTGCAGTCTTTATATCCTGAAAGGCTCGCTTGCCTGCTTCATTCCATTTGAAGCTCAGACTTCCCTTCATCATATCTACTATGTGTTTGGTGGTTTCTGCGAAGTCCGGGACAAACCTTCTGAGAAAATTCACCTAACCGAAAAAAGACTTGACCCCTGTTTTGTTCGCTGGGAAACTCAATCTCTGGATGGCTTCTACTCTGTCAGGATCAATTTTTATGCCTTCCTGGGACACTATATGTCCAAGCAGCTTTCCTTCGATCACACAAAAAACTGACTTTTTTGGATTTAAGGAGATACCATGTTCTCTACATCTTTGCAGCACCTTTTTCAGATCTTCCATATGATCCTTTCTTTTCTTTGAGAATACAGTAAGATCGTCCAAGTATATGACTATAATCCTGTCCTTCATATCTGCAAAATTTTTGCTCATACATCTTTGGAAAGTAGCTCCGGCATTGATCAACCCAAAAGGCATCCTGTGATAGGCGAAAGTACCCCAAGGAGTGGTGAAAGCCATTTTATGTTGATCTTTCTTCTCTACTTCAACCTGGTTATACCCTGAAAAGCCATCGAGCATAGACATCATCTCTGATCCAGCAACTGTCTGTAACAAATGATCCATGTTCGGGAGAGCGAAGTTATCCTTGAGAGATGCCTGATTTAAGTTTCGAAAATCCACACAAATCCTTATCTCTCCATTCTTCTTTCTGACGGGCACTATATTAGCAATCCAGCTGGAGTGATGAATAGGGTAAATGATTCTTGCCTTTAACATTTTATCCACTTCCCTGAAAATGGCGTCCGCTACCTTCGGATTATAATTTCTTTGTTTTTGCCGGAAAGGCACTGCATCTGGTTTGAGAGGAATATGGTGTTTCACTTCTCCTCCTCTATAACTTTTTAGGTCTTCATAGCTCCAAGCAAAAACATCTCTATATTCTTCAAACAAACTCTTCGCGGCTTCCTTTTCTTTCGGGGTACAACATTTGCCAATATTCACCATCTTTGGATTATGAGCACTTCCGATGTTTATCCCTTCGAACTCGCCCGTCGTAGGTTCCTTCTCCATCCTTTTTTGTTTAACGTAAGCATCATGTCTGTTGAACAACTTTTCCAGAGCTATAAAGTATGGAGGAATGATGTTATCTTTCAATTGAACTTCGCCTTGTTCACTGTTTCCATCGGATTCAGATTCGAAACTGGATTCGTCATTTTCAAGAAATAACTGCAAGCTTTTATCATCATTAAACACTTGCCAGGATTCTGTGTTATCTGGAACAGCAGACCGGTATACAATTTCGATCTGGTATTTTTATCTTTAAAATCTGGATGAGGTAACAGTAAGGATGCAGAAACAGCAAGTGAATCAGCTTTAGTATTCATTTCCCTTGGTACAGCTATGATAGAGAAAGCTTTCAAACCTTCTATTTCATCCCACACCTTATTTCTGTAATTTTTTAGTTTATGGTTTTTCACTGAATATTGCCCTTTAACTTGCTTTACTATCAACTCTGCATCACCTTGAGCTCTTAGGATTTCTATTCCCCTCTCTTTCGCCGCGACTATCCCTAATATCAAGGCCTCATATTCTGTTGTATTATTTGTATTGCCAAACTCTAGTTTGAAAGCTAAGGGTTCGGCCACTCCCTCTGGAGATATCAATACTACGCCGGCTCCAGAACCAGAGGAAGCGCAACTTCCGTCGAATTCAAGGGTCCAGATGCCAGAAACCTCTTGGTGTTCTTCGGGAACCTCTTTGTCCAAATTCTCATCTGTTTGTTTACCTGCATCCTCTTCCGTAAACAACATATAATTCCCAAATTCCAATTCCTGATATAAGATTTGGGCTTTGGGATCGTCTGACTTTAAGACCGTGAACTTGGCCTTTTCTTCTGGCTCCAATTTGACTTTCTTACTACCGATGGGTATTATAGCTTGAGACCAGTCCAGCTTAATTTCCCCTCCCAAGTCACGATAGAAACTTCTGCTCAAAAGGAGTCCATAACTCGCAGGGATATCAGCTACCAGAATCGTTAACAGGAGTTTCTTTTCTGGGTATGAGGCTAGAGCCACTTGTGCATCCTTAATTTGCCCAAGCAAAGGGACCTGTTTGGAGTCCATTGAATAGCATTTCCCGTATACCTTAGTAAGGTTGAGGCCTAAGGCTTTAGCCACAGAATAAGGCATGACATTATCTGAGGCACCTGAGTCTATAATGCAGTTACTAAGCTTACACCCGTTAATGTACAATGAAATATAAAAAGGCTCAGGTTTTTGTCCCGGGGAGGTTGCTAGGACTATTGAATCTCTCCGATCAGGAATGTTAGGTGTCAAGGTTTCTTTCTCTTCTTCCACTACTATGTTACAATTAGCACCAGTCGCATTATCTTTACACCGGTCTACCAGCTTTCTCAGCTCAACAGGGTGTGTCTTTAAATAATCAATGGCAGAAATTTGAATTTTCGAATCTTCACAAAACTGAATAAAATCAAAGGATGATTTACCCTTACCCATATGCGAAGCAGAAACTTCAATATCCGCCGGTGTATTACTTGTTGACAGGCCAGGATCATTTCTCTGAGCAGAGCTAGAGGAGGGAGCCTTTTGCTTTTGTCCTCGAGTAAGAACGGTGTAAGAAGTTCTGTCAATAGTCGCATAACATTCTCCTTTGGTCTCGGAATCCGGTTCATATTCTAAGAATAAATTTTCAGAGTCGCCATTTTGATAAGAATCGGTTTCCAAAACATTAGTTGCATTGTTCAACTCATTGGTAGACAACAATTGCATCATGCGAGCTGTTTCTGGACAATTTTCGCTGTCGTGATCTGTGGTTAGATGGAAGACACACATATTTCCCTTCCTTGGTGCCGCCTCGATTTGCAATTTAGGCGGTGGTCCCATGAGTTGTGGAACTTTACCTTCGTTGTTCCTCCCGGGCATGTTCTGGTAATTGCGCTGATAAGGATTGTTGAACGCTGGCAAGTGTTTCTTTAAAGACACTATCTCATTGGATAGTTTCTGAATCATCTCTTCGGATGATGAAGAACTGCTTGAACTACCCTTAGCATGAAGTTCTCGCTTCCATTTTTTGGCAGAGATTAAATCATCTTCGCACTCAATGGCCTTCTTTTGTGCATCAGCTAAGTCAGTGGGCTTTGCTCTTCTTAAATCATAGTTGATGTCAGGAGGCATCGCACTTATGAAGAAAGTTTTCAAATTACCTGCGGTAGGTCTGGCGGCAGCCGGGATCCTGCTGACAGTCTTGTTAAAGCTTGCAATGAAATCTCTCATGCTCGTAATTGGTTGCTTCTTTATAGACGTGAGCTGGGTCAACAGGGCATGTTCATCCTCTGCGGTCTTAAACCTATCTTCGAATGCAATCCTTAATGAGGCCCAATCTGTGATTGAACCGTCATCCAAATGATAAAACCAATCAGCTGCACTATCAGTAAGGGTTTCTACGAACAGTCTCACAGCTACATCCTCATGTCCAACTCCTAGGATATGGGTAGCCGCGAAAAAGGCTTTAATATGTTCGTCCGTAGTAACCTTCCCATCACCTGAGAATTTAGGGAAATTCTTCCTGGACCCAGACGGAAGTGGATGATAAGCATTTAGAGCTAAGGGTCCTGTCGCCGCGGCCCATGGAGCGGCCATGATTATCCTTGAATTGTAGGGAGGAAAGCCTACAGTTGATGGAGGTGTTACCCCGTGTAATGCTAACACCTGACAGGCAGAGTGCGAAGTGTTAGCGCCTTGATCTTTAACGGGTGAAGATGGTCTACTTCGACCCTGATTTTCACTTCTTCGCTTTGGAACTTCTAAGATAGGAAATCCGAGTTCTTCAAGTTTGTCAAAAATAGGATCTTTCCCACCTCGTTCCTTGGTACTTCGGAGGAACTTAAAACTTTCCAGGGTGCTGGGTCACAGCTTCTTACTGCGATTACCTTTCCACTCGTCTGATATTTCTTCTTTGGATGGCTCTTTCTAAGGCTTCAGCTCTTCTTTCTTCTTCCTCTAAAACTTGGTTTGCGTTCCTATAGTGCTCCGAGTTCCTTCTATTTCTCCAAACAAAGGTGTTGAGTGAAGAAATTATATCTTCTTGGTCGTCTTGAAAACCAAGATTTGGTTGGAGAACGGGTATAATGTTTTCATGAGGCAGTACCATCTTTCCTCATGACATATGCTTTCTTGATCAAGCAACTGTTCGTCTCCCCAGCAGAGTCGCCAAAAATCTGTTGGTAAACAGATTCGTTCTTTTTAATTTCTTCTGTCAATATGACTCTTGATGCCCGAACAATAAACAAAATCTGTTTGCAACAGTTGAAAAGCCATTTTCTTGTTAACTGGCTTATCTCTAAATTTGTAGGTACAGCTCCCTATTATGAATGATATTTGATGAATTATGTTTGATTCCTAAAACTAATGCGGGGTATGCTCTTAACCCGAGAGCAGGAGAGGAAACCAAGTCTCACCCAGACAAGTGAAACTCAGGCAGGAATCTAAATGTTAGGATGTTATGTATATGGCACCCACAATCTTATGGCTCCCGCAACACAACAGAATGAAATGCAAGATATGGACCGCGAATGCAATATGAGATGATTAGTTAGTGCTACTGCGTTCGAATCTTCACGATCTCATGATTTTCGACACGCAACAATGTAATATAAGATCTAATGCAGATGACTGAAATATAAGGGAATGCATATGGAGAACAAAACACTAACCGAGATATTTCCCACTACTAGCTCCAATACTCTGATCGGTTCACTAGTTCAATTAAATATAAACAACGAAATGAAACTCTGTTCACTAAACCATTTCCATCCAATATCGAAGAAGTATCTCATACACAAATGAAAAGAAAAGGACAGTAAAGAAATGGCACAAATTCAATTGTCTCTGCAACCGGATTCACACCAAAAATTTGCCAACCCTTTATTAATCATTCAAAATCTTACATATAGGGTGAGAGAGATGACCGTTACAATGGAATTTAAATCAGCTCATCTTCTCAAGATGACAAATGGCGAGATGCCAACTTATCATATCTACACATTTACAAAATCCTAAGATTAATGGAATAGAAAACAAAAGGGGGAATTTTGAATCATTTAGGCTTCTTCCCCTTTTCAGTTTTCGCCTTATATGCTTTAGCAGCCGCTATGATTGGGGTTAATTCATCATAGCTTGGTACGTGTACATTTGTGAATCTCAATAGCCACCTTGCATGTTCTTGAGTAAATTCTTTGGCTTGATTCTGCTGATTCACTGCTTCCTCAGCTACCACGTGCACGCATCCGCTAAGTGTTTGTAGTTCTGACACTCTGTTTTGGCTGCTTGAAGCTATCCCAGATAGATTGCTCAAATGCGTGGAGAATTTGTTTTTCATCATATCAATGTCGATGAAGGACTTCCCTTGCCCACTGGTTTGTGATTCAGTGTGCAATCCTCGCATGAGCTCAAAAGCTTTCTCTTGGGCCTTCTTTACTTTATCCCCTGTTTCTCTAAGCCCTTTCTCGGCTTCCTGGATCATTTCCCGCTTGAATTGCATGCTTCTGATCCATTCATTCAATGGTTCATCTCCTTTCTTCAGAATCTTTGCTTCAATTGCATCCTTGGCTTTCATCTGGATGATCATATTCAGAAGAGAAATGGATTCTGTGCATTTCGCCTCTTCTCCCGCCAGAATATTACTATTGGCAGTAATATTGCCCTTTTCTGCTTCTAATCGGATGAGCACATTGCCGATTTGACCAATGAGGGCGATTCCATCAGTATTAAGCTTTTCGATCCACTCTTTCCCGATCTGACCGAAGTGCCTATCTTTCTGCAGCTGTGATATGAAGGCCTGCACTTCTTCTGCCGAAGGATCCTCTGTAGCGGGTAAACCGGTAATAGTTGCCAATGGGACAACTAACTGTCGGATGAATTTTCTTAGTTCTTCGATCTCAGCTTTCATCTTAATCTTTGATACCTTGAGGTTCTCCAGCTGCTCCTCTATTACTTCGTTACTTGATTTCCATAGGCCCACTTTAGTGTCATGCCTGGCTTCTCCGAGATCGATGGAATGCAGAGTGAAGTCTGCTGGAGTCAAATCTTCAATTTTTCCCACTCTGTTTGGTTTCGCCACCTCCATGGTTAGGTGCCCTATTTCTGTATCATGCCCTAGTATGGATAGGGTTCTCTGCTTCTTGGCCTTCACCATCATCGATCCCGAATGAACTGCTTGAGACACTATATCTTTCGCAGGAGTGCTGTCATCTTTCCTCTTCCTCTTCTTCTCCAGGGTGTCTTCAAGCCAAGACTCTGTGCTAATTATCTTAGAGGCCGTTCCCAGAGACTCAATGGTGAACATCTTCCTCTTTACTTGAGTCACTGCAGCAGTAGTCGCAGAGAATGGGTTCCTCTGGTCTCGAGAGAGAAGTCGAGAGGAACTAGGGATCTCCTTTTCTTCTTCAGGTTCAGTGCTACTACTTTGATTTAATTTCATAAATCGCGCCACACGAGCGAATTTATGATTGAATCCATTGGGTTAGTGAAGGTAAGAATTTCTAACGGATTTAACCTTGTCTTTTCACTATTCCCGTTGATTTCAACGGTAACTTTCATTAATCACAGCCTTACCTCTCGTTTAGCAACCCGCGGAAAAATGAAAACGGAGTACTCCTTCGGGCAAAATCCGCATATGTCAATTCTCTCTGAAATAACTGGTGAATTTGGATGATCTGCTCTCAATTCCCCTCTGAAAACCATCTGCAATCAATCTGAATACTTACCATGCTTACAGTTGCGTCTTCTCATCTGATGCGAAAAATCGCCTCTGAGGGTAGAAAACCCGCAATGGAGAAGTCGATTTCTGTTTTTCCGCCACTGCCTTCTCTTTATTTAAGTCACTTCGTTTCAACCCTTTTCGGAAAATCTCCAAGTAGCTTTGCCAGAAGGTGGGACCCATATGTCAACTTTCCCTTCTAATAGTGCTTTTGCGGAAATCTCACTTAGGTTTTCGAAACCCGCCGAGGAGAAGCCCTTTCTTCATTTTCCGCACATCTACCTTTTGATCATTCCATTAAGTTATAATTGATTCTGGTGGTAGGATCGCGACAACATACGAAAGATTTCTTAGAAACATGAACTATTTCGCTCCAGTTGAATTCCTTTACTGTATATACTGAGATCTGCGGAAAAAGGCCTTCGGGGTGCGAAATCCGCCGAGGAGAAGCTAGAACCCAATTTCTCGCCGACTTGATTTTCTTAACTCAAAGTGGGCTATATTGAAGGCAAGTCACATGATGCAGTACAATCCGAGAATCTTCATCGAGTAAGGATCTAAACTACCCCTCCGACTTATAATAGTCAAGGAACAACCCACCCGGCTCATATGTGATACAGAGGAAGGCTACAGGTGAAAACCCGATGAAGAAGCTCCTCACCTAAGAGGGCAAAGACCTATTGACTTGACCAGACCACACAAGACTATGATCTACTCCACTTTGTAAAATTGGGACAAGGTGTAAAAGTGGGGCAACAGGTACTTAATGGTTGCATGAATAGTATGCACAAACATCTGGTGTCTGATTACATAATGGAAGTACTTGTTAAGTGCATAGATAAAAGCTAGCAATTCTTTCTCAATGACAATATAATTTAACTCAAGGCCTTGCGGGATTTTTTTATGAAGCGTATATAATTCTCAATTGTATTGCCCTTTTGTCCTAACACTTCCCCTATAACATAGTCAAATGCATTTGTGTGTATGTGGAAGGGTAGTGACCGATTCGGTCCCCTAAAGACATGTGCTTGAGTAAGAATAGATTTCACCTATATGAAGGCTTCATTATAGGATTTAGTCCAATGAAATTTTCAATATTTTGTGAGGAATGTATACAATGGGCTTGTCATCTTGCTAAAATCCTTTATGAACATCCTATAATAGTCATCACGCCCTAAGAAGCTTCTAACATCCTTCTAATTTGTTGGAATAGGTAGACTAAGGATGACTTATATTTTAGTTGGATCTACTTGTATGCCAAACTGAGTTCTGTAATGTCCTAGCACTACACCTTCTTTCATCCTCATGAAGTACTTCTCACTCTTTAAAGATAGGTTACGCTCCTCACATTTCTTTAAGCTCTTTGCCAAATTAGCTAAGGCTTCATCACATCTGACACCATAAGTTGTAAATTCATCCATATAAATCTCCATGGAATCATGAGATATGTCTAAAAAGATATTGATGAATGCTCTTTCAAATGTGGTTAGTGCATTGCAAAAGCCAAATGGAAAAACAAAGCAGGCATAGTTTCCCCATGGGTAGGCAAATGGGTTTTTTTCTTGGTCTTAAGAGGAAATCCTTATTTGGTTATAACCACTATACTCATGTAGGAAAAAAAAATATTTCTTTGTTTTTACTGAATCTAGAAAGTGATCAATGAAAGGTGATCTAAAGTGACCTTTCTTAGTAGCAGTATTTAACTCTGTATAAGCCACACAAACCCTCTATTTTCCTCCTTTCTTGGGGATGATGACTAAAGGTGAAACCCATTTACTATCTAATGTTGGGTGGTGTAGGGGCATCCATAAATGGACATGGAACTTCATAGGGGTTATTACTTTGTAATAAGGTCCTTAATACCATTTGATATTCTTTGTTATTGATTATGAGCCATTTTGTTGGGCCATTAACCCAAATAAGGTCATCATAAGCCTACTTGGTCAAATATAGTCAATAAGTCCCTAGGAGTGTGGAATGGTCTTTTCAAGTGTTTTGTGTCATTTGTAAGGTCTTTTGGTCAGGAGGTCAATCAAAATGAAAAATTGCAAAAAATGTAAAGTTGCACAAAAATTCCCTTGCAACTTTTGCAAAAAGTTGTCAAGTTTGGTTCTAAGAGCTAACCAATTCAAAACTTGGTTAAAGCTAGTTGGCATATGGGGGAAATGGATTAATAAGAATCTAGATATTGATCAAAATGGGGTGGTTGAATATTGTGTGAAGAGAAAGCAATCAAATTCATTATTTTTCTTATAAAATCAACTATTCTTGGTAGATTCACGACTTTGAATGAATTGGCCTCTGAGATAAATGTACATATTCAAGTGGGGGATTAAATTATCTTCCTTTCAATGTTTTTTTTATGTTCATATCTTTTTTCATTTGAAAGTTGTAGCACAATTTTTCTAACTAACTAAAAAATCCTCAAAAACCTAGGTTTTTTTAATTGGAAATGTGAATTTTCTCTACTTTTCATCATAAGAAAATAATGAGCTTTGATGAAAAGGGAGGTTTTGTAATGTAATATAGGATTCATGAGGTTTGGGACTAGAAAGAAAAGGGAGTTGGTAAAATGAGGAAGCCCTAGCCATACATCATTATGGGACTGGTTGATAAGAAAGGGATAAGGGTTGTTGCAAAGATAAAAAGGGTTGACTTGGTCAAAGTTTCATAGTCGATTGGATTGTTTGGCATGGGAATAGAGGTGGAAAAATAATTTGGAGAGTTTGGGTACTCCATTTGAGAGGGGTTTCTTTGAAAAATAGCCCTAATCAAGCCTATTAGGTTTAGGAAGAAAATCAACATTAAGTGACTTGAACTTGCAACCGTGAACTCTAATTAAAAAATTTTATGTAAGGGGAAAAAGGGTATTGAAGACTTTGTTTTTTTCTTTGGGGTGTTTGAGACAAACTGGAGTTAAGGGAATAAAGTTGGGTAAGCATACCTAATAAGAAAATAGGCCTAAAAGGGTAGTATACTAGTGGAGATTTGGACATAATTTTGGGAGTGATGGAAATGAATCAACTACAATTCCTATTGCCAAAAAATAGTTGGAAGAGGATTCTGACTCATCCCTAAATTACTTGGAAGGTTAGACCTTGGCACTCAGAGTGGATGGTGATAACCAAGGACTTTAAAAAGGGAATTCAAAAGGAGAGGATAAACTTGTGATGTAGGAGCATCAAGCTCAAATTTTGTGGACCTATGGTTCTCTCAGTTGGGAATGTGTTCAAGGAATATGGGAAACCTTGTCCTCAGTGTGCATGAAGTTTGGAGTAATCATGTTGGAGTTATAGCCATTTTGGTGGCTATTGGTATCGTGTTCCTAGTTTCTTGGACAAACTCTAGAGATTGAATTCATGAGCTTTGATCCAAGGGAGTACGTGTGTGCACTCTTGGATTTGGATCATTGGATGACATGAGGAACTATGCTTAAGGGAATGTACTCTTATATTGTCATATGATTTAGTTATGCATTGTAAGCATGGGCCTTGTCCTAGGTGTTATTTAATTGAGTTTATCTGGCTCTCTTGTGTCTTGATTGTGTATTTGTTGTGAGTGTTTATTTAATGTAACTTACTAGGGAAACCCATGGCTTGGTTTAGTATAAGTAGGGGGTCTTTTCTTGTCTTTTCTTGAGGAATCATTCAACATGAAGTTCAATGTGAAGTAGCTAAGAAGAGCAAAGTTTAGTAGAGCTAGTAGCTAAGTGTGGGCTTGGGAAAACAAGAAGGTTGCTTAGTGTGTTGTGAGCACAAGTTTAGACACTTCTTGGAGTTTTCTACTAGATTGTGGATCTAGGATAACTAGAGGCTAGATCTTGTGAGGTCTTCTAGAATTATTTTTGTAATTGCTGGTGTATTTGGCCATAACCCAAAAAGCCTTATAGCTAGGCATGCTAGATGTAAATCTTATGATTCTATTATGAGAATTGGCATTATTTTGGATATAAATCTCTTTGTTATTTTTATTCTTTCATTGTGTGGTTATTGTTGGGGGATAATCCATCTCCTTTAGGGATTCTCCTACCTTGCACTGCATCAACTTGACTTAGGACTTTCTCCTAATTGAGTTATTTATTCAAGGAAGAGACAAATATGAGTGTTGGAGTCTGCAAGTGGCTCTTAGAATTGGAGAGAGTAAATACATAGACTTTTGGAATGGTTAAGGATTATAGAAAGGGAGTAAAGGAAGTGATAGGTAAAAGGGAAATTTTAAGTTCTTTGGGACACTGTGCATCATATGGTATTTGAGCAAGAATTAGATCACCTAGGAATTGCAATATTAGTGCATGTCTACAAAGGAAGTAGAGGGAGAGGCTAATACAATGCCTCCTAAAAATCTATCCCAAGATGTTGTGAAGCAATTGTTTGATGAAATGTTTGAGGCCAAACTTCAAGAGATGAAAAAGACCAAGGGTAAGGAACATAAAGATGAATATGAAATTGATGATGTAGATGTATAAAGGGAGGAGGAAACCCCAAAGAAAGTAGTGGAATTACCTGCAAATCAAAAAGAATTTTTTGAAGCCTTAAAGTATGTTCAGAGGGATAATAAAAACATTTTCTCCACATTTGGGGGAAACGTGGAGCCATAGGAGGTAATGGATTGGGTGGAGGCCTTGAATAACTTCTTTGAATGTAAGGAAGTACTTGGGTATTAAAGAGTGAATATGGACAAAGCAAGTTAAGGGGTTTTGCACTTTTATGGTGCAATTTCATATAGGGAGAAAGGTTCAAGGAGGGAAGGAACAAAATCTCATAATGAGATAGAATGAGAGAGAGAATTAAGGAAAAGTTTATGCCACCTAACTATGACGTGAGAATGTACAAGAAGTTGCAAAATGTAAGATAGAGTGACTTGGATGTAAATGCTTATAATGAAAAATTTCATAGGTTTTCTCAAATGCAAGAGATACAAGGAGGAAGATGAGAAAGTTGTTATACATTTGAATATCTTAACAATGAGCATTCAAAATGAAATCAATATTTTGGCACTTGACATTATGAACAAATGCATTTATTTGGCCTTGAGGGTGGAAGATAAGTTAAGGAGGAAAGGTGAATCAAATGATATAGGACAAGTGGGAAGAAATTTTACAGGGAGAGGAAGCTTTGGGGGAAAAAATAAACCTAAAAAACCACAAGAGGGAGTCAAATAGGAAAGACAACAAGGAACTCTAATTCTAAAGGCAATTGGAGAGGGAGAAGACCTAATGGAAGGTGTGTAGGAGGAGGATTAAGAAGAGGGAGTCCGAACCTGATTAGACCAAAAACCAAGTGGAGAATGGAGAACATATCTTGTCCAAGATGATGATACTCAATATATTCACTCCAATTCAAGGTATGTAGATCCAAAACATGGGGAATGCTTCATGATCAGAATAACCTTGTTGAAGGGACATGCTCTTAAGGAACCACCTCAGAGGAAGTGTCTATTTTTTACTACTTGCAAATTTGGAGGAAAGGTATGTGAGGTAATTGTTGATTTAGGATCTACACATAATTTTATTTCCAATGAAATGGTTGAAAAATTAAAATTGATGATAATTTTTCACCCTTTTCCTTCAAAGGTCTCTTGGTTGACAAAGGGACAACATAGTATTTTGAATGAACAAGCATGGGTGGAGTTTCAAATTGGACACTATAAGGACATCTTTTTGTGTGATATATTTGACATAGATGCATGTCACCTCTTACTTGGCCAACTATGGTAGTATAATGTGAATGCACAACATGATGGGAAGAAGAAGATCTATATGATCACTAAAGGGGGAATAAATGACACCCTGAAGTCATTGCTTGATACAAGAGAGGATAGGTGAGTTAGGAATCCTTTTAGTATGAGAGAATGGTATGTTGCAAGTATTGAAGGAGGAGAACATGGGGTTTGCATTTATAGTGAAGCCTAAGGATCAAGTGGACCAATCTATGTATAAGATGGAGAATTTACCCAAGGAAGTGAATAATTGTTGCATAAGTATGATGAGATAATGAAGGAGGAGATCCCTAATTCATTACCACCACTTAGAGATGTTAGTCATTATATTGACTTCACTCTAGGGGCAACATTGCTTGACAAGGCCACATATAAAACAACTCCTGGAAAAAATGAGAAAATTGTTAGGTGAATCCAAGAGTTGATAGATAAGAGACTCATTAGAAAGAGTCTTAGTCCTTTTTTTGTTCCAACTATTCTTACACCTAAAAGGGAGAAAAATGTAGGTTTCATAAAGATTCAAGAGCAATCAACGAGATTATAATCATGTGTAAATTCCATATGCCATGAATTGAGGACTTATTTGTAGGTGGGTAGGTGTGTGTTGTTTTTCAAAGGTAGATCTAAAAGTAGTTACCATTAGATTAGGATAAGGGAGGGTGACAAGTGGAAATAACCATCAAAACAAATGAAGGATTATATGAGTGGATGATAATGCCATTTGGGCTAAGAAACGCCTCTAGCACTTTAAGGATGTTAATGGACGAAGTGTTAAAACCATTAACTAGGAAGTTTTTTGTAGTTTATTTGGATGATATTTTTGTCTTTATTAAAACTAGGGAGGAACTCCTTAAAAATTGGAATGGGTGTGAAGAAAACTAGAAGGAGAAATTGCTCATTAATTTGGAAAAATATCAGTTTTTGAAACACAAATTGGTTTGTTTTTATGATATTCTCATCTTTAGTAAAACTAGGGAGGAACTCCTAATATTTTTGGAATTGGTGATAAGAAAATTACGAGGAGAAATTTCTCATTAATTTGCAAAAATGTGAGTTTTTGAAACAAGAACTGGTTTATTTGGGTTATGTGATCCCTAAGAGCCCATTTGGGTTTTGTGATCTCTAAGAGGCTGTAATTTTCCAAAGATACATCTCAAAAGTAATTACCATTTGATTAAAATAAGGGAGAGAGATGAGTGGAAAATAACCTTCTAAAAAAATGAAGGATTGTATAAGTGGATGGTAATGCCGTTTGGGCTAAGAAATGCCTGTAGCACTTTCACAAGGTTAAGGAATGAAGTGTCAAAATCATTTATAGGTAAGTTTGTTTTACTTTAATTGGATGATATTCTTATCTTTAGTAGAATCAGAGAGGAACTCCCAAACTTTCAGAATTAGTGTGAAGAAAATTTAAGAAAATTGTGAAGATAAATTGCTCAGTACTTTGTAAAAGTTGGTTTTTGAAATAGGAATTGGTTTATTTGGGTTTTGTGATCTTTAATAGCCTGTTTATTTCTTGGAATTGAGATAGAATTGGAGTTCATGAATACCAAAATTTTTGAATTCCATGTTTGTTTCAAAAAATGCAAATTGAATAGGAAATTCTATTTTTTACCCAAAATAAACATAAGGATCTTCCACCTAAAAATATGGAATTAGAATTAGAAGTTGGAAGGAATTTTATTGAATTCATGATGGAAAAGGTAGATTTGGACAGAGATGGGTTTTGAACATTCCAGAATAAATGACCTTGTTTTCTTCATTGGATGCAACATCAATGTTATGGATTTCATTCATTTGGTCATGATCTTTAGGTCTTAAGCAAAGGAGAGAAGGTTTTCACAACTATAAAGGATTGTGACTGAATTAGATGGGCTATGGAGGACTATTTCCTTCAAGAAGGTGTCTATGTAGGTTTCTAGGCTTAGGTATGTGTACTGGTCAATCATTTCAAGGTATATTATGATACACCATTCACAATTTTGTGAAAAGTTAGAGGGAAGGAAACATAGCTAGGGGCATATGCATAAAGCACACAATACCAATTATAGAGAGGGAATACTTTTTTTTGCAAAGAAAGACAACTCGTTTGGGCTAGGCACATGTGTTCTCAAGTAGAAATTTCTCTGTTGTGGGGTTGCCTACCTGGTGGGCTTATATATTAGAAGGGTGTCAATTTTCTTCCAACCACTCACATGAGTTTGAGGAGAGTTATTTTGGAGGGAACCACAATAATCACATAGGGTTGAGCACATATTTAAGGTATTGTTGGTAGGGGAGAATAGTGTAGAGAGAACTCTCTCTTACAAAGGAGAGTAGACTTGGATGCATATGAGTGCTCTCTCAATATCTATAGGGAAACACTATATACCAAGAGTGTAGGCTATGCAAGGCATGACTAGTAGGAAAAAAACAAGCACTACACCAAATTGAATTGGGAAGAGAGAGGTGTTAATACTAACATGATTACTGATAGGGTGGTGAATAAGTAGTCACCAAATCAAACTAAATCTCATCAAGATCACCGATCAAAACTATAACCTCTTAAACACTCAATTAACACAATAGGTAAAATGAACATTAACAACATACATCCTTAGGAAAATCAACTACACAATGAAAACAATATATTTATCTCATGGAAACCTAATTGGGGTGAAAAATATGGTGTCAGATGATGCTCACAAATTTTGTACTCTTATAGAATGCATTGTGTAAGGAGCTAGCCCAGTTAAGGGTTACAATTAGCTCTATTAGGTGCTACCTTGTTAAGGGGTTTTCCTATAGACTTGTTAAAGTCTTTTTCTTGTTAGGAGAAACTTGGTTTGAGAATATTGAACACTCTTTCAAATGTCACCTAGTTAGAGGAATTTACAATAGGGACCTATTAAGACCCACCATATTAAGGGATTTTTCTATTACAATGGTTAGAGAGTAACATAAAGAAAATAATTTGTGATTTTTACTACCTCTACATGATCAGATCTAATTAAGCTCAACAACTCTTCAACATACCCAACATTCTTCTTCGGTCAGATAGCTCAAGAAACAACTCTAAACCAAATATTGATCCTGTTGTAGGACTCAATAATAGAAAAGCATTTGATCATGCCGAGACATCTCAAGCATATACAAATACTAAAAAACCCAACCCATTTTATATATCCCTATTCATCCATGGCCATAGACTGAGCAATTGCATCATCAAGTCTTGGGCCTCTGACAATATTATACCTACCACAATGGATAAAGCTCGGGACCTACCACTGACTAAAACCTTTGGTAAATGTTACACCATGGATTCCAAACAAGTTCTGCTTATAGGACAGATAAAAGATGCGCAAGTAGCCCTAGTTGAATTCCTTGACAAAAGGCTCAAATTGACCATCCTAGCTGTAGATATCCCTGCTAACTATGGAATGATTCTAAGTCAAATTTTTTTTGAAGACTTTGGTGGGGAGGTAAGATTAGATTAGTCTCAAGCTACTATTCCAATTGGGGATAAGAAAGTTGTGCTCAAACCTAAAAGTAAATCCAAATACATGGTCCTCACATCTGAAGACCTTAGATACCATATCCTGTACACTGAAATTGATTTCACTAACTATGTTTTTTCATCTTAGGAGTTAATAGGTCCAAAGGAGGTTCTTGAAGAATGTCTACGGACATTGGAATTTGTTGACATTTGTGCTTCAATTGGTTCACATGTTGGAGTTGATCTAATTACACCTTCAAGCGAGATTATACCTAAAGCTTTCAATCTTGGTTTTGAGAACACAAACAATACTGTAGAGTATGAAGCCTTACTCCTAAGTATTGAAGAGGCTAAAAAGAAAGGGGTTAAGCTATTAAAGACTAAAGAGATGTTGAACTTGTGGTAAAACAAGTATGAAATATCTTTGCTATGAAGAATCCTAGGTTGAAACACTATAGAAATAGGGTCTGAGATGAGATTGAAGGTTTTGAAGCATTTTCCATAGAATCTATGCCTAGAGAGTACAAGACCAGAGTTGATTCCTTGGTCGGGTCAACATCCCTCATGATTCGTCATCCAAATTTTCAAAATGATATCTATACAATTTAATTGGTTCATCATCCTAATGTGCCTAATAATGCAAACTCTTGGAATTTTTTTGATAATGACGCTCACATTAATGCATTTCTCCAACGGTCATGACCTTTTCAATCCCTTCACTTTGAGGGTTCTGAATCTAGGAATTTTGAATTCCCATGGCATCATGAAAATGATCTTGAGAATGGTCTCATTCAATAGAATGGTAATCACATCCCTAAAGGCCTAGTCACATTAGAGTCACTTTTTGATCGAAGAGATTGTTGTTTTAGTAAAAATGTGAGAGAGGTAGAGGAACTTTCGAGTGAATGCGAAAGGGTGAACATCTATTTAGAATATAATCCTAAGTTGATTAACTTACTTAAATGTTGCAATGAGTTAGAAAGAAATAGATTCTTGAAGTTGTTGAAAGAATTTAGTGACATGATCGCCTGTTCCTATGAAGATTTGAAAGATTTTCGCCAGGGGAAATTCAAATGTCAAATTCCCTTAAAACTGAACTGAACGTTGTTCCTTTCCATCAAAAGCTTAGAAACTACAACCTAAGAGTGGTTGACACAATTTTTAAAGAGGTGGATAAGATGTTGAAAGCACGCATAATTTATCTGATTCATCATTCCACATGGGTGGCCAATATAGTTCTTGTCTGGAAGAAGAATGGTGAGATTAGGATTTGCGTTGACTTCAGGAATTTGAATCAAGTGAGTCTGAAGGATAATTTTTCTCTGCCTTACATGGATCACATCTTTCAAATAGTGATTGGCTTAGAAATGATGTCCATGCTAGATGGTTTTTCTGGGTATAATCAGATAAGTGTGGCCTCGTAAGACTAACATAAAACCAGCTTTACCATGCCATGGGGAACATTCACATGTAGTAGGATGCCTTTTGGGCTCATCAATGCAAGCATTACCTTTTAAAAGGAAATGAATTCCTCTTTCAAACACTTTTTGAACAAAATAATTGTCATTTACCTGGATGACATGATGTTCTTCTCAAGAAGAAGGGAGAAACATCTACATGATTTACAATTAGTTCTCCAAAGGTGTAGAGAACGTAATATCTCCTTAAATCCCAAGAAGTCAGTTTTTTGCATTACTAAGGGAAAACTCTTGGGTTATCTAGTGTCAAGAGACGGGATCAAGATAGACCCAGAATGGGTTGAAGCTATTCAACAACTTTGCCTCCCATCCAATCAGAATGGTATTCATTCTTTCTTTGGCCAAATTAATTTCCTAAGGAATCTTGTACCTAATTTTGCTAAAATGATTAGGCCCATCACAAATTTACTTAGTGAGAAGCTAGTTTTCAAGTGGAGCAAAGAGGCCATAAAAGCATTTTGAGAGGTAAAATTCACCATAGCTAAAGCACCAATTCTCGCTCACCCCAATTATAAAAAAGATTTTTTTAGCCACTGTTATGCCAGTGAACACACAATATCTACAATCCTATTACAGGAAGATGAAACAGGGTTTGAAGTGCCCATATCCTTTATGAGTGTGTCATTGAAGAGCTATGAGTTGATATATTTGCTTACATAAAAACAAGCCTTATCAATCATGAAAGCAATAAAACACTTAAGGTATTATATCTTGCATTCACACTCAACAATTATTTTTCCAAGTTTAGTAGTAAAAAGTATCCTCACACAATAGGAAGTGTCTGTTAATAATAGAGATGCCTAGGTTTCGAAAGTTTAGGAATTTGATCTTGAAATAAAACCTACCAAGCTAATAAGAGGCCAAGGTTTGTGTAAGCTAATTGCTGATGGTAAGGAGGATATTACTGAGGAAATCTCATACACATTACCAGAGGGCCTTAAAGATAACTAGTTTTCTAACATTCCTTATTTTCTTACCTATGGTGAATGCCCTGAACACCTCACCGGTAAGGCAAGAAGGAACTTGAAATCGAAAGCTTCTAAATATGCCATTGTTGATGGTGTGCTTTATAAGAAAGGTCTTGATGGTGCATTCCTAAGATGTGTAGAAAAAGATCAACAAAAGAAATTCCATTATTCTCTTCATAATGAAGCTTGTGGCGGGCATTTTTCATCTACGATCACAACCTTCAAGATACTACGGAATGGATTTTATTGGCCTGGAATGTTTGCAGGTGCATACAAGTGTGTTGGAAAGTGTGAGAAGTGTAAATTGTTTGCTAGAAAATCTAGACTAGGTGCACTTCCTCTGAAGCTAGTAGTTATTGATGAGCCTTTTAAACAATGCGATTTTGATTTTATAGGGCCTCTCAATTTAGCCTCAAGCACAAGTCACACCCATATTTTAATGGCTACTGACTACTTCACCAAGTGGGTTGAAGCAATACCAATTAAAAGACCACCTCTGAAGTGGTGAGCGAATGTCAAGTTTGGTGTACCTGAGAAATTAGTAACTAATAATGCCCAAATATTCTCCTCAAAAGAGCTAGAACTATTTTGCTATGATAATGGAATTTTCCTTTCTCATTCTTCTGATTACTTTTCGCAAGGGAATGGTTAGGCATAATCTTCCAACAAGAACTTGATTTCCATTATGAGAAAATTAGTGAGTGATAATGCAAGAGACTAGCACAAAAAAATGTTTGAAGCACTATGGGCTGATCGGACTACTCCTAAGAGAGAAATTGGGATCACCTTTTGAACTGGTATATGGTGTTGAAGCACAACTATCTCTACCACTAGAACTGGCTACGATTAGGTTGCAAGAGGTGATTGAAGATGAAGTTTTCTAGAATTCATTAGAGAAAAGAATTTTTTATCTCACAAAGATTGAAGAAGAAAGAGGAAGAATAGTTGATGACATAACTATCCATTAGGCATTGGTTAAGAAGATTTTTGATAGGCAATCTAGGCCCAGAAGTTTCATGGAGAACGATAAGGTATTGTTACAGGATAAAAGAAGAGAACCAAGAGGTGCACATGGAAATTTTGAATCACTTTGGAAGGGACCTTTTGAAATCAATAAAGTTCCTGGACCAAATTCTTTCATGCTTATGTACTTAGATGGCACTGATCTACCCTTGTCTTATAACAAATAGGATTTGAAGCTTTTCCAGCTTTAGTATTTTGTGTTCTGCTTTGCAATTTTGTTTTGTCTTAGGTTAGCTTCTTTTTTGTTTTGTTGTGTCTTAGGTTAGATTCTTTTATGTTTTTTTGTGTCTTGGGTTAGCTTCTTTTCTATTTTGTTAGTCTTAGTGTGAAACCAGAGATGTCTGAATTCCTTTTTAGTCCCTTACAGTTTGAATCCCCAGTCAAAGCTAGCTATTACCCATGAATGGTTCACATTTATTTCTTTACATGATCATGGTATTTTAAAATTGTTGTTAAAATTTGGCCTCCTATTGAAATCACATTGTGAACGTTAACTAGTTCAACATTCCTTGTCTTGGAGTCTTTTGGTAGAACAAATCTCTGAACATGAACATTGAACACTTTGTTTAAGGTTCAAAGTTCACGAGTTCATTTTTGGGTTTAGAATTTGTTATTAAAGAGCATGGTTTCCAATATATATTGACTTCCAAACTTGAAGATTGAACTGTTTCGTAGTTCAATTATTCTTGTTCACTTGGTTAGAAAGATTGATGTCTTTGATGCCACCTATCCATGCTGATAGCTAAGCAAAAGTGCAACTTTTTGCCCATGATCTACAGAAAGATATGCATTAATTGGGAGTTAACGATAATAATGGCAAGGCATGTCATGGCTCATGCAGTACTTGAGTGAGCTTTTAATGATTGTAAATACTTGTCCTGTCACCAGTCTTGTTAGCCATTCACATGCTCAAGGTCTAGGTTTTATGTGTTAAAAGGTAAGTTTCCTCGTGTTCATTCCTGCCTTTTTTGTTTTTAGTAAAGATTGTTTTTTTAGTTACATCTAGAAATACACAGAGGTATTTTAAGCATCATGTTTCAACAAGCTTGCATGCACATAGCCTCGGTGAGTATCTACCCTTCAAATCAAGTGTCATTTCTTTCTCGCATTAGCTTAAAAGCTATGAATTCTTTTTGCATTTTTTGGTTCTGGTTAATTTCCTTACCATGGCTATTGCATTTCACCCTAAGTTACCTGATAGGATTAAGGAGTTTGTTATAGGTAGTGTCCTTTCTAACATGGAAGACACATTCCTTGCTAAAGAAGATATGGGTAGATTATTGACCAGATTTGTAAACCCAAAACCTAGTTTTGTATGTCAGAAAGTCTTAGATTGTAGTCTATTTCTAGCGTCTACAATTCACGAACCTTTCCCCTACCTTCAATTAGTCTTAGCATGTAGAGATAGGTATGATGCAACTGAAAGGTGTATTTGTCATGAGCCCAAATTAATAAGATATATAAATGTTAAAATAATAATAATAATTAAGAATAATAATATTATGATAAAATATAATATAATGATATTTTTGCATCAATTGATATTAAAATATAATAATATAATTTGCAAATATAATAGTATTATATTTTATAATATAAACATATAGTATTGAGATTAATAATAAAATAAATTAAGGGATAGAAAGACACACCCTTTCACATGTGAGAATATAAATAGAGAAATCATATCACTAACAAAGGCATCCAGAAATAGACAAGCAGCAGCAATTATTGGATAATTCAACTGCCTATGATTACCGCCAGGGAATCAACATCAATATGGAACGATAGTTGTTTGGTGAGCCTTGATTATTCTATATTCACGGGAAAATACAAGAAGATGTTAAATTTCATAATCATGAAAAATGGTGAAGATTATGGATGGTATTGACGCAATAATCTAATTGGCATCATCAGAAACTATTGAAGTGAATATTATCAAGCTAATTATTGTATCACTTGTGAGTAACTCAGAAAAGTTGGCCTTGAGTTTGAGAAAAATTCTAGATGTTCCACTAAAAACTTCACTAGCTTATAGCTCAGGGTTAGCAATGAGGCTCAACATGTGTCTAGTTACACTGCACAGTAATGGAGAAAAGAAGACAAGTTCCGTAGGGCCCTGTTTGGTTACGAGAATACCGGGCGCGGAATAGGGTTTTCAGCGCCAAAATCGGGTTATGGAAGAAAACGGTGGCGTTTGGTTCATCAAACGCATAACCCGATTTCGGGTTTCGTCTGCCAATTTCGCTCAAAAATTGGAAGAAATTTCTTCCAAGAAATAGGTGGAAGTTGAAATGAAAACCAGGTTTTGGGTTTTTATGAATGCATTTGAATAAATCGTCGGGTCCGCCGAATCCGCCTTAGGTTTTTGGAAGAACAAATTGGGTTTTTTGGAAGACGACGATTGTATTGTTTTCGTGCTCTATTGTGCGAAGGCGAGGGTTTTTGGTTTGCTGCGTTTGTTGGGCTTGTGGGTTTTCTGTGGCCGTGGTTTGCGAGGGTTTCTAGTTTGTGGGTTTTCTATGGCCGTGGTTTCCCGTGGCCGTGGCGTGTGGCTGTGGCATTTTCTGCGATTTCTCTTCTCCACTTTGAACAGCGACGGCGGTAAATGGTTCTCCTCTCACACCCACCTTTGCATACTGGATTTTTTTAAGTTTTTTTGGTTCATTCAAACGTAACTATTTGTTTCAAATCTATTTTTAAAATAGTCAATATATGTGGTAACTGTTTGTTTCAAATCTGTTTTTAAAATAGTTAATATGTGCTCACTAATAAATTTGAGTATAGTGCTGTGAGAGATCAATACCAGTGAAATGAAAAATTAAACTTTGTAACAATTTCTGGGTGTTTGTTTTAAATCTGTTTAGCAAAATAGTCAATATGTGCTCACTAATAAATTCCACTATAGTGTTGTGAGAGATCAATACCAGTGAAATGAACAACCAAACTTTGTAACAATTTCTTGCCAGTAATGAGTTCTAGTAAGTTGTTGTGAGAGATGAATGAAATACCATTAAATAGAGCCAAGTCATAAACTTGTGCTCACTAATAAATTCTAGTATAGTGCTGTGAGAGATCAATACCAGTGAAATGAATAACTAAACTTTCTAACTGTTTCTTGCCAGTAATGAGTTCTAGTATACTGCTGTGAGAGATGAATGCAATACCATTAAATAGAGTCAAGTCATAAACTATGTATGAATCAACTATGTATAGATCAATGTCAATCATGGCTTTTATCTATACATAATCAATATGTGCTCAATATGTGCTTAATAATGAATTCTAGTGTGTGCTCATGTGATTACCTGTATATATCATAGTGCCAATCAAGAAAAACATGGCAATCATGGCTTTTATCTATACATAGTTGACCTATACGTAGTTTATCATGGTTCAAATTTGTTTAGCAAAATAGTCCAATATATGCTGTAACAGTTTGTTTAGAATCTGTTTGACAAAATAGTCAATATATGCTCACTAATGACTTTCAGTATAGTGTTGTGAGAGATCAATACCAGTGAAATGAACAACTAAACTTTGTAACAGTTTCTTGCCAGTAATGAGTTCTAGTGTACTGTTGTGAGAGATGAATGCAATACCATTAAATAGAGCCAAATCATAAACTATGTATAGATCAATGGCAATCATGGCTTTTATCTATACATAATCAATATGTGCTCAATAATGAATTCCAGTATGTGATCATGTGATTACCTGTATATATTATAGTGCCAATCATAATAGCAAAACATGGCAATCATGCTTTTATCTATACATAGTTGACCTATACATAGTTTATCATGGTTCAAATCTGTTTAGCAAAATAGTCCAATGAGTTCCAGTATAGTGATGTGAGAGATCAATGCAATACCATTAATCAAAGTGAATCATGCCAATGAAATGAACAACTAAACTATGGATATATCAAGTATGTATTGATCCATGCAAAATCATTCAACATACTTATGAGGTCATAAACTATGTATAGATAAAAGCCATGATTTCAAACTATGTATAGATCAATGCAGAAAGAAACTCTATTCCTATTGCCAACTATGTTACTTTTCATCTTCTAAAAGACGAGCCTCAATTTCAGCGGACCCAACGATTTATTAAAACACATTCATAAAAGCCCAAATTCAAGTTATAGTTTGTACATGTGTATGTGTACATACATACATGTGTGTGTATGTACGTACACACATACATACTTGTGTGTGTACGTACATGCATGCATACATACATGTGTGTGTCTACGTGCATGCATGCATACATGTGTGTGTGTGTACGTACATACATGCATACATACATACATACATTCATGTGTGTGTGTACATATACACATACATACATGTGTGTGTACGTACGTACATGCATACATACATGTGTGTGTGTACATACATACATGCATACATACATGTGTGTGCACATACATATATACATACATGTGTGTATACATATAGACAAATGGAATCAATATTATGCTTTCATTGGTATAGATAGATTACATGGAGTATAATGACACATTGTAATTTTTTCTTTATGGGCTTATGATCCTCGATAGTTGGTACTCCTTGTTGTATTTGAATAAATAATTGACTTCTTAATGCAATGAGGCTAGCAAATAATCATGTTGTATCTCGATAGGTGATAGTTGATATTTCATAACTGATAGTGTTTAAATTGTCCACATTTCAGGTCACTCATGGATCCTATGGAGAGTATAGAGGTCCAAGGAAGCATAGTTAGGAAGACCACATACACCCGCATTCTCACAATTCTTTTTGCTTTTGTTGGCATAGCCAAAGTACTGGTAGCCCGAGAAGGTAGTCAAATGGGTAAACGAATAAGAAAAGGAAATTTCTTTTGTAGAGACATTATTCATTCGAATGAGGTGGATTGTCATGATCAGATTCGGATGAGTAGGGCAGCCTTCTTTTCTCTAGCTCGTATTCTGAGGTTGAAAGGAAGCTTGAGAGATACGATCCACTTGAAGTTAGAGGAACAACTAGTGATGTTCCTCCACACCCTTGGGCACAATCTAAGGAACCGCAAGATTGCCCATAACTTTGGGCACTCAGGAGAGACAGTCAGTCGCTACTTCCACAAGGTTTTGATGGCTATCTTAGCCCTTCACAAAGATTACTTCATACCACCTAGTCCAGGCACTCCTCCTGAAATTAGTGGGAAGGATTGTTTTGAACCATTCTTCAAGTTAAATCACACATTATTACAAGTTTATTGTCTAGAATGTTGTCCTTATCTTATTATTACTTGAGCATACATTTGATCAGTGTATCATATCCCACAGGATTGCATTGGAGCCATCGACGGTACCCATATTCCAGTGCGAGTTGATGTCGACATACAGGGTAAATATCGTGATATAAAAGGGAACCTATCGCAAAATGTTATGGGTGTCTGATCCTTTGATTGTAAGTTTCAGTATTGCCTTGCTGGTTGGGAAGGCTCTACTGCAGATAGCCGTGTTCTAGCCTCAGCTCTATCCAGATCAGATCCACTTGTAGTTCCCCCTGGTAAGCCAAATCACATTTTAATATACTCAAGGTTATGCTAAATGGTTCAAGTATTGACAATATACTTTCTTTATATAGGAAAATATTATCTCGTGGATGTTGGATATCCAAATGCACCTGGATTTCTCGCTCCTTATCGGTGTACACGCTACCACTTGAAAGAGTGGTCAAGAGAAAACCCAATAAACTCTGCACATGAGTTGTTCAACCATCGACACTCCTCTCTTAGAAATGCAGTAGAACGTACATTTGGTATTCTGAAGCAGCGTTTTCCAATCTTAAGACATGCAACGTCTTATGATATCATGACACAATCCTATATTGTTTTAGCATGTTGCATACTTCACAATTTCATTACGATAGAGGATGGCCTTCCATCGGAAGAAGCTATTGAAGAGGAAGATGATTGTGATGGGATAGAGGTGCCACTACTTGAGACATATGGGTTGTCTCAGGAGGATAGAAATGAGTGGGCCCAATTTTGAGAAGATATAGCAAATAGGATGTGGGAAGATTATAGATCTCGAGAATAAATGATTTATTAGAAGGCAATGTGCTTTATATGATTAAATTGATGTATGCATATACAATGATGGTGTTTGATTTCGTTATTCTGATATTAGTCTTTGCTACATTCTAATTAAATAAAAAGAAGATTAACTTTCAATTTCACACCTACATTATGTACAAAAATTGTTGATCATATCTGCAATACACAATTCAACTTGAAATATAGATTACATTGATTTAAATGCAAGAAAGCACAATTATTATACATCTTTGCATTGAGAAAGTACAATAACATGCTTCATAATGGGGCTCATGACTATTTACTTGCCATTGATATCACCATTTTGTCTTATTGGTAGTTTTTTTGATGTTGATGTGTTATCATCAATTATTGCTTAAAATGTGTATCATCTTCAGTTAAATTCTTTCAAGTTTATTAAATGTTAGCCTCATTGCATTAGGATGTATTAAAAAATGATATTTAAAGTTTATCATCTTCAATTTTAAATGAAATACAGCAAGGAGTACCAAATGATGAAGATCATAAGCCCACTAGTAAGAAGAGAACAACGAATTCGTTGAAAATCCTATTTTTCTGATGTTACTGCTTGTTGCATTCTATTTAAATTTAAAGAGCAATAACTTTTAATTTCAATCGTATGATTACTTTAAATCGTAATACGTTTACCTATTCAATATGTTAGCCTTGTTCCATTATGACGTATTACAAATTGATAGTTAAAGATTTTCTATTTCAAATTTAAATGAAATACAGGAAGGAGTACACAATGGCATATACCGAGCTCATGATGAGCATGGATGGATCTGATCATGTGAAACAGATGTGTTCTCCCATTACTTTGAGTGATATAGATGGATCCCTCACTGTGAGCAACAAATCTTCTTCTTCAAAGAAGAAAATGTGGACAAAATCGATGGAACGCAAGTTTTTAGACTTGCTCCTTGAACAAGTCCATCTCGGACGGAAAGGTGAAGGTGGGTTTAAAAAAGAGGCATGCACTGCGATAGAGAGGACATTCAATTCAGCGATGAACTTGAATCTGTCACGAGATCATTTTAAGAATAAGCTAAAAACATGGAAAGTAGGATATAAAGTAATGAAGGACTTGAAAAATACAAGTGGGTTAGCTTGGAATGAAGAAACTCAAACTGTGGATGCTAAGGATTCAGTGTGGGATGACCTTTTGAAGGTAGGATCATCTTTGTACTCTTTTCATTGAAGAAATTTTTCCTTCTTATTTTAATAATGAAAAACTTACAACCTAATCCATCTATTAATGCTTATATGTAGAGGAGAGAATTCAAAAATGCAAAAATGTATAAGAGGTCACCTTTCCAATATTTCAATGAGTTGGCTGTAATTGTTGGTAATGACATTGCTGAAGGGTTCGCATCTACAACACCCCTTGATGCTGAAGAAGGGCACCCTATGAACGATGCATTTAATGTGCTTGATGAGGATGATACCAATTGTGGTACACCTCTTGACAGCCAACCAGATATTGATGAAGAGTTATATCATTCCAATCAGTCGAGTGCAAGTGCTAGAGGGACTCCTCCACCATCATCATCAAGGAGGGGAAAGAGGAAGAAGACATCTTTGGCTGCATCATTGGATGTGATATGCGAAACTATGAAGGAACTGAAAGATGGCCTCATTAAGCCTCAGATTGTAAAAGTGGATAAATCTGAAGATGATAATATTTTGACTGCTGCATATATTGCTCTCAAAGCTGTCCCTGAACTGAGTTGAGCAATTTTCGTGAAAGCACATGATACCTTCGTGCTTCAACGTGAAAGAGCCAAAGGGTTCTTGATGATGGATGAGGTGGAGAGAGTGGAGTGGATTGCAATGACATTTGGTACCATTTAGCTATTTCAGCTACTGACTGGATTGCAATGACTTATGCTGCATGATTACTCTATTCAATGGTTTTGCATTAATCTCTAATAGCACTAAACTAAAACTATATTAATCTCACATCACTATATTGGAACTCATTATTGAGCACATTTTGACTATTTAATTAGTGATCTCTCACAGCACTATACTAGAAGTCATTAGTGAGCATATATTTACTATTTTGTTAAACAGATTCTAAACAAATTGTTACAGCATGTATTGGACTGTTTTGCTAAACAGATTTGAACCATGATAAATTATGTATAGATAAAACCCATGATTGTCATTGATCTTCCATGTATCCATACATAGTTTATGTGTTGGCTGTGTTTAATGGTATTGCATTGATTTGTACATAGTTTATGACGTCATAAGTATGTTGAATGATTTTGCATGGATCTATACATACTTGATATATCCATAGTTTAGTTGTTCATTTCATTGGCATGATTCACTTTGATTAATGGTATTGCATTGATCTCTCACAGCACTATACTGGAAGTCATTAGTGAGCATATATTTACTATTTTGTTAAACAAATTCTAAACAAACTGTTACAGCATGTATTGGACTGTTTTGCTAAACAGATTTGAACCATGATAAATTATGTATATGTCAACTATGTATAGATAAAAGCCATGATTGTCATTGATCTTCCATGTATCCATACATAGTTTATGAGTTGGCTGCGTTTAATGGTATTGCATTGATTTGTACATAGTTTATGACGTCATAAGTATGTTGAGTGATTTTGCATGGATCTATACATACTTGATATATCCATAGTTTAGTTGTTCATTTCATTGGCATGATTCACTTTGATTAATGGTATTGCATTGATCTCTCACAGCACTATACTGGAAGTCATTAGTGAGCATATATTTACTATTTTGTTAAACAAATTCTAAACAAACTGTTACAGCATGTATTGGACTGTTTTGCTAAACAGATTTGAACCATGATAAATTATGTATATGTCAACTATGTATAGATAAAATCCATGATTGTCATTGATCTTCCATGTATCCATACATAGTTTATGAGTTGGCTGCGTTTAATGGTATTGCATTGATTTGTACATAGTTTATGATGTCATAAGTATGTTGAGTGATTTTGCATGGATCTATACATACTTGATATATCCATAGTTTAGTTGTTCATTTCATTGGCACGATTCACTTTGATTAATGGTATTGCATTGATCTCTCACAGCACTAAACTGGAAGTCATTAGTGAGCATATATTTACTATTTTGTTAAACAAATTCTAAACAAACTGTTACAGCATGTATTGGACTGTTTTGCTAAACAGATTTGAACCATGATAAATTATGTATATGTCAACTATGTATAGATAAAAGCCATGATTGTCATTGATCTTCCATGTATCCATACATAGTTTATGAGTTGGCTGCGTTTAATGGTATTGCATTGATTTGTACATAGTTTATGACGTCATAAGTATGTTGAGTGATTTTGCATGGATCTATACATACTTGATATATCCATAGTTTAGTTGTTCATTTCATTGGCATGATTCACTTTGATTAATGGTATTGTATTGATCTCTCACAGCACTATACTGGAAGTCATTAGTGAGCATATATTTACTATTTTGTTAAACAAATTCTAAACAAACTGTTACAGCATGTATTGGACTGTTTTGCTAAATAGATTTGAACCATGATAAATTATGTATATGTCAACTATGTATAGATAAAAGCCATGATTGTCATTGATCTTCCATGTATCCATACATAGTTTATGAGTTGGCTGCGTTTAATGGTATTGCATTGATTTGTACATAGTTTATGATGTCATAAGTATGTTGAGTGATTTTGCATGGATCTATACATACTTGATATATCCATAGTTTAGTTGTTCATTTCATTGGCATGATTCACTTTGATTAATGGTATTGCATTGATCTCTCACAATACTATACTGGGAGTCATTAGTGAGCATATATTTACTATTTTGTTAAATAGATTCTAAACAAACAGTTACAACATGTATTGGATTGTTTTGCTAAACAGATTTGAACCATGATAAACTATGTATATGTCAACTATGTATAGATAAAAGCCATGATTGCCATTGATCTTCCATGTATCCATACATAGTTTATGAATTGACTGCGTTTAATGGTATTGCATTGATCTGTACATAGTTTATGACATCATAAGTATGTTGAATGATTTTACATGGATCTATACATACTTGATATATCCATAGTTTAGTTGTTCATTTCATTGGCATGATTCACTTTGATTAATGGTATTGCATTGATCTCTCACAACACTATACTGGAAGTCATTAGTGAGCATATATTTACTATTTTGTTAAACAGATTCTAAACAAACTGTTACAGCATATATTGGACTATTTTGCTAAACAGATTTGAACCATGATAAACTATGTATAGGTCAACTATGTATAGATAAAAGCATAATTGCCATGTTTTGCTATTATGATTGGCATTATGATATATACAAGTAATCACGTGAGCACATACTGGAATTCATTATTGAGTACATATTGACTATTTTGCTAAACAGATTTGACACAAACAGCCAGACACTGTTACAAAGTTTAATTGTTCATTTCACTGGTATTGATCTCTCATAGCACCATACTAGAATTTATTAGTGAGCACATATTGACTATTTTGCTAGATAGATTTGAAACAAATAGTTACCACATCTATTGACTATGCTAAGCAAATAGCAGATAGAAATAGAACTATGATAAACTATGTATAGGTCAGCTATGTATAGATAAAAGCTAGTGATATACTTGTAAATTTCATTATTGAGCACATATTGAGCACATATTGATTATGTCTAGATAAAAGCCATGATTGCCATTGATCTATACATAGCTTATGAATTGGCTCTATTTATATGGTATTGCATTCATCTCTCACAGCACTATACTAGAACTCATTACTGGCAAGAAACTGTTACAAAGTTTAGTTGTCCATTTCAGTGGTATTGATCTGTCACAGCACTATATTGGAATTCATTAGTGAGCACATATTGACTATTTTGCTAAACAGATTTGAAACAAACAATATGTATGTACACACATGTATGTATGTACGTACATATGTATGTATTATGTGCATATGTATGTACACACATGTATGTACGCATGTATACATACTTGATCTATGCATTGCATTGATCTCTCACAACACTATACTGGAACTCATTACTGAGCACATTTTTACTATTTTGCTAAGCATGTATGTATGTATATGCGTATGTATGTATGTACACACATGTATGTACGTATGCATGTATGTATGTGCATATGTATGTACACACATGTATGTACGTATGTATACAAACTTGATCTATGCATAGTTTAGTCATCCATTTTATTGACATGATTGGCATTGGTCAATATGCAGGATAGTTGTTCATTTCATTGGCATTCGCACGATTGGCATGTGAAGTCATTCCAGATGGTTAATTGGCTTTGTGTAATGGTATTGCATTGATCTGTCACAACACTATATTGGAAATCATTACTGAGCACTTTTTTTCTATTTTGCTAAGCATGTATGTATGTGTGTGTGTATGTATGTGCGTATGTATGTATGTAGGTGCGTATGTATGTACACATGTATGTACATGTGTATGTATGTATGTATGTGCATATATATGTATGTCTGTGCATATGTATGTTCACGCATGTATGTACGTATGTATACATACTTGATATATGCATAGTTTAGTCATTCATTTTATTGACATGATTGGCATTGGTCAGTACATAGTTTAGTTGTTCATTTCATTGGCATTCACACGATTGGCATGTGAAATAATTCCAGAGGGTTAGTTGGCTTTGTTTAATGGTATTGCATTGATCTCTCACAACACGTAGTTTATGATCTCGTAAACGTTTGGTATAGTTGTTCATTGCATTGTTAATTAGAGTTATATTTGAACCATACATACGTGGAATACACAAGGAGTGGCAAATGATGAATGCTCAATTGTAGAACTTGAAAGCATATAGAAATGTGATTTGCTAGATGATTGTATAGTTCATGATTCTGTCCTATGTTATATCTATAGTCCTAATTTTCTTGCATATGTTTTTATTTTTTTGTCTTTTTGTCCCTATTTGATTTCCTATGTATGTTTTCATTGACAAGATTATCAAAAGTATTGAGGATTTTTGGTAGATGATTGTACAGTCGTGATTATGTCCCATGTTATATGTATATTCCTAATTTGCTTGGATATTTTTTAAATTTCTTATTTTTTTTTCCACAGTTTGGTTTCCTATGTACGTGCTTCTTGACAAGATTGTCAACGGTATTGATAAAGTGTCTTTCTCTTGTATTTTTTTATTGCTCTTGATTTGCTAATATTGCAAGACCACACATGCTAATAAAAAATGAGCTATCGGATGATTGTTTACTGTGTTTGTAAACGATCAATATTTCTGATGCCACTCCTTGGTGTATTCCATTAAAAAAATAATCAGGTTTTAATTTTTCAAGCATGTTTAGTTCATATATGCAGGATTGACCATCTAACAACACAAACAGTAATGGGAAGATTGAGCAGCATGAGAGGGTTGCCGTCGAATGTGGGGCATAAGGGCATACATCGTGGATTTCTCAGTGTTTTCGTATGTAACGGTGTGTCGTCGAATGTGGGGCATAAAGGCATACATTGTGGATTTCTCAGTGTTTTCGTGTTTAACGGTGTGTTTTCACACCACCATCAAATCATGGATATTGTTCTATCAAGTTAGCAAGTTTTCATATTGTAGTAATTATGTGAAATTCGTTATTAGAATTTCATGATGTTAAAATATGATTTATATGATTAATGATTTTCATGATCTTTTTTTTTTAAATTGCATGTAAAATCTATGTTGCCAAAATTCCACATTTTTTAAGAGCAATTATTAACAAAGCATCATTTTTCTTGTTAAAGTTCTCATCAAATGTTTAATGTATGTGAATGTAAAATGGTATATTTTTTCCTATATAATATTTCACGTAAAATTTAGTTGCATATTTTGTTGAATAATTAACTAACTTAATAAATTTATTAAAAGGGAGAGATACATAGAGGGGCAGAGAGTGCGGGATAAGAAGGGGGGACGGAGGGACAGAGGGAGAGAGTGAGAGAGATAGAGAGGAGCTTGTGTGTTCCTGCATCTGTAGAAAGGTGTCTGTTGATGTGTGTTTTATGACTCACCAAACAGTAGAACGAAATATTGAAATATCTTATCCTCTCTTGAATATATATCTGTCTATGACCTCATCAAGATCTTCAAATGTCTCCTCCCCAATTGAAAGTATTTTCCAAGTCGAAGATAGCTAGCAAAATCCTTTTGGTCTTTTCCTCCCTCCACAATATCCTTGTGTGCATAAACTCCATTGAAAATGTTCAGTGTTAGAATCAAGTGAGTAGGCCCTTTCAAGCATGGACGGATAATACTCTCCCCTGGCTCTTTATCTGTTAGGAACTTAATGGTTTCATTCTCTTGTTCACTTCGTGAAATGGAATCCTCTTCCGCAAAATATGGATCCTTAACCTCCTTATCCTTATCCTATGCACCCTGATAGTTATCATTCTTTAGTGAACTCTCTTTGCAAGTTAACTCAACTAGGTACTTCACTTTTGTCATAGTTTTCACCCAACAGGTAAGGATGCTGCCTTCTGCAATTTTTTCTAAAGGATCTATATCTAGATCATCAAAAAGCTCCTCTTTCAATATTATTCATGTCAAGCTTGATTCCAGATCACAAATTATACGATGATTTTGGACTCTGCGGGGACAATTTTTTCCATTAACAGGGTCTCTTCATTTTCTCCAGTCAGCAGATAAAATCCCTCATCCTGGGATGGCTCTTTATATGGCGATCTCAAATCCTGAAATCCATGTAACAATTCACTCTTTATGTCAGCAAGGGTTTCCTGCTTTTTATTGGATATCCATTGCTCCACACTTCTAGCATATTCATCAATATCAAGGGCATTTAACAGATCAGGATATTTTTGACATGCTCAACAACCATTTCTTGTGTTTCCTCATCCATATCATCTATATCATGTCCAGCTTCTTCACAATATATGTCCTTAGCCATTTTCTTGGCAAATTCATATGACTTTGGATGAATTCTAGTATCATCCAATGGATCCATAACATGGTTTTCGGATGTTGCTTGTCCATTCCCTCTAACCCATAAAAAAACCAATAGCATTTATAAAGACAAGTGGCTTCATAGCCTCTACAGTTGGTTGTTGTAACTATTACCTGCTCAACAGCTTCATACTTTTCATCTGGAGTAAGGAAATGTTCTAGTGAATGAAGCTTCAATGATAATATTTCTTTGCCAAGACTATATAATGTTGCAACCATGGCCAATGGATTCTGAAGATACCGACCAAGAGCCACAACACGCCTCACAATCCCTCTCTGTGTCGGCAACTAGTCTTAAGAGATGCGAGAATTCTCATATAGTGTAGGCAATAATTCATCTGCATAAACAACATTTATTGTGTCCAATCCTTCTGCCAAATCACGTGGATGAACACAAACATAGGGAGGGATAGAGAGAGGAAACAAACACACATATTTAGCGGCTAAGTCACAAGGTTCAAGTTTCAATTCGAGTTCGACAATTATGAAGTTCGGATGAACTTGACAATAAATTCAATTCGATGATAAATTTGTCTTACACAATTTTTCAAAAATATATAATATATATGATCACAATTTCCAACAATGGGACAAAAAATAACTTCGTACAAATGATTGCATGTATGATTATTTTTTACTTTTCTTTGCTAATAAATAGAATTAAAATAAAAAATAATAATCATTTTATTTATTATTGACTAACAAAATAAAACTGTGAATATTCAAGAATAAATAATAATAATAATGTAGTCTAATTATAAATAAATTAAATCATAAATATTAATACTTTACTCATTCTAATCCTTGTGTTTCACTAATTAAATAAGATTAAAAAAATTTACATCAAATTCCAATTCCAATTAGAAAATGAACAACCAAACGCAACAAAAAGATATTCCTAGTCATATTTTGTTCCAATTCCAATTTCTAAATTGGCAACCAAACGCAGAATATGGATTTGAAAATTCATCTTCCATGTCAACCAAACGGTCCAACTATCTTCCTAAAATACATAACCAGGTTTTCGAAAACCTGGTTATCAGATAACCTGGTTATGAGGAAAATTCATCTTCCCCAACCAAACAGGGCCTAGAAGAAGAGAGAAGTAAATACAAGTTATGTGTGCTAATAATCGGTCAGAATAAGCAGCCCGTGCTCTGACACGCTTAAGCATTTCAAATCAACTTTCGGTAGACTCAGATGTTACTCGACTTTGTTAAAACAGAGGTGCTTTCTCACTATCAAGTCTTCATGAACGATTTGTGAGAGTTAGCCAAAATATGAAAAGCGTCAACGAGAAGGAAAAATGACTAGCATTTCTTGGTAACTTTCAATGTTTTATCAAAACACCGATAATGTTATGCATAATCCTTTCAGATTGAATTAAATGTGACATCAGGCCTACCATTTGGTTAATTTGATAAAACTCGAATATAATATAAGGATGTGTAGATATCATTATCATTAAATATCAAAGTGCCGTCTGGAGTCTTCAGCCCAGTCACACGTTCACCACAATATATTTGTCAAGTCCCTGTGGGTTTCCAATTTGGTCAGAGTTATATAACCACTACAATTGAACAAAGATGATAAATGATGGCACGATCAATGAACACAATCAGGGATAATGGACTTGGCAGCGAAAGTATTAGGAAAAAAGTATAAAACAAATAATACGAAGGGAAGATTGGAGTACAGAGATTCTGTGATTCCATTAGACATGGACAAGGCAGGTAGTTCTACTCAAGCGCAGGAGTATATATATTGCATGGGAAAGACACTGTTGCTAAGGTATGAGCAGCTACGCAAACCACACATTGGGCAATAAAAGGGGAGTAGGTAAAAGCACGCGTCCAGAATAAAGAGTGAGAGGCTATTAAAGAAATTGAAATATAATAATAAGAGTCTAATGTTACAAGCAGAGATTTTGGAAGAAGACGTTAGTTTAGGCTCCAACATACACCGAGCAGTGATCAAGACATGTGAGTACTGAGCCCATTAAAGGTAACAATATAGTTTTAAGTTTCATTTTATATGTTTCTACAACATCATGCATCATGGTTCATATATATATATATATATATATATATATACACACACACACATATATAAAGTGGTTATGTTAAATAATAATATTGGTATTCAACAAGTATGAGACTTAATGAATTAACATTATTATTTGTTTAAGCCTTAAGTTATGTATTTTTAATAGATCTAATTAGTTAATCAAAATTCTATAGTGTTAATATAGGAGTAGCATTCTTCGTATGAATGGCATTAGTGCTAGGGCGAGAAATGAGTAATCCTATACGAATGGCTAGATGACAAATAATTAGAATAGTAAAAAATACACACACACACACACACACACACACACATATATATATGAAAGATATAAAGATATGGATATTAATATCTCCCAAGGTTATTATGAAATATAGTAGAATATATTTATATATATATATGAACAAGTAAGAGATAGACATTTTGATCGATTGAATATTGAAGATGCCTAAAGGATATTATGAAACATATAGAGACATAAAAGATTAGATGAATATCAAAATTAAGTAGAAACATGTATAATATATATATCTATATAGAGTTCGACATATGCTATTGAATATGTCTATAATATATGATATATCCATTAGAAAAGATATTAACATGTGATATATATATTAATAAATATTTCAAATAGTATTAATGTATAAACGATCATGACAATAACGAGATATTGTTACATTATACTTAATAGCAACCTTAAGGATTAGCATTGAAATGTATTTCAAACTATAGCCCAGGAAACCTTGTTCTCTTCTGAACTACGACATCTTTAGATAGGGAGTAGGTGGAGGGAGAGGTCGAGTAAATTTGAGCACTTGGCGATATCCTCCAGGGAGCCGCTTGGAGCTTGTTTCACGCGCCCTTTGCACTGTCAATCTACCGTCTCCAGACAGTCATAGTCGAAGAGAGCAGTTTACCTGGTGCTATAGAGTGAAACTTTATATAAATCAATTAAACTAATCAAATAATATTGCTCAATCCCTCCATTTTGAATATTAAAAAGGATCCACAGCGTGTTTAATTTGAATGACTTCCTAACTTATACCAAATTTTGAATATCAAGACAAACATTCAAAAATGGGTCATTACAATTGGTATCAGAGCATGATCCTGTCATCCTATAAAATAGTAAGTGAAAGGAGAAAAGATGAATGGATAATTATCTAATGAACTTAGGAATATTATGGAATAGACACTATAACACTTCCAATTTTGGTGTCCTTAGCTGGAGAGAAAGAAAGAGTTTTCCAGGATTCATACAAAGGATACTGCAATATAAATTATGTCGTCACTTACTCCATAGTTAGATCAAAATAATATAGCTTATAAAGTTTGTACAAATTCAATCCTTCCATTTTGATAAGGGACCTTGACGGAGGAGATAGTGGGTGGTAGAGGCAGGGTAATTTCGGGCACATGACAAACTCCTCTAGGGAACCGCTTGTAGTCTGTTCCACGTGACCTTGACACTACTCTTCCACCTTGGGTAATATTAACGGATGGAGAAATGAATTTCCCTACAAATCCTTATAGGAGATGTGGGATACGCATTTTGAAGAAGGTTGCATCCTAGGGAATTCGGATAGTACATAGAGATTGGTGACATTACAAGACATTTAGGACACTCCTTGATAATGATGAATCTAATTACCTTCATGAATCAATGTGTATGCTTCATGTTTTCATCATGTATTCTTTGTGTCCTCATCAATATGTATCCTTCATGTTTTCATCGTGTATACTTTGTGTCCTCATCAATATGTATGCTTCATGTTTTCATCGTGTACACTTTGTGTCCTCATCAATATGTATGCTTCATGTTTTCATCATGTATACTTTGTGTCCTCATCAATGTGTATGTTTTGTGTTTTCAATATGTATATTTTGTGTCTTCATGCATCAACGTGTATGCTTCATGCTTTATGTGTCCACCCCATGTCTTTATACAAATCACATGTATTCCTCATGTCCTCATATGTTCATATGTATACGTTATGGTTGCAATTTCATGTCGGAGTAACTCTTGAGCACATTCCTCATGTATGTTTTGTGAATTGTTTGTGTGTTTCCTTCCTTACATGTTTGATATAAACTTATGTATTTCTTCATGTCTTAAAATTTTGATTTGTATATATATCTCTATCTATGATATGTTGATGTGTATTTATGCACTACTTCATGCTTGATGTGTCATTAAGTGTGATACCTCATGCTTTGAGTGTCTGACATATTGCCTTGTGTGCGTTTATATGGCTTCATGAATATTCTCTATGTTTTAAGTATACTGCAGGCTTTATGTGCTTTATGTGTTGTGTGTGTGAATGTATAGGTCCCATGACTATATATGTGCATTTTGAGCTTGATTTATACTCTTTTATATGTCCATCTCATGCTTATGCATTACATAAATGTTTCATGCCTTGAATGAATCCTTCACACATTACGTATATGCCTCTTTGAATACTTCTTAAAGCTCATCTCTATGCTTTATTTCTTTATATCCTAGATGTATCTTCATATATAATCAATGACTTAAGTGAACTAATGTGCATGCTTTATTCACTAATATGCTCCTTGACTTAAGTGAATTCGTGTGCATGGTATATGCTAAATGTATGCGTCATGATTTAAATGAATTCATAAGTATGCTTGTACATTATGTTATGAGCATGCTAGGTGCATTCATTTTCATTAGCCATGTCTTACATGTAATCATAATTCTTGCTTTATGTCTTTCATGCATAACATATACTTATGCTTTATGTTTCTGATGTATATAAGCACTATTCCATGTATTACATGTTTGGTGTGTATTCGAGTATATTTCTTCATACTTTATATGTTTGCTATGTATTCCCTTGTTTGACATGTGTACTCTATACCTTATATTAAAATTTATAGCTTCATGCCTAATATATCATGTAAATTCATGTGTGTGTGTAAAATGTTTGACTTTAGTAAATTTATGCTTTCCATACTTAGATGTATAATTCGTGCTTTACATATATGACCCCTATCTTATGTACAATCGTGCATATGATTATGCCTTGTGTATTCATGTGCTTATGGCATTAGGTATATTTGTATATGCTCTATTTTCTATATGTATTGGTGTATATGAGTCATGCTTATATGTATTTGGGTGAATACTTCATAGTTACATGTTTGATTCATGTATAATATGTTTGCAACATGGTTGTGTAAAGAGTGTATGTGCTTTACTAATGCATGCAGTTCATAATTCTTATGTCTCTAAAAAATTTACTCCATGAATATCTATAAAATTGTCAAGAGCAATAATTTTGTATTTGAAAGGTAGGATTGTGATATTCCCATCCTGGAAGTCGATAATAAATAATTTAATTAGATCACAAAGGAATATTTTGTACGAAAGATTGTCATTATTATAATTGTAATAATATTAAAATTAGTACAATATATACATAATTAATATCTACATATAATTCTTATCCTTTATATTTTAAAGCATATACCAACTATGGTAAGATAATACTAAACTACAAATTGAATTAGGATTAAGTTACGAAATAAATAAATAAAAAGCGTGATTATTGCTTGAGGACAAGCAAATTCGAGAGGGGCGGACTTGTCATGAGCCTAAATTAATAAGATATATAAATATTAAAATAGTATATTATTATTATTATAATATAATAATAATAATTAAGAATACTAATTAAGAATAATAATATTATGGTAAAATATAATATAATGATATTTTTGCATCAATTGATATTAAAATATAATAATATAATTTGCAAATGTAATAGTATTATATTTGATAATATAAACATATAGTATTGAGATTAATAATAAAATAAATTAAGGGATAGAAAGACACACCTTTTCACATGTGAGAATATAAATAGAGAAATCATATCACTAACAAAGGCATCCAGAAATAGACAAGCAGCAGCAATTATTGGATAATTCAACTGCCTATGATTACCGCCAGGGAATCGACATCAATATGGAACGATAGTTGTTTGGTGAGCCTTGAATATCTATATTCACGGGAAAATACAAGAAGATGTTAAATTTCATAATCATGAAAAATGGTGAAGATTATGGATGCTATTGACGCAATAATCTAATTGGCATCATCAGAAACTATTGAAGTGAATATTATCAAGCTAATTATTGTATCACTTGTGAGTAACTCAGAAAAGTTGACCTTGAGTTTGAGAAAAATTCTAGATGTTCCACTAAAAACTTCACTAGCTTATAGCTCAGGGTTAGCAATGAGGCTCAACATGTGTCTAGTCACACTGCACAGTAATGGAGAAAAGAAGACAAGTTTCGTAGAAGAAGAAAGAAGTAAATACAAGTTATGTGTGCTAATAATCGGTCAGAATAAGCAGCCCGTGCTCTGACACGCTTAAGCATTTCAAATCAACTTTCGGTAGACTCAGATGTTACTCGACTTTGTTAAAACAGAGGTGCTTTCTCACTATCAAGTCTTCATGAACGATTTGTGAGAGTTAGCCAAAATATGAAAAGCGTCAACGAGAAGGAAAAATGACTAGCATTGTTGGTAACTTTCAATGTTTTATCAAAACACCAATAATGTTATCAATAATCCTTTCAGATTGAATTAAATGTGACATCAGGCCTACCATTTGGTTACTTTGATAAAACTCGAATATAATATAAGGATGTGTAGATATCATTATCATTAAATATCAAAGTGTCGTCTGGAGTCTTCAGCCCAGTCACATGTTCACCACAATATATTTGTCAAGTCCCTGTGAGTTTCCAATTTGGTCAGAGTTATATAACCACTACAATTGAACAAAGATGATAAATGATGGCACGATCAATGAACACAATCAGGGATAATAGACTTGGCAGCGAAAGTATTAGGAAAAAAGTATAAAACAAATAATACGAAGGGAAGATTGGAGTGCAGAGATTGTGTGATTCCATTAGACATGGACAAGGCAGGTAGTTCTACTCAAGTGCAGGAGTATATATATTGCATGGGAAAGACACCGCTGCTAAGGTATGAGCAGCTACGCAAACCACACATTGGGCAATAAAAGGGGAGTAGGTAGATAAGCACGCGTCCGGAATAAAGAGTGGGAGGCTATTAAAGAAATTGAAATATGATAATAAGAGTCTAATGTTGCAAGCAGAGACTTTGGAAGAAGACGTTAGTTTAGGCTCCAACATACACCGAGCAGTGATCAAGACATGTGAGTACTGAGCCCATTAAAGGTAACAATATAGTTTTAAGTTTCATTTTATATGTTTCTACAACATCATGCATCTTGGTTCATATATATATATATATATACACACATATATATATAAAAAGTGGTCATGTTAAATAATATATAAAGTGGTCATGTTAAATTATATATATATATATAAAGTGGTCATGTTAAATAATAATATTGGTATTCAACAAGTATGAGACTCAATGAATTAACATTATTATTTGTTTAGGTCTTAAGTTATGTATTTTTAATAGATCTAATTAGTTAATCAAAATTCTATAGTGTTAATATAGGAGTAGCATTCCTCGTATGAATGGCGTTAATGCCAGGGCGAGAAATGAGTAATCCTATACGAATGGCTAGATGACAAATAATTAGAATAGTAAAATACACACACACACACACACACACACACACATATATGCATATATATATGAAAGATATAAAGATATGGATATTAATATCTCCCAAGGTTATTATGAAATATAATAGAATATATTTATATATATATATATATATATATATATATGAACAAGTAAGAGATAGACATTTTGATCGATTGAATATTGAAGATGCCTAAAGGATATTATGAAACATATAGAGACATAAAAGATTAGATGAATATCAAAATTAAGTAGAAACATGTATAATATATATATCTATATAGAGTTCAACATATGCTATTGAATATGTATATAATATATGATATATCCATTAGAAAAGATATTAACATGTGATATATATATATTAATAAATATTTCAAATAGTATTAATGTATAAATGATCATGAAAATAACGAGATATTGTTACATTATACTTAATAGCAACCTTAAGGATTAGCATTGAAATGTATTTCAAACTATAGCCCAGGAAACCTTGTTCTCTTCTGAACTACGACGCCTTTAGATAGGGAGTGGGTGGAGGGAGAGGCCGAGTAAATTCGAGCACTTGACAGTATCCTCCAGGGAGCCGCTTGGAGCTTGTTTCACGCGCCCTTTGCTTTGTCAATCGACCGTCTCCAGACAGTCATAGTCGAAGAGAGTAGTTTAATTGGTACTATAGAGTGAAACTTTATATAAATCAATTAAACTAATCAAATAATATTGCTCAATCCCTCCATTTTGAATATTAAAAAGGATCCACAGCATGTTTAATTTGAATGACTTCCTAACTTATACCAAATTTTGAATATCAAGACAAACATTCAAAAATGGGTCATTACAGTATCTGTGCCTTCAATGGTGAAATCTTGGTATATGTTAGCCAAGTTGCTATCATGGGTGCTTTGAGGATCCCTCCGTGTGAAATTTATGAGGACTAGATTATTAGTTCGTCCTACACACAATTCTCCATGATGTCACTAAATTTAACAATAACATTACAAAGGGTTGGTTGTCCAAATCCAAGAGGGCAGGTTCCCACCTTCCGCATCCATTAACCAGAGAACACATGATCCCTGAGATTAAGGATATTATTATGCTGCTAAGCAAAGTGAAGGGGAACCCACATGCTTTCCATTGGGAGAATTGGATGTACTTTTTCATCCAAAAAATCTTGGGAGAAGATAAATTCATTGATTAGGCAGATATCATAGCTACTAGACTACAAGAAGAGCTTTCTCAAGACTCTGGAACGTTTGGTTTTTATATGAATTCCTATTTTTTTTATATCTTGGCTTGTGGAAAAGAATGGAAGGATTTACCACACTCAGACTGGAATCTAAGCATGTTCATTTATGAGTATTATCCTCTCTTGCAGAAGAGTAAAACCCTGAAGATTTTAAAACAATCCAAGACACTTTCCTAGCTAAATTGGTTTTTGAATTACAAGGGAAAGAGAACATGAGGTTGACAGAGGAAGCCACTCAGTTGATTGATATCTATGGTAGTTTCTTTACTCAATTTCCCAAGTTCACCCACCTCAGGGTCAAAGGATATGAGGGAAAGCCTCTGAGGTTACCTTGACACCACCTAGACCATTTTGTATTGATTGAGATATGTAGACAATTGGTGGAGTTTGAAAAGACCTATAAAATGAGGAAAGGTTCTGGTTACACCTTCCCTGTTGAACTTAGGTATTACAAATGCAAGACAATCCAAGATGCTCTCAACTGACATTAAATCCATGAGCCTATTAACTTATTCTGGTAGACCTAATTTTGACAGTCAAGAGTTTACCCTAAAGTACTCCGAGCTAGGTTCATATGCTCTCCATGTTTCCCCATTTTGAAGATTTATGGGTCGACTATCAAGATAATTTTGAGGTTAGGAAGAGGCTATGGTCTAGGCTAACACTAGCATATATTAAAGATTTCAATCTCTCGATGGATACTTCTAGGGTAACCAAAGAAGAAAATGAAGAAATTGTTGACCCAACTTACATTAAGAAATTAGATACTTACCCATTGTCGAAAATTGACTAGACAATTCTAGAGGAGGATGACCTGCATACAAGAACCCTGTCTATCCTAACTAGAACCAAACAATGGTTCATAAGCAAGAAATTTTCAAAATCAGTGATTCATAATGTTCAAAAGGTTCATGCTAGCTCTAGTTCACCCTTAGTTGTTCTTGGTACTAATGAATTTGTTCCTTCTCCCACTGCAGGAAAGCTAGAGTCAAGAGTTAAACCTGAACACTCTATTCAAGGTTCAATTCATCTTTCTCCTTCCATCAAGTGGACTCGTTCTCCAAGTAGGAAGAAATAGGAACAAGTGAAAAACTTGAAGGGAACTAGTGACAAGCAAGCAACAATTGATCTTGACTTAAGGGAAGAAATTTATGTTGAAGCCTTGATTGGTGAGATGGAACAGGGGAATCAACAAATAATAGAAGGGGCTAACACTTTAAGTGCAATGACACTCAGTTCATCACCCATGCTACAAACTCCTCCTAAATAGAATCTATCTATCCCTAATTGATTTGTGTTGTGAGTAAGAAAAGGAGTATAGTGTTGGCAACACTCCCAATGGGTGATATCGTAAGCAAGTGTCTTGTGAGAACTCCTAAAGCCAAAAGGGTGAAGATCAAAACTATACTAAATGCCGATGAGAATACAGGGCAGTGGGTAGAGGAAGTGATGAAGCCAATGATTGAGAAGAGTATAGATAAAATTCAACCCCAAGACTATACAACTGAGAAATCCATCCTTGGTCTTCCATCCAAGGCAACATATATGAAGATATGGAGCATAGGGAACTCCAGGATTTCCCAACAATTATGAAAATATCAGAGGGATAAGTAGGAGCTAAAACAATCACTGCAAAAAATGGCCAAATACATTTACAAAATTCAGAGCCCACATGCAGAAGCTCTACCTACTGTCGTTTCTGTCACTGATGTTGGATCTCCCTTAAACAAGAGCTTTATTGAGAAGGTTAAAAGGGATCGTTCCATTTCCCAAGCCTATAGTGAGTGGTTGAATGCAGTTCATGCCTAGGCAACTAGCTATTTCTCTCACTTCATGACTACAAATGCAAGAGTTGATAAATTAATGATTGTTCTAGAATCAGAGATGAATGTCTAGGAATCTGAGAAGATTAAATGGGACAAGTATGCCATCGACATTTCAGAGGTTAAGTAATATGGCATAGACAAGTTCTTGGATGAAAATTCAGAAGCCAAATTTGATGTTGATTTCTTATTCATTGCCAAAGCTAACCTAGAATGGAGAAACATAGTGATCAAACAAGGGTTAGAAGAATGCTCTGAATTGTTGAAGGAAGTTGGGTGTGTGAAAGAGATCTTGGTGGCTATTAAATGCATTGATTTCAAGATCATGGAGAATGAAGATCAAAATGAGAAATCCTTGAAGGAGATGGAAACAACCTTCTTCTCCAAGATTAAACTGTTGAAGGAAACTAGCAAAATCTCAGTTAAGGATTTAACTATTATCGCTAGAGAAAATTCCATGATGATCGTCTACATTGATCACTTGGATGTACAAGACAAAAATCTTGTTCATATTAGCAAGATTATGAAGATGTGGGAGCTTCATCTAGAGTAGCTCAGTGTCTCACAACAGTAGGAGTTGGTCAGTTTCCTCGCATTGCACAAAGTATGGAAAGAAAATGGAGGCAGTTGTTCTAACCCCCAAGATCCTCATGCCAATGTCAATGACACACCTAGAGCTTAAAAGGATGATCAAAGAGCCACCAACATCATTTCCCTATTTTTATTTAATTATTATGTAAGATTGTTTTCATTTATTAAAAAATGTTTTGAATTACTTTGGGAGTTACTTTTTGAAAGAATTTACTGCGTGGCTATATATGTAATATTTTAATCGATCTAAAGGGTCGGCTCTCTGGACTTGTGAGATTTCTTTTTGCTAGTAATTGGAGTTATTTTCCCTCTTTGTTGAATGAACAATAAAGTGAATGATAACAGAACTGATTGTATGGTTATTTCTTGTGCATTTGTTTCATAATCGTGTGGTTGTCTTATTGGGTGATGGAATTCATGTAAAATTCATACCTACATAGATGATATTTCATTAATTGTGCTGAGGTTATATTTCCTTTTGTTTGGTTTGGGTGAGCTTGATCATACATTTGAAATTCTTAAGCTATGTGTCATATGGTATGTATTAAACAGTAATTACTCAATCTACGATATTATTTTATGGTTATGAGAGGATGTTTACATTTTCCTTAAGTTTTTTCAGGTTAAAAGAATGATTGTCATAATTCATTTACAATAAGAATTGTATTGTAAAATTATTTTAGAGGGGAGTTGTGCCTTTGAAACATAGAGATTCTATGCAATTTATCTAGAGTCATTTGTGGTGAAAGTTGGTTTTTCTTGTTGATACAAACTTAAATAACTATTAGGAAAAACTATTCACTAAATTTTTTTGGTGACTCTATTGGGGATGTGTCATTCTTTTAATTAATAATGGTCTTACCTCATCAAGACAATTTCCCATTTCTTCAACTTGGTTGTAAACCCCTGGAGTGCGCAAGTGGGACCTTTGGCCTTGGGACCTAACCTAGATCCCTTACCTAAAGGAGCTTGAGAGATTCTTCCTAAGATCATTGGAGATGGTAAGAAATCTACCGATGAACATCTAAATGCATTTAACATAGCCTATGGAGCGATTGTTGTTAGTTCTAAAAATGTTGCAGTTAGATTGTTTGTGTAAACTTTGACAAAGGTTGCCACTGATTGGTTCCACCATCTTCCAAATGGGTCTATCACTAATTGGGCTTCCATGAGAACTACTTTCAAATCTAGGTTCAAAGTTGTAGATGATGAGCACACTCTTCTATTACAATTGTCACAGTTAAGAAAGGAAGTTCAAGAACCCATGCTTGACTTCATAGCCAAATTTAATAAGATCTTATATAAGATCCCTACCACCAAGAGACCCAATAATGATAATAGAAAAGGTTTCTTTGTGAACGCCATGCCCCCTGACATAAGTTTTCACTTGAGAAGGAACAGAGTGGCATATGTTGATGCGACACAAAGATTAGCGGTGGAATTAGAAGATGACTTCTCGGCCATAGAGAAATGGAGATGGGAGATGCAAAATCCTCAAAATCAAGCATCCACTTTCAGTTCAAATGATCCTATAGTTTAGATATTATTGAATGATGTTTTGGATATGAAAAGGAAGATGCCTCAAATGACTTATCGTGATATCCTTAGAAACTTTAATCACCCAGGAGCACAAGGAAGACAACCACATATGGTGCCTGAAAATCAAAGATTAGCAATTGAAGGTCCTCCTAAGAAGGCCAACTTGTGTATCTTTCACTTGATTGATGAACATGATGGATTTTCTTGTCTAGAAATGATCCATTTTAGAGAAATGGATGTCAACAAGGAAGTTATAAAGAAATATATGTTAGTGAGGAATCCCCTAGAGGACCTATCAACTCTAGAAGTTACTACTTTGAATATAAGTCTGACTCCAAATGAGGTGGTGATCTATATACTACTCTAGAAGATCCTTCCTGTACAATACCCATTAGGAGTAATCATAGTGCTAAGACTCCTACTTCTTCATCCTCTTCTATACCTACCAATAAATGGTGTGATCATGCTAGACAACACAAGAGAGAATTCAAAATCCAAAAGAATCCAGCTCAAGAAGAAAGGACACCAAAAGAAGTTGGTCCCAAGTATGGTTTTCATATAGTAGAATTTTGTAAGTCTTCTTGGATTCAAGTTTCTCCTTTTGATTACTTAAGATCCAATCCTAATGAATTGAATAGATTAATTGAATGTGTTTAAAATTTGGTTCGATTAGATAGCTCAGGGAACAACTCTAAACCAAATATTGACCCTTCTGTAGGACTCAATACTAGTGAAACATTTGATCATGCCGAGACATCTCAAGTGTATGCAAATGCTAAAAAACCCAACCCATTTTATATTATCCCTATTCATCTATGGCTATAGACTTAGAAATTGCATCATTGATTCTGGGGCCTCTGATAATATTATGCCTGTCACAGTGGCTAAAGCCCTAGACCTACCCTTGACCAAAACCTTTGGTAAATGTCATGCCATGGATTCCAAACAAGTTCCTCCTATAGGACAGATAAAAGATGCACAAGTAACCCTAGCTGAATTCCTTGACAAAAGGTTCAAATTGACCATCCTAGTTACATATATCCTTGCTAGCTATGGAATGCTTCTAAGTCAAACTTTTTCTAAAGACTTGGGTGGGGAGGTAAGATTAGATTGGTCTCAGGATTCTATTCCAATTGGGGGATAAGAAAGTTGTGCTCAAACCTAAAAGTAATCATAAATACATGGTCCTTGCATCTAAAGACCCTAGATCTCATATCTTGTACATTGAAACTAATTTCACTATCTATTTTGTTTCATTTGAGGAGTTAACAGGTCCAAGGGAGGTGCCAGAAGAAGGTCTATGGAGTTTGGAATTCAATGAGAGTTGTGCTTCAATTTGTTGAGGTGATGGAGTTGTTCTAATTACACCTTCAGGCAAGATTATACCTAAAGCTTTCAAGTTTGGTTTTGAGAACACAAACAATACCACAGAGTATGAAGCCTTCCTCCTGGGTATTGAAGAGGCTAAAAAGAAAGGCGTTAAGCTGTTAAAGGCTAAAGGAGATGTTGAACTTGTGGTCAAACAAGTACAAAATATCTTTGCTGTGAAGAATCCTAGGTTGAAACACTACAGAAATAGGGTGTGGGATGAGATTGAAGATTTTGAAGCATTTTCCATAAAATCTATGCCTAGAGAGTACAATCCAGAGCTGATTCCTTGGCCAGGTCAGTATTACAAATGAATTTTTTCATCATCCTAATGTTTCTGATAATGCAAACTCCTGACAAATTTTTGATAATGATGCTCACATTAATGCATTTCTCCAAGGGTCATCACCTTTCAATCCCTTCACTTTGAGAGTTCTGACTCTAGGAATTTTGAATTCCCTCTAGATCATGAAAATGATCCTGAGAATGGTCTCATTCAATTTAAGGGTAATCACATCCCTAAAGGCCTAGTCACATTAGAGTCACTTTTTGATTGAAGGGGTTGTTGTTTCAGTAAAAATGTGAGAGACAAAGGAACTTTTGGGTGAATGTGAAAGAGTGAACATTAGTTCAAAAGATAATCCTAAGTTGATTAACTTAGGTAAATGTTGCAATGAGTCAGAAAGAAATAGATTCTTGAAGTTGTTGAAAGAGTTTGGTGACGTGTTCGCCTAGTCCGATGAAGTTTTGAAAGATTTTTACCTGGTAAAACTCAAACATTAGATTCCCTTAAAACCAAACATTGTTCCTTTACTTCAAAAGCTTAGAAACTACAACCCAAGAGTGGCTGACACAAGTTCTAAAGAGGTGGATAAGATGTTGAAAGCACACATAATTTATCCCATTCATCATTCCACATAGGTTTCCAATATAGTTCATGTTCGGAAGAAGAGTGGTGAGATTAGGATCTGCATTGACTTTAGGAATTTGAATGAGGTGAGTTTGAAGGATAATTTTTCTCTGAGTCACATGGATCACATCTTGCAAATGGTGGCCAACTCAGAAATGATGTCCATGCTAGATGATTTTTCTGGGTATTATCGGATTAGTGTGGCCCTAGAAGACCAACGTAAAAATGTCTTTACCATGCTATGGGGAACCTTCACATATAGTAGGATGCCTTTTGGGCTCATCAATGCAGGTGCTACCTTTTAGAGGGCAATGAATTCATCTTTTAGACACCTGTTGAACAAAATAATTGTCATTTACCTGGATGACATGACAGTCTTCTCAAGAATAAGGGAGAAACATCTACATGATTTAAAATTAGTTCTCCAAAGGTCCAAAGAACATTGTATCTCCTTGAACCCCAAGAAGTCTGTTTTTAGTGTTACTGAGGGAAAACACTTGGATCATCCAGTGTCAAGAGACAGGATTAAGATAGACCCAGAATGGCTTCAAGCTATTCAACAGCTATGTCTCCCATCTAATCAAAATGGTATTCATTCTTTCTTTGGCCAAATTAATTTCTTGAGGAAGTTCATACATGATTTTGCTAAAATAACTAGGCCCATCGCAAATGTGGTTAGTGAGAAGCTAATTTTCAAGTGGAGTGAAGAGGCCATAAGAGCATGTGAAGAGGTAAAATTTTCCATAGCTATTATTATAATTACTTAACTCAAGCAGTAGGTTTACAAATTAATGAATCTAAAGTTACGTTATCAGGGCTAATAGATCTCAACTCCTGTATAGCAGATGCTCTAATAGCATACTATGGTAAAAGAGTTCCCAAGATTTTACTTCCTACACCATCTCCTTCAAGTTTACCACCAACTATTTTGATTGTAACAACAACCTCTTTTACCCTTGAACTATATTGTACAATGTTCTCACCTTGTTGCATTTTCATTTCATCATATTTTCCCTTAAGACTGTACACCTTAGCTTTTTCACATGCTCATCACCTCCACAAACTTTTATCAGTTTGTCCCACATATATTTTGCATTATCCATATCCTTGATATCAACATATTCAATGTTAGATAAGGCACTAGCAATCTCTATCATCATAGAGTTATGTGTCATCATTTCTCTTCTTTCTTTGACAACAGGTGTAGTGTACTTAATTGTAAGATGATCTAGTTCTTTCTGTCAAAGACTTGACATAGGCAACCCCATTCTGCTTACCCATGTGTTGAAGTTGTCCTTTATGAACTTAGGTGTCTCCTTCCCATACATCTTCAAGATCTTCTTCCCTTAGCCATTAGGCTAAAAAATTATGGAACCTTTTTTGTGATACCACTTTTTAATACAAGCCTGATTATTGAGATGGGTGGGAGGGGTGAAAGTAATCACCAAATCAAACTAAATCTCACCAAGTTCACTAATTAAATCTATGACCTCTTAAAAATTCAATCAATGTAATAGGTAAAATGAACATTAACAACATGCAGTCATAGGAAAATCAACCACACAATGAAAACACCAAATTTATCTCATGGAAACCTGATTTGGATGAAAATCACGGTGTGAGATGATGTTCATAAAATTTGTACTCTTCTGAAATATGCTATCCAAGGATCTTTTATGTCTAAGGGTGATAATCAACACTATTAGGTGGTACTTGATTAAGGGGTTAACCTATAGACTTGTTAAATCCTTTGCCTTGTCAGGAGCAACCTGGTTAGAGGATCTTGAAGACTGTTTTGAATGTCACCTAGTTAGAGGATTTTACAATAGGGACCTGTTAAGATCCACCTTGTTAGGGGATTTTGTTGTTACAATGGTTAGAGAGTAACATAAAGAAAATGGTATATGATTTGCTCTACCTCTACATGATTAGATCTAATTAAGCTCAACAACTCTTCAACATACCCAACATTCTTCTTCAACTTAATCACACTTGATTCCAATACTTGCTCTGTAATCACAACCTTCTCCAATTTTACAACCAAAAAATAATTCTTTCATTATTTTGCCTTTAAGTAGAACTTATTTCCACTGCCTTAAGATCAAATCTTAAATGCTAGATCCAACAATCCATATTTTATTGATAAGATACAATGTATCTAACCACTCATAACACATTTTGTCCTAACTGTCTCAACTAATCACTTAAATTTTACCTAGGAAATTGATCCATATCATAAGCCATTTTTGACCAAAGGAAATTTCTTGAACAATCCTCCCTGAACATATTACCATGATCCATGTGTTGTTAGATCTTTTCGAAAAATCACACAAATACCTTTCTATTTTTAAAAAATAATCACCAATCCAAAAAAAAATCTATCTTATGATCACTCCACAAATTTTCATCAATTGGTAAACCAAAACACAAAAACTATAACTTCTCACTCATCTTTCATGTATCCCAAATGGTTTCATCCATATCCTAATAACTAATTTTTAAATTTTAAACTTCTTGAATTGACCAATCCTTCAATTACAGAATTCCAACATTTTGTAATTCTAGCAACCAAACAGGCCCTAAGGACCCGTTTGGTTGCTGGAATATGATTTGAGGATTGCCATTTGAAATCTTGGATTTGGGATTCTGGAACTTGAAATCTAGATTATAATTTTAAGAGTTTGGTTTGGTATTGTTTGGTTCACCAAGAATTCATCATGAGAATATATATTTGCTCCGTTTGGTTGCACATTTGTAGAATTGGAATACCAACTAGAATACCTCAGTTAAAAATAAGTTTGTATTCTGATTGAAATTGATGAAGAAATGACTATTGTTTTTAACCCTTGTTCATATGTGGCATTCTCGTTGAGCAAGATAGGGATGATAAGTTTATATGTATTTTTGGTAGTGTTACCCACAGAATAAAAATTAGAAGAACCACTCTGTGAGCTTTTTCTGAACATCCCCTCAGCCTTAAAGCATCACCCAAAAAATTGAAAGTAATTCCAAGAAGGATGTGTTGACATATCAATCAAGTTTGTTATTAGTGACATACACTTATTCAAATTGTAAGTATCTACCGAGCTTATTATATAGTTAATAGTGTTAACAAAGCATTTTAGTTGTTACCCAATCCTTTGGACAAATTTCAGTGTATACCAAGTAGTTACAGTTATTGTGAAAATCAGTAGTGTAAACCAAGCATCTCAGTGTATGCCAAGTTTACCAATGTAAACTGAGCTATGCAATGCTTACCGAGTTTGCAATTGATGTGATGCGAGTCTAGTGTTAATCGAGCTACTCATTGTTAACCACGTGATTCAGTTTATACCGAGCTCGAGGTGATAGTATTTACCAAGCTATGTAGTGGTAACCAAGTGATTCAGTTTATATCATGAGTTTCACATTATTCACTGAGTCGTCACTGCAGACCAAGTTCAAGACTACTTGGAAGTGATCAATATGGACCGAGCTGCTACCTCTACCTAGTGCATGATGATGTCAAGCATTGACAGTGGATGCCAAGTATCAGAACCTCACCGAGTCAGTCTTCAGAGTTTGAGTTTCAACACTTTGGCCGACTTTGTAATATTTGTGTAAACTTGTATTATGGCCAACTTTGTAATTGTATAATTGGATTGGTATTTATGTAATGTATTGTATCACATCCAATGAATGTATTGAATTAATAAGAAAGTAATGCAATCATCATAGAAGAGCAGAAAAGAGTGAATTACAAAGGCTACAATAGTATAAGGAGCAACACAGATTCATCTATCACAACAAGGTGATTTATACACTCAGAGGAATCTCATTCAACAAACTAAGTTGCAGATCAGAGATTAGCTACCGCTTCATCCTAACAGGTGGATCAGTCAAATCCTTTAACAAGGTAAACCTAATAGTCTTATGCAAATCTCTTTACTAAGTGCATACTTCATTATGTGTTTGTAAATCCTTTCACAAGGTGGACCTAGCAGTCCTTATTGCTCCTAATAGGGCATATCATCATAAGTGATCAATGTAAGCCTTAGCATGCCAACTTTATGCTACAGTACTAAGCTTGTGGGTATCATCCCCACCCCAATTTTACTTTCTATTTGGAAGGTTTTTGGGTCACCAAATCTATGTGTCAAAGTGTTATATATGCTTTCATGTTTTTATTTTCTTATGCATGCAATTAGATCATATTATATGTGAAGGATTAAAAACTAATTGGATAGTTGAAGATTAAAAGTTTCAAAGTTATTGATTCACCCCTCCCCTCTCAGTAACTTAGCCTTTTCATAATATTTCCAACGATTGGTATTAGAGAATTGTGGTTCTTAGGAGAAAGTTTAACAGCTTGAGCAAAGATCAAAGACCATGGAGATATTTAGACTTGACATGACTATTGACAAGGAGAAGCTAGATTTGAAAATGGCTATTGCCCAACTCAAGAAAGAAAAGGAGCAACTCTCTCAATCCCTAAAAAGAAGAAAAGATATTGCAATTCAAATGAATGATCATCTCTACATTAAAGAGAGAATAAGAGCTTTATTCATCAAGTAGCTCAGATGAAGCAAATGAAACAATCAAAGAACTCTTGGAAAAGAATGGTTCACTACAAGAAGATGTAAGGAAGCTAAGAAGAGAACAAGAAATTTAGTCGGTAAGGCTATGTGAAGTCATGGAAGAGAAAAATGAGATAAGAGAAGAGATAGAAGGAAAGAACAATGAAATCCAACACCTATCCATGCAACAAGCAGACTTTATTAATTAGCTCACCAATGCAAATGAAGAAATCATGAACCTAAGATCTGAAAATGAAAGACTATAGAATGACATAAACTTTGAAAGACAAATCAATGAAAAAATGATGAAATCCCAAGTAGACACGAATCAGTTGAATGAACAAAATCATCATAGACAAAAAGGAAAAGAAGGAATTGGATATACAAAAGGAGAATCTTCCAAGCAAGGAGCCCAAAAGAATAAAAAATCTACTTGCAATCACTATGGTAAGATAGGTCATACATAAAATAAATGTTGGAGCAATGGTAAAGAAAAATTCAATGGAAAATGCTACAATTGCAATCAACATGGTCATAGGGATAATGAATGCAAAAAGAAACCAAGATTTGAAGGCAAATGTCACAAATATAAGAAGCATGGACACAAGTCATCAGAATGCAAAACCAAGACATTCAATCCAGCCAAACAAATTGTGAAAGCTATATTTGGTTGGGACTACAACACCTGGTGCAGATGTCATTACTGTGGAGAATTTGGACACATTGGAATAAATTGTGTAAGACATCACATGAGGAAAAGAGATACTGCGAAAAGATGTTTTATCTGTATAGAACTTGGTCATCTTGCCAAGAACTATATGAATACTGATAGAATTGAAGATGAAAAGAAATCAAATGATGATAACATCTGAAAACAGATGATACAACAATGGGTTCCAAAGTCTACCGAGAATACAAGTCCAAGCAATGATGAACAAGTCACTCAAGAATTGGGTGACTCTACCATTTCCACTTGATTTCTCAAAGGAGAACTAGAACTAGGCTACCAAAGAAGACATCCAAATCAATTCCAGTTGAAAGGACAAAAGATCCATATCTATATTCAAGATACAAAGGGATCATTGAGTAAAAAGAAACCAGTTACTTTCCTTACCGAGTGAGGTCGGGTCACAGACTCTACCGAGCAAGGTCGGGAGTAATCAAGATGCATATGGTTATTGAGTTACGAAGACTTCCTAAGTGTTCAATATAAGGAAGTCGATGACAGTCTGTCACTTCTATCTACCATTCATACCAAACATTTATGGAAAATTTTTGATAAAAGGAATGAAATCGAAGTCATTTTTATCGTGAATTTTTGAGAGCAAATTGTGCAGAGCAATCTTCAAGGGCATTCCAACAATTTGAGCAAATTGTTGACAAAACCTTTGAAATCTCACGAACCCTATCGAGTGAAGATGGCATCCAACAGTAGAAAGGTAAAGTGAGGTTCTGACATGCTATTTTTTGGTGTAGAATGGAAAGCTCCAGACTTCAAGCTCACTCCTATAATTGTTGAAACCTTAGATTCGAGTGGATCATAGTCACAAATTTCTCCAAAGATACTGTTGATTAATGACATTCATTCTCATTTTAAATGTGTGATTCAATAAATTGGTACTTTGGAAATGGATGAAGCCCTATAAAAGTTGTGTGTAAATGGGTTTTGAAACCTAAACATCAACACCTTAAGACTAAAGGATTAACCCATATTCCTCACATGCCCTGTGAATTTCAAGTAAAATGCATTAGGTTTATTCTCGGTCGAATACATAATGGATAGTTATGGTTGGAGAAACCAATATTGATCACAAAGAAGATGATTCATAGAATCACTGGTCTCCCAATGTTGGCTAAAGCTAAAATGACCAAAACCCTAGGTCAAGTTGAACTAGAAAAGAAAACCCTAGCAGAATGGGATGGTAGAGGCATGAAGATAAGTAGTGTCACTAACATGGAATTAAAGTTTGGTATTCACATCATTGCACATAAGATCTATAGTTCAAGCAAGTTGAGCAGTGTATCATGTGAGGCAGTAGACTTGGCATACAAAATTGTCAAGAATAATCTTTCTCTTGACCTTGTCGAGCTACTGTTGATTCAATTCAACAAGAACATGGAGAGCATTAGAACATCAAAGAACAACCCATGTAAGTTTGTCTCTCTATTGACATGTTTATTCTTTTATGTTCATAAATTCTTCCCTTCAAAAGGTTCAGTTGTATGGAGAAAAGATGTGCCAGTGCTCTACCAAATTAATGAATGCATTTCTAAGATGGGAGATAATTATAATAGTATCATGGATAACTATTTTGATGTATTTAAAGCAAAAATGAATAATAGATTCAGGATTCCAAGGAAATTATTTGAAGATCACAAGGATGATGTGTGTTTTATTGTAGATAGTGATAAGGTATACATTCAGGCAGTCAGGCCTAGAATTGCATGGGTGAAACCTCTTGGATATAAGGTTAATATAGATGAAACTAAGGATATAATTGAGGCACTTATAAATGAACCAATTGATCCCAAGGCTACATATTTTGGTACATATGATGAAGCCAAAGCCAGGATAGAACTGGAGATCAAGCTCCCTTAGGCAGTAAATAAAGGCAAGAAAATAATTGCCAAGTTGAAAACTAGTTCTACTCTTTTGTTGACCAAGGGAAAAGGTAAGGATGAAGAAGCAGAGGATGAGGAAGAATTAGAGGAAGAGGAACCACTGAAGAAGAAGGGCAATGCAATCATTACCAAGCTTGTCAAGACATCCACTGCTGTGTTTACCAGAAGATCCTCAAAGAAGAAAGCTGATAAGGAAGGAGGAGATATAATATTCAGAAAACCTCCACCCACCTTCCAAGATAGACTAAAAGAACTACAGGAAGGGGCCGATATAACAAATTTTAAAGCATTAAAGTATGAAACTAGGATTGAGGAAGAACAAAAGATTGAAGATTTGGTACTGGATAAAATGGGTAAGTGGATATACTTACCTGACTAGCTTACTTCTTAGATTCCTAATATTTTGATGGATAAGATTAAGCCAAGATGGGAATTTTCCATGCAAACTGTAAAAGACATCTATGGAAAAACCCTGAGGCAACTTATACCAAGCTTAACAGACAAGGAGATTAAGGAATCCTTAAAGAAAAATGAGGAGAAATTAACTCTAAAATTCAACACTTGTATGATTTTGATGAAAGATATTGAGCATGTTGTAAGGAATGCAACATATACATGGAAGAATGCATATCTTCTTCATAAACCAAGTGATTTTGTTGTTGATGTGAAAGATGATGATGATGATGATGATGATAAAGAAGAGAAAGACAAAGAAGGAAATGATGAAGAAACAACACATTTTGATAACATTGATTATGAAGAGGAACAAAAGAAAGAGGCTACCAAGGAAGGAACATAGGATGATGAGGAAAATTACCTAATTAAGATTGTTGTAGTAGTTATTGCCTCACTTCCTCACTCTCCAAGAAAAATAGTGACAACATCAAGCATGGAGATAGCCTTAGCAAGATTGATTGTGACTACCAATGACAACACTAACATCCAATCAATCTTTTCACGAGTTCAACTCAACACATCATTAACTGAAGTGACCTTCACTTCATCTACCAAGCCGTAGACTCTTCCCTCTTCTACTGTGTTGGATACGACAATTTTGGACATATCAATTTTGGCTACTATAGGTATTTCTACTAGTATTTCTACAATAAGTGCAGTATCAATTTTTGCGGCTAGTCCTATTATGTCTACTATTGTTTCCATTCCTAGTAAGCAAGAAATAAGTGTAAAGACATTTGAGACAAAGAATCAACCGAGCAAAAAAAAATTGGGCCAAGGAAAAGAAAAGGAGGAAATAGACCTTGATGAGGAAATAGTAATCCCAAATTGGGACATTTCCAAACTCAATCCAAATCAAATGCAAACATTTGGTGAACTCCAAAAGATAGCCAAGTAGTAGAGGCTAAGAGAAGAAAGAGACAAAGAGTTTAAAATCATTGAGGATGCCAAGAATATTTTGGCAGAGGCTATAGGTATAGAGGTTGATTCATCTCAACCAATTTTGTATCAACTAGCAAAGGTAGTCCAAAAGTTCAATGAAGATTCAAATGGACAGAATAAATTATTACAAAAAGCAAAGAAGAAATTTGAGAATCAAGTGTTAGAGCACATTGCTCAACAGATTTCCATCTACCAAGTAGAACTCTCTACCATTTTGAGGTCTCTAGAAACCTCTTGTACTAATGTATCATCACTTTTTGGTAAGTTATGTGATGTTTCAAATTTTACCAAGGAAATAAAGGACAAATTGTCCAAGATTGGTGAAGATCTCAAGGCAAGTGCTCAATAGTTGAAACTTGACCCTAGTTCAAGCTCTTCTCATTTAAAGAAGATTAGATTTCTAATAGATATGCAGGCAGAATTGCTTAGAGAAGAAGCAAGAATCAAATCAACATTGGTAGCTATCCAAAATATGATTATGCCTAACATGGATGCACTATAGAAGCATATTACATATTCCAAAACTCTCATCCATGATAGCAACTTCTCCATAGAAGACCACATGATTGAGTTGTCAGCAGAAGTGCAGATTGCACTACACACATGTAAGGTCTTGCAAGACAATTGGGACAAAACTTTGGCTACCATACTCAAGGTACATTCAAACTATTTGTCTCATTTTGGCATTAATATGTAAATATATAGAATAAATCTTTGGCATTATTGTCAAAAAGGGGGAGAAGATATGGGAATGATGAGTTATGGGGGAGAAAGATGTAAGAATTGATACATAAGTTGCAAAGGAAATGGGGGAGATAGATGTGAGATAAATGTAAATAATGATTTAAAGAAGAATGTATAGCAAGTGTATAATGTATATAGAAATGAGATGTATTCAGATGTACAATATACTGTATAGGAGCCTTACCATGTACAGATATACATCTTGCAAAACCAATTTTGAAAAATCTCAAAAACAATATACTCTACCAAGCTAGAATCACAAGGTGATGGATAAAGATATTTAGGAACTTTTTGAATTCAATTTTGAATTGATAAGTGTTTGAATCACTAATGCCAAAGGGGGAGATTGTTGACATATCAGTCAAGTTTGTTATTAGTGACATACACTTATTTAGATTGTAAGTATCTAGCGAGCTTATTGTACTATTAATAGTGTTGACCAAGCATTTCAGTTGTTATCAAGTTCTACAATTGCTACCGAGTCCTTTGGACAAATTTCAATGTATGTCGAGCAGTTACAGTTATTGTGAAGATTAGCAGTGTAAATCGAGCATCTCAACGTGTGCCAAGTTTACCAGTGTAAACTGAGCTATGCAGTGCTTACCGAGTTTGCAGTTGATGTGATGCGAGTCCAGTGTTAATCGAGCTTCTCAATGTTAATCAAGTGGTTCAGTTTATACCGAGCTCGAGGTGATAGTGTTTACCAAGCTATGCAGTGGTAACAAAGTGATTCAGTTTATATGATGAGTTTCACAGTATTCGTCGAGTCACTAGTGCAAACTAAATTCAAGACTACTTGGAAGTGATCAGTATGGACCGAGCTTCTATGTCTACCGAGTGCATAACGATGCTGAGCATTGATAGTGGATGTCAAGCATCATAACCTCATCGAGTCAGTCTTCAAAGCTCGAGTTTCTACACTTTGGCCGACTTTGTAATATTTGTGTAAACTTGTATTATGGCCGACTTTGTAATTGTATAATTGGATTGGTATATATGTAATGTATTGTATCAGATCCAATGAATGTATTGAATCAATAAGAAAGTAATGTAATCATCATAGAAGAGCATAAAAGAGTGAATTACAAAGGCTATAGCAGTATAAGGAGCAACAAAGATTCATCTATGACAACATGTGATTTATACACTCAAAGG